>LZPO01116606.1:825362-842388 GCA_001675575.1 Neotoma lepida | reverse complement strand
ACATCAGGTGTGGCTCAGGGCTGGGTACCCAGCACTCACATCAGGTGTGGCTCAGGGCTGGGTACCCAGCACCCACATCAGGTGTGGCTCAGGGCCACCTGTACCTCCATCACTTTCTTCTGGTCTCTGGGCACTGCAGGAGCCTGGGCAATGTGAGTCCTGGAGGCCTCAGACTCAAGTTATCAGGTCTTACCAGGCAGCCCTGATGGGGTGACATTTGGGGCTGGGGTGTTCTTTGCTGAGTGATGCAGGACCTGGCATAGTCAGGGTTTCCATTGCTGTGATGAAATTTTGTGACCAAAAGCAACTTTGGGAGGAAAGGGTTCATTGCTTACAGTTCCAAGTCACAGTCCATCACTGAGGGAAGTCAAGGCAGAACTGATGCAGGGGCCNTGGAGGGATGCTGCTTCTGGCTTGCTCCCCATGGCTTGCTCAGTCTGCTTCCTTAGACATCCCAGGACCACAGCCCAGGGATGGAAGCAACCACAACGAGCTGGGCCCTCCCCCATCAATCACTAAGAAAATATAGCTGTCTAATTGGACATTCAACAGGATGGAAATTGTGCCTGCTACTAGAATTTTAGCCAGTTTCTCAGGGCTAGTGAGGTCTGGGACTCTGGGGGTTTGAATAGGAATGGCCCCCATAGACTCATGTGTTTGAATGTTTGGCCCATAGGGATTGGCACTATTAGGAGGTGTGGCCACGTTAGAGTAGGTGTGGCCTTGTTGGAGGAAGTGTGTCACTGCAGAGGCAGGGTTTGAGGTCTCCTATGCTCAAGCTATGCCCAGTGTGATACACAGTCTCCTTCTGCTGCCTGGGGATCAAGATGTAGGACTCTCAGCTCCAGCACCATGTCTGCCTGCACAGTGACATGCCCCACCATGACGATAATGGACTGAAGCTCTGAAACTGTAAACCAGCCTGATTAAATGTTTTCCTTGCTGTGGTCATGGTGTCTCTTCACAGCAATAGAAACCTTAACTAAGACAGGGGCCTTAGAAAAGAATCACAGAGTGCCACTGTGCTAGATGAGCACAGGTCCTTATTCATTCTACATCTCATCCTTAGACCCACAGATGAGTGCAGCTCCACCCCTCATACGGAAGCCTCTTCACACCAAATGGAGCCCATCACAGCAAGCCACAGCTGCACAATGGAGAGATGGGCAGCTGTGGGAGCACAGCCCCAGTGGACACACCCTCATCACAGCTCCTGTGTCTGTGGCTCAGGGAACATCTGCTTAGAGGGGACGGGAAAATTGTGAGAGCCAGAATGCCAGCAAGTCCACTGTGAATGGGTCTCCCTAGGAACGGCTGCATAGACAAGACAGGGACAGTATCAGTGGACATGCCAGTTGGAGGGAGAAAATCTCACAGGGTCCACCCCTAGACAAAGAACTACAGGCAACTAATGACAGCTGGGAGAGGGAGAATTAGCTTCTGCCAGGCATGAGGACCCTCGTTGGTTGTCTAGTGCAGCGTGGTCAGCTCTGAAACCATACACAGGACAAAAACAGGCTCAGCAGGTTGTTTATGCATGTGCTCACACATACACGTCTGTAACAATAATAAAAAGGCTGTTAGCTTTAGAGTTGGGGAAGTCACAGGGATTCAGGAAGGGCTGGAGGGAGGGAAGGGAAGTGGAAAGTGATGTGACTAGACTCCAATTTAAAACGTTTTTAAGAAAGAAAACACTGGGGCTAGGGAGATGGCTCAGTGGTTGGGAGCACTGGCTTCTCATCCAGAGGACCCAGGTTCAATTCCCAACACCCACATGGCAGCTCACAACTGTCTGTAACTCCAAGATCCGACACCTTCACACAGACATACATTCAGTCAAAACACCAATTCACATAAAATAAAAATAAATTAATTAAAAAAATAAAATTAAAGTGGAATCATATTCCATCCTATTAAAAAGAAAGAAAAAAAGAAAGAAAATGCCCCCCCCCCACACACAAGCTTGCCCAGGTCAGTCTTATGGTGGAATCTTCTTCACCGAGGGTCCTCTTCCCAGATGACTGTGGTTTGTGTCGAGCTGATAAAAANACAAAAAAACAAAAACAATCAAAACCAACCAGGGTAAGCAGCATGCCCGGCTTCTGCCTGGTAGACGCCCATGGCCCCTCCTGCCCTACAAGACCACCACAAAGGAATTCCAATACTGCCAGGGTCCCTGCAGGAGCACATGTCCATCAGGGAGGGTCAGCACAGTGTGTGCATGTGATTTTTAGTTGTGATTTTTCTTGGGAAATGCTGGGGAGTAGAACACAGGTATGTGAGGGCTTGGTAGGTGCTGAAGAATGGCAGTCCCTTTATCCTAAGGTACAATCATACATAGACACATTCATGTAGAATATATGACACACTAGCACATGTAACATATAATACCCTATACATGCAATATAAAACATGCTCTGTATTGCATATGTATGATGTAATATATTGTACACATATGGCATACAATGTATCCCACATACCTAATATATAATTTATGTTATATACATATAACAAAATATGATGTGTATAAGTTACACACATACAATGTAATATATATTGCACACAAGTGACATATGTTATAAAAGCATTGTAGACATATAACATAGCATCTATGTTATGTGTGTGCTATATGTTAGACATATAATACATATTACTTTGTGCATATATAACTACAATAGATTGTATATTATATATGTATAATAATGTGTTGTGTGTTATTTAGTAAATATGCTGGATATTACCTGTACATATATTCATGCATACATGTTTGTAATTTGCAGTATATATCATATGTATATAATGTAGGTTTTACATATGTAGCATATATTACTCATTAGTTGTGTATATTATATACATCACATATATACATATATACATATACAATATATAACACATATACAATATGTTATATATTGTTATATATACAATATATAACACATATACATATAATACACAAATATACATGTAATATACTTATGATACATATTTCATAGTCATGAAATACATGTCAGTGTAATACTGTATATAACACATTTTATTTATTTGTTGTGAGGATTTTTGGTGGTTTTTTTTTTTGGACACAGGATTTGTGTAGCCCTGGCTGTCCTGGGAATCACTCTGTAGACCAGGCTGGCCTCTAATTCAAAGATCAGCTTGCCTCTGCCTCCAGAGTGCTGGGATTAAAGGCATGTGCACATATTTTAGTTGCATATGCTTGAGATGGGGTCTTGCAGCCTTGAACTCCTCATCCTCGTGCCTCTGCCCGGCTGCTGGATGGCAGGCGAGCAGCGTGTGGGAGCCATCAGGTCTCTGGTCTCACAGTGGCTTACCTAAGCACTGGGCTCCTGGGGATTTCTGCCTTGGCCATCTCCCACAAGCCCACATGCCCACCATGTGGGGGAGGGATCCAGGCTGAGTGAAGTCAAGTCAAGGCACAGACAGATGCAGAGAGGGACAGCGGCGCCCTCTGGGGGTCAGCCCGGGAAATGTGCGTGAATGGACGAAGTTCCCTGTCCCAGAGCCCACTGAGGTTCGGAAGGATTAGGCCACCACCAGGCTTGCATGTTTGAGGAGATGATGGACTTCCGTTGCCCCCAGAAAAACCAAGGCAGAGCATGGTGGCACACGCCTTTAATCTCAGTACTCGACAGGCAGAGACAGGCNGATCTTTGTGTTCAAGCCAGCCTGGTCTACATAGGGAGTTCCAGGTCACCCTGGTCTACATAGTGAGACTCTGCCTCAAAAAATATAATTTAAAAATCAGCTGGGGTTAACAGGCACTAAGATCAAAGACTAATAAATGGGACCTCAGAAAACCAAGAAACTTCTACACAGAAAGGACAAGGTCATTTGAACAAAGCAGCAGACTACAAAATGGGAGAAGATCCAAAATGTATAAAGAACAAAAAACCATATATCAAGAAAACAAATAATCCAATTAAAAATGTGTACATATCTAAGCAGAGAATTCTCAATAGAGGAATCTCAAATGGCCAAGGAACACTTAAAGAAATGTTCAACATCCTTAGCCANCAGGGAAATGCAAATAAAAAAGACTCTGAGATTCCATCTTACACCTGTCAGAATGGCTAACATCAATAACCAAATGGCAGCTTATGCTGCTGAGGATACGGAGCAAGGAACACTCCTCCACTGCTGGTGGGAGTGCAAACTTGTATGTACAGCCACTTTGGAAATCAATATGGCAATTTCTCAGAAAATTTGGAATTAATCTACCTTAAGACCCAGCTATACCACTCTTGGGCAATTACCCAAAGGACACTCCATCCTGCCACAAGGACACTTGATCAACTATGTTTATAGCAGCTTTATTTATAATAGCCAGAATCTGGAAATAACCTAGATGCCCCTCAACAAAAGAATGGATCAAGAAAATGTGGTATATTTACATGGTGGAGTATTACTCAGCTGTTAGAAAAAAATGACATCATGAAATTTGCAGACAAATGAATGGAACTAGGAAAAATCCCCCTGAGTGAGGTAACCCAGACCCAGAAAGACAAACGTGGCATGTATTTGTTAAATATGGACATTTGCTGTTAAGTCAATAATAATCAAGCTACAATCCATAGAACCACAGAGGTTATGGTCAGAGTAAGGGACTTGTTGTGGGGGGGGGCATGGACAGACAGATCTCCCTAGAAAAGGGAAGTAGAATAGATAGTTATGGATGGATGGGGTGGGGTGGGAATGGAGGATCAAGTGGGGAGGAGGAGGTAGGGAGAAGAGGACAAGGGAGGGAATATGAGAGAGATGCTAAAATTAAGGGACATTTGAGGGGTGGTATGGAAACCTAATACAGTAGAAGCTTCCTAAAATATATACATACATGAAGGTGATCTAAATGAAATCCTCAAATAATGGGGGAGACAGAGCCCTGACTGGCCATCTCTTGTCACCAAGTGAAACTTCCAGTGCTGGTATTGGGTTACATCTAATTGAGTTTTTAGCTAAAGGGGTTTCATGGAAATCCCCGAACAACCTAGGCTTTTGCTAAGACAATAGGTTCCTCTCCACAAACTGTCAGCAAGGTGTGGTGATGTATTGTGTCCCCCAATATACTGTGTCTCCCAATAAAATAAAGCTTGCCTGGAGATCAGAGGAAAGCCAGTCACTATATTAGACATAGAGGTCAGGTAATGNTAGCACATGCCCTTAATCCTATCAATTGGGAGGCAGGGATCTGTCTTGATCTCTGTGAGTTCAAGGCCTCACTAGGAACAGAGCCAGGCGTGGTGGCACACACCTTAAATTCCAACACCAGTTAACCATAGAGGTCTGGAGGTCTTTACAGACAGACAGGAAGTGACAGAGCTGGGTAAGTGGAGGAAGTGTTGTAGCTGGGCTGAGAGAGCCAATGAAAGAACAAAACAGAAAAGGCATATAAGCATGAATATACAGGAAGTTGCTCTCTTGGGAAGCTGCGGAGTTGGTGAGGTGAGCTTAGCATGTGTCTGTTCCTATTCCTCTGATCTCTGTCAGGTTTTCACCCCTAGATCTGGCTCAGTGTTTTTTATTTAATAAGACTGTTTAGAAGTATGTCTACAATTGGCATCCAACTAGTGGGGCAGGAATTCACAAAAAAGCCACTTGCCTGTGTCCTTGCAGGCCCCAGCNTGGCTGGAGCTGCACACGGCCAGAGCTGAAAGCAGTCTGAGTCTGGCATGCTGCCAGAGTCTTTTTGGCCTTTAATCTCTTNGTAGGTGGTGGGGTCTCTCTTTCTTTCTCTCTCTCTCTCTGGATTTCCATCTCGTAACTGCCACCACACTAGGTAGCTGCTTTGAAATTCCCTCAGACCTCTACTGTTCTATGCAGTCGACAGACTTGGTAAATCAATTAAGATATCTTAAAGGGAGAAATTAGTTAAAAGAGAAATTTTTCCCACATGAAAAAATGGGAAACATTTTTGCAATGGAAGGAATTTGGCCTCTGTTTGACAACACATTAGGTAGTCTAAAAATGGAACAATTAAATGAGAGGACAATTAATGTTGATGGGATGTACATAATATCAATTATGAATATTATTTGTTTGATCTTTTTTATCTTAGCATTAAGAAGGTTGGTCAATTTGAGTGCCAAGATAAAAGCTTTAGGAAAACCTGTTAAAATGACTTATAGAGAAATTCAGACCCAGGCAGAAGAATTTAAAGGTGAATTTAGCTCAGGATTGAATTATATGGTTACAGAGAAACAGCCTCAAGTTATCAGACGGCAGATTTTAATCTACCTGGTAACCTTACAGGAACTGCCAAGATGCTAGTATTCAAGCTAATTGGACCCCAGTGGAAATGTTAGATTTAAGGAGATTTAAAGAAGCTATAGTATCATTATGGAATGCATTCTCCAATTGTAAAGCAGATATTAAACTCGTGGTCAACTTGTAATAGAAATATTCCTCAGGATTGGAAAGAATTAGTTACAGCCATTCTAGAAAGTAGTCCACAATTACAGTGGAGAACATGGTTTAATGAGAAAGCTAAAACTATAGAGTAACGATGTAGAACTAGAGGTGCGGAAATTTCTCAGGATCAGCTTCTTGGAGAAGGTGAATACATTGATATACAAAGACAATGTTTATATGATAACCAAACCTTAATTCTATGCTGCATGGCAGCCATGAATTCGTGGGACAGAATTGAGAAAGCAGGAAAGAAAATTGAATCATTTACAAAAGTTATACAGGGCCCCAGAGAATCCTTCATGGATTTCTTACAGAGGCTGTCTTCAGCAGTAAATAGAATGATACCAAATTCAGAAGCTAGACAGATAATAATTGAATCTTTGGCTTTTGAGAATGCAAATGCAGCATGCAAAAGAATAATCAGGCTGTTAAAGGCAAGATCAGCTCCCTTGGAGGATTGGATCAAGGACACAATTAATATTGAGTCTCATGACCATGATGATATGTGGATAGGACAGGTTATATCAAGAGCTTTGAGGAAAAATAATGTCAGATGTTTTAATTTCAGTAAACAAAGTCACCTGAAAAGGGTGTGTAAACAGGGCATTTCTAGAAACAATGTTTCATCAAGGAACAATGGCAACAGAATGCCCCTCACTTCTGGATTATGCAGAAGGTGTGGCAAAGGTAAACTTTGGACTAACGAATGTAGATCAACAACGAACAGGCAAGGTAATCCTTTGCCTCTGTCATTGGGAAACTCCCTGAGGGGTCTCACACAGGCCCCCACAGCAAATTCAGTTCAGACTTTAACTGCCATCATAGAAGAAACCTCTTCTCAGAGCAATTAAATAACCAAATGCCTATTGTAAAAAAACCATACTGCTCAGGGTGATAGAACAGCTATAGCAGAGAGAACAGGAAATTCAGGAGAAACCATAAAGTGAATTTTTTGGCAAACCTGTATAAATGAACAAAGACCCAAATTAAAAATATGAATACATGACATTCTCTTGGAAGGACTTGTAGACACTGGTGCAGATGTTACGATAATAGCACCGGAATTTTGGCATCCAAATTGGCCTCTTCAGGAGATAAATGTTCAGCTGTTAGGGATTGGAACATTATCTCAAGTGAAACAGAGTGCAAGATGGGTTGAATGTATAGGACCAGAAGGACAGAGAGGAAAATTAAAGCCATATGTGACTAATATAGCTATGAATTTAGGGGGCTGTGATCTATTAGAACAGAATACCCAGATTAACATTCCTCCAACCTCAGAAACAAACCATAAACTAACACATGTTTCTGAGAGAAATATTAGGAAGTATTATAAAGAACAGTCACTGGCCATCCAGATTGTTCAAGAACAGGACACAGCAGCTGCTGATCTTTCAAAGATACCAACATACCAACAGCTCTACCTTTAAAATGGTTGACAGACAAGCCTGTATAGGTTCAGCAATGGCCTTTAACAACAGAGAAACTGCAGGCTTTAGAAGAGCTGGTACAAGAGCAGTTAAATGCTCAGCATATTGAAGAATCAACCAGCCCTTGGAAATCTATATTTGTTATTCAAAAGAAATCTGGTAAATGGAGAATGATAATAGACCTAAGAGCAATTAATAAGGTAATTCAGCCAGTGGGCTCTCTACAATCTGGAATTCCTTTGCCTACTTTTTTACCTAAACAATGGTCTCTTATAGTTATCAATTTAAAAGACTATTTCTTCTCAATACTCTTACAAGAAAAAGACAGAGAAAGATTGGCCTTCATGGTGCCTACTTTTAATAATTCCTAGCCAGTTAAGAGATATCAATGGAGGGTTCTCCCACAGGAATGTAAAATAGCCCAACCCTGTGTCAATATTTTGTACAACAACCATTGGAAGTAATATGCAAACAATTTCCTAAATCCATATTTATCATTACATGGATGATATTTACTAGCTGATTCAAGTGCAGATACTTTAGAAAGAATGTTTGAAGAAATAAAGAAAATTTTGCCTTGTTGGGGACTACAAATTGCTCCTGAAACGATACAAAGAGAAGATTCTATTAATTATTTAGGATATAAAATAGATCTACAAAAAAATTAGACCCCCCAAAGGTACAAACTAGGAGAGATCGATTATGACTCTTAATGACTTTCAGAGATTATTTGGAGACATTTTCCATCTATGAGCTGTTGTTGGGATAAAAAAAGATGAACTGAGTAATTTGTTCAAAACCTTAGAAGGTGACAAGTACTTAAATAGTCCAAGAGAATTATCAGCTGAAGCTGAGACAGAATTGGCCTTGGTGGAAAGGAAAGTACAGGAAGGACATGTAGATTGTGTGGATCCAAAGCTTGATTGCATTTTGGTTATTTTACCCTCTAAAATTATGTATTCTCCTACAGGAATTTTAATGCAGAGGGAAGATCATATTGGAATGGATATTTCTACCAAATAAACAGATTAAAAAATTAAAAACTTATGTGGAAAAGATCTCTGAGTTGATTTTAAAGGGAAAATTGAGAATTTGTCAATTATCAGGAATAGATCCAGCAGAAATTATAGTACCTTTAACTAATGATGAAATTGACAAATTGTGGGCAGAAAGTGAACCTTGGCAAAGAGCTTGCAGTAATTTTTTGGGAGAGATTAACAGCAAATATCCCAAAAGCGATAGAATGAAACTTATAAAGAGAGCTGATTGGATTCTGCCTCACATTGTATGGGAAACACCCATATCTGGAGCTCCTACATTATATACAGATGCAAACAAACAAGGAAAGGCAGATTACAAATCAGAAAATTTAAGTAAAGTGGTTCAAAGTCCTTATAATTTAGTTCAAAAATCAGAATTGTATGCTATTCTAATGGTATTAATGGATTTTTTGGAACCTCTCAACATAGTTACTGACTCTCAGTATGCTGAAAGAGTGGTCTTACATATTGAAACTGCAGAATGTATCCCTGATGAGTCAGAATTAACTTCATTTTTTATTCAATTACAAGATATAATCAGGAATAGGAAGCATCCCTTATATATAACCCACATCTGATCCAATATGGGTCTGCCAGGACCTCTAGCACAAGATAATGATGAGATTGATAAACTATTGATAGGAAATGTGCTGGAGGCCTCAGAATTTCATAAAAACATCATGTCAATAGTAAGGATTTTTAAAAGATTTTTCCATAACCTGGCAACAAGCCAAGGAAATTGTAAGGAAATGTCCTACTTGTTCTTTTTAGAATCAGACTCCACTACCAGCAGGATATAACCCAAAGGGTACTCAGAGGAATGAAATCTGGCAGATAGATGTGTTTTAGTTCGAAGAATTTGGAAAATTGAAATATGTTCCCCACACCATTGATACTTATTCAGGATTTCAATGGGCAACTGCTTTGAGTTCTGAAAAAGCTGATTCTGTAATCACACATTTGCTAGAAGTCATGGCCATCATGGGTATACCTGCAGAAATTAAAACTGACAATGCTTCAGCATATGTCTCTGGTAAAAGAAACAGTTTTTTGCTTATTACAGTATAAAGCATATTACAGGTATACCACACAATCCTACAGGCCAAGCACTCATAGAAAGACCAAATCGAACTCTAAAGGATATGCTAAATAACAGAAGTAAATTACAAATTACAAATAATAACAAAGACTCCCAGAAATAAATTACACAATGCTTTATTAACTTTGAATTTTCTCAATGATAATGAGGAAGAAACAACAGCTGCAGAGAGACATTGGATATTAGAAAGAACTAGAGAATTAAATCTGCCTATATACTTTAAAGATGTGCTGACCTCAGAATGGAAACCAGGATCTGTGTTACATGGGGGACAAGGTTTTGCTTTTGCTTCTACAGAAGAAGAAAAATCATGGATTTCATCAAAATTGATAAAGGTGTGATTTGAACAAGAGGGACCTCTTAATTAGAAGAGGTGATAGTTCATCATCCAGCATGACCGTTCAATTTAAATTAACTTATACAACTAACAAAAGCTTTTCATTTGATTAGATATAACTTGCCAAAAGGGAACCTCCCCAAAGTTAGGGTTGGGGAAGGGTTTTGTTTTTGTCTTTCAGGAGGATAAAGGCTAAGGAATCTGAAGAACACTGGTCCAATGAGACATCTGAAGAAAAAGGAGAAATCATCCAGAAAAAAATGTCCCAAAATAAAATTTTCATTTAGTGAACC
Source organism: Neotoma lepida (assembly GCA_001675575.1). Taxonomy (NCBI): domain Eukaryota; kingdom Metazoa; phylum Chordata; class Mammalia; order Rodentia; family Cricetidae; genus Neotoma; species Neotoma lepida. The sequence continues at coordinate 831,766 of LZPO01116606.1, read as the reverse complement.
ATGATCACACCTAACAGTGACTTTGAAGTCTCCAAAAAGATGATGAGACCCCAAAATGGTGATTCCATCAGGACAATAATTATGCCATTAAGCTGACAAACACCACCCAAAGAGCAGCTTTGGACTACAAACTGCTCAGGACAATATCGAGATGGCTAGCTGAGATGATACAGCCTCACAGACTACTCCAGTCAGGACTTGACCATAATCCTAAATTTTCTTTGTGTCTCCATAAGACTACCAGCACCCCAATCAGCAGGAAGTAGCCTAGAAAACTATGCCCACATTCCCAAAAAGTGGATTATGGATGTTTGTCTTTGTTTAGGGGTTGGTTAAAAATTGTTCTTGGTCATAGTCTATCTCTTTCTAAAAGAAGAAAGGGAGAAGTGATATAGAAATGTATTATATAGAAATGATAGGATAAAGGGTAGATTATTGAATCTACTCTAAAAAAAGAGATGGAAATAATAGGATAAAAGGGTAGATTATTGAATCTACTCTGAAAAGAAAAAGAGAGGATATAGCTATGATAAGATAAAAGGTGGATTATTGAATCTACCTTTAAAAAGCAACTACTAGTTTTAAATATTTTACATTAGATTGGATTTTTGTATACTGTATACAAATTTTGTATATTGATACAAATTTGAGATTACTTTGCTAGAATATACTGTACACATATTTGTACTCTTGTTCAGGGTATTGTACCTATACAGCTCATTTAACAATGCAATGCAAATTGCTAGTCCTTGAAAGTTATTATTACAAACTATTTAGGATAATAAAGAAATGCAAGTTAGTAGTCAATACAATTGAACTTGAAGTCATGTTAGTTATGTTTTCAACGTCAAACAGAGATATATTTTAGAAAGACAGGTTATCTTCAAACACTTCAGAGATCTACAGAATATGTCATTTAAGATGTTTTCATAACATAGATTCTTTTTTTTAATGACAATGGGACATGTCTACTCCTGGCAGCACCAATCTACTTCAGAGAAGATGATGGGCATCGAAGAAACACCTTATTGAGTTTACTTTCTTTGTGGCAAATTAGCCACTGGGCAACAAAATGCCCTTGCCTCAACTGCTGACAGTATGCTGTCCAAATGGAACAAGCAGGGCACAAAAGAAAGGACAGCTGAACTTTGCCAAGACAAAGTAGGATAGCCCTTCAGAAAATCCTGCTTCACAGATAAGTCTGTCAGATATTCTAGGCCTGTAGGCCAAAGATAGATGCCTCAATGTTACAGAGGAACCTTGGGTGACTGTCCAGGCAGCCAGCTGTTTCTGTGAATTCTTACATTTTTTGGAAGTCACTTGTTTGCACTTCCTGCTTACTCAGTTAATATTATTTCCTTCTTGGGTCTCTGAGGGAGTTGAAGATTAGATAGTTATAGTTACTGTTTTCCTTGTTAACAAGTTCAGGAAAGAAACTCACTGAAGAGGTATAAAGTATTTAAATTTGAAACACATCAAAAGATAGTTTTGGGTTGGTAATCCAAGTTAGGATAGAACATGAATTAGGTACAACACTTTGGACTCACCAAGATAGGATAAATAATGGAGTATTTTCAATGAATTTGTCAAATGTTTATGGGCGGGCATTGTTAATGTAATTCTTGACTGTATATATTGTATATACTTATTGTATTTATTGTTTATAGTTTTTCTTATATTAGTTAAAACCTTCTTTTATTATTTTAGACAAAAAAGGGGAAATGTGATGATACATTGTGTACCCTGATAAAATTTGCCTGAAGATCAGAGGACAGAACAAGCCACTAGATTAAACATAGATGCCAGGCAGTGGTGGCACACACCTTTAATCCCAGCACTTGGGAGGCAGAGATCTGTCTGTATCTCTGTGAGTTCAAAGCCACCCTGGACTATATGAGATTGATTCAGTCTAGGAGAGAAACAGAGCCAGGCAGTGGTGGCACACACCTTTAATCCCAGTGTTTGGGAACCACACACCTTTAATCCCAGCACTTGAGATCTCATGCCTTTGTTACCAGTATTAGGGAAGCACACATGCCTTTAATCTCAGCACTAGGAAGGAAGTAATATGGCTGTGCACAGAAAGGTATATAAGGTGTGAGGAGACAGGAACTAGAGGATTTCAGGTGGAGGCCCTTTTTGGCTGGAAGCCCTTTCAGCTGAGGTCTCAGAGACACTCAGTCACAGGATTCGTGGAATTAGTGAGGTGAGAAGTAGCTGTGGCTTGTCCTTTGTCTCTCTGATCTTTCAGCATTTACCACAATATCTGGCTCCAGGTTTTTTATTAAAAGACCAATTTAAGATTCGAACAACACCTGGGTTCCATTTCCAGCATCCATGTGGTGGCTCAAAACCATCTGTAACCCCAGATCCAGGGTATCCAATGCCCTCTTCTGGCCTCCCGGGCACAAGGCACACATTTGGTACACAGACATGTATGTAAACCAACACTCCTACACATAAAACAAAAATAAATTATTTTTAAAAGTCAATAATAATTTTCATTTAGTGTAGTTACTTATAGCTAAATTTTCTTAAAACACTAATCAAAATTCTTATTATGTCCCCAGTCATAAAGTTAAGTTAGAAAAAGTTGTGTGTTATTTATTTATTTATTTTTTAATTTTAAAATTGTAGCCTAAGAGAGACACAAAGAATTCTTAAAACCCTAATCTTTAGGCTTCTTAATAGAAAAATAATGGTTACACTGCAGATTTAAGAGATATTGGCCAAAATGGAAAGAAAATATAATTTAGATACATGTCAAAGTTACACATAGACATTATCATCAGAAGAATGCTTCAGTTTATAGCAAATAAAACTATAAGGCAGGGAGGAAGGATGGCTCCGTGGTTAACAGTACTTGCTCCTCTGGAAAAGACCCCAGTTTGGTGCCCGGCACCCACATGGCGCTCACAACCATCTGTAACCACAATTCCAGGTGATTAAGCGCCCTCTTCTGGCCTGCAAGGGCACTGCACGCACATGGTACACAACTATACATGCAGTCAAACATAAACAAATAAATTGAAGACCACAAAGGCCCATATGTACAAATACTTATTGCAACCACAAGTTACAATGAGGGAGACTTACATTGTGATTACTTCATGATACCTACACAATATTGATTGCTATAATAATGAAACTATTACTTCAAATTAAAATTATTAAAAAAATCACACAATAGAACTACAGATTAGATTAACAAACAGCACATTGAGTGTAGAACCCTCCATTAGACTCTGAAGCAAATAGGAAGCAAAGTCCATGGCCAAATGTAAAATTCACTTATCANCTTGATTACACCAAGAAGTGAAAATTGCTACTGAAGAAAACATGGTGTCTGGAGATGGTTCTGAGGTTCTTCTTGAGGACCCAAGTTCAGTTCCCAGCACACATTTCAGGTGGCTCACAACTGCCTGTAACTTCAGCTCTGGAGGATCTGACATCTTCTTTTGGCCTCCCAGNTACCTGTGTTCATGTGCACATACCCACACATATAACACAATTGAACAAACAAACAAATATTAAAAATAAATAAATAAAAATAAAAAGAATTTAAATAGGGAAAACAACTCAATATACCTGTGTCTTGGCCTTGTGGTTTTTCTTCTCTGGGCTTCCTAGCTGTACTTTTGGTCCTTCTAACCCNTCCAGTCCACTGTTACCACCTACAAAAANATTCCTGATAATATTCCTCCCACTTGTAGGTGAAACTGTTTCACACATCTCATGTTGAGGCAGGACAGAAATACAGGGGAAATTATGGGGACAGGAAACTGAGAAGGAGCCCCACACCCAGGAATCCATCATAACAAACAACTGCTCAAGCCCTAGCTTCCTTCCTAGTTGTAAACTTGCAACATTTGAGGACTCAACCCCTTGTGCAAATCTAGTGGCTCCTAGTTTTACGTCATCAGGGTATAGCTCCACCCAAGGCATCATGGGAGCCATCCTATAATTTCACTTCGCAAATGAAAGAGGAAAAGTTATAAACAAAGTGTTTCTAGGCAACCTTTTGAGACATAACATGAGTGCAACTAAAAAGGTTTATATAAAACTAAAGCAAAGATAATGGTCCTAGCTGTTGGACAGCAGGAGGATCACAAGTTCCAGGACTGCAAGGGCTGCAGAGCAAAGTCAACAATAGCTTAGGTGACTGAGATCCCATTTCAAAATAAAAGGGAAACAGGAGGCTACAGCTCAGTGGTAGGTGCTTGCAGCCTGCCTAGCCTTGAAGGCCCTAAGTTCAAACAGTCATACTGCAATAATTATATAAGGAACCAACGTGTCAAGGTGACTGTAGGGAACATAGCTTAAGAACCCTGTTACGGCCAGGCAGTTGTGACACACACCTTTCATCCCAGCACTCAGGAGGCAGAGGCAGGCCTCTGTGAGTTCAAGGCCAGCCTGGTCTACAGAGGGAGTTCCAGAACAACTAAAGTTACAGAGAGAAATGCTGTCTGGTAGCTATGATAAGATCTAGGCCTCAGAAGCAAGCCCCTGGCATGCTACATATTAGCTCAGGTGCAAGCCTAGCCTGGATCGGGCCTTGGTATGCTAATGAAGTAACCTCAAGGTGGTGTTCTCATGCTAGTAAACCAGCCCAAAGCCTATGAGTCCATGGCAAAGCTAAGGTCCAATGAGATGTTACAAAAATCAGAACTTTGGGGACGATCTCTAGGCTCTGTGTTGATACCGACAGGATGACTTGAGAGTCTGTGCATGGCTCTGGGCTCCGTGACTGTTGAACTTCCAGCACTGTCTCTGGGCCCACACAGACCCCTCTGTCAATGCTGGCCCTGGGCCCAGGCTCTGAAGGACCTCATGGACCTCCATCAGTGCCATCCTCCCAGCCTGCCACAGCTGCAGGACTCTATAGCAGACATGAGTCAAGCCTGCATGTTCATGAAGCATCCTCACTGGAGAAGATTTCCCAGTGGAACCCTGCAGCAGTATTTCTGCCCAAATGACTGCTTCCCACTTGGTAATATGTCTAACTTTTATATTCACACAATATTTTGGGGGAATGTTTGTATGAATAAACTGAGCATATTTGAAGGACAAATCTTGTGTGACCATCCTAATTGCCCAGTGCCTCAGAGTCCATAGGCCCATGCTCTCTGCCATGACAAAACTGTTATTTATAAAACTCAATTGATGTACTAAACAACAAAGACCATATAAGTATTGACATTAAAATTTCCCAGTAAGTATTAAAAGGCAAAACAGTCTTTATAGTTACATTCTAAAAAAATAAATCACACTAATGTGCATAAACATGGAAGAAACCTGTTTAAAAAAAAGTCAGCCCTGAAAACACACTTACAGGTAACGTACATGGACTCAGGTTATATTTGAGAGACCCAGGCCTCAGTAGAATTGCAGCCATAGCAAAAAGACCTGAGCAGGATGCCCCTCCCCAACTGCCCTTGGCCTTAACCCTAATTACAGAGAAAACCATGAACACCTCCCTGCCCCAGGAAAGGCCAATCAGAAACAAACAACTCCAGATGTCCTTCTTCTGAGACTAACATGTTGCAACTCCCTAGACCCAAAATAGCCAATCAACTCAGTCCAGATAGCCCTAATCAGGGCTTGAGCCAATCCCAAGTCTGTATGCAGTTTTGGAATCCCCAAGCCCCCCTTGTCTGACCACTATAAAAGCCCTCTCCCCATGCTGCTCGAGGTCTCTCCTGCTCTGCTACTGCATCAGATGGACGGAGAGGCCCGAGTAAACTCACAATAAAGACTCTTTGTTTTTGCATCAGATTTGGTCTCTTGGTGGACTTTTGGGCATCCAGACTTTGGGCACAACAATATTTAGGAATAATACATATATGTATGCAACGAAAATTGGTGAAAAAAGACATAGATTTGAAGTAGAGCAGGGAGGTATACAAGGGAGGTTTTGGAAGGAGGGAAAGGGAGGGAGAAATGTAGCTAAATTATAATCTCAAAAATATACAACAAAAATGTACTTGACTGCAAATGGTATTATCCTTGAAGGATAAGATGAGAGAACTTTCCATTTTCCAAATATTTTACTAAGGTCTACAGATGTCAGTAATAAACATGGAATTTAATCATAAGAAAGCATAAGCCAGATGTCTTCACGAATGCTGGCTCCAGAGATGCAGAGTTGGGCTCTGACACACACACTGTCTCTCCCAAACACTTCTGACTGGTTTTAGACTAAAGCTCTAGAGTATTGCAGTAGTGACATCAGCACATGGCTGTGAGAAAACTGCCGCAAGCCGAAATTCACAAAGCACCTCCTCTCCTGACAGACAGACAGACACCTCCTCTCCTGACAGACAGACAGACACCTCCTCTCCTGACAGACAGACACCTCCTCTCCTGACAGACAGACACCTCCTCTCCTGACAGACAGACACCTC
>LZPO01116606.1:800479-816520 GCA_001675575.1 Neotoma lepida | reverse complement strand
CACACACACACACACACACACATGATGTGAAGTTAGTCACAGGCAGTCATGTGGGGAATGTGTATGCTTCTCCCTCTCCTCATGCCTGGACCCAAGTATCCCATCTGGGACTGACTGTGCCTTTTCTTGGCCACTGGGCACAGCTGTTGCAGTACAAGCCTGACATCAATGCAGCACTAAAGGAGCATGGGAATGAGCCCCTTCACTATGCCTGTTTCTGGGGCCAAGACCAGGTGGCAGAGGTCAGACCCCAAGTCCTAGGATAATGGGAAGCAATCTGATTGTAGAACCATCAACCCATTCTGTCAGTTCTGCTGTATGGCACCTACAGTGTTTGCACAATGTGTCTCCGTGTTCATTGTGCTTACTTGTGACTGACAGTGAGGTAAGAGGTCACCCCAACAACTATCTTTTCAGGACCTAGTGTCTAACCAGGCTCTTGTAAGCATCTGTAACAAGTAGGGGAGATGCCTGTGGACAAAGCTAAGGCACCCCTAAGAGAGTTTCTGATTCCATTCCCTACCCCCAGCTGTGTCCTCTTGCCTCACCTTGCATATTTCTTTCCTCCATGCCGCAATTAAGGTTAAGACTGTTCTTCTTCCCCAGAACATGTTAATCTCAAAGATGTGAGGAGAAAGCCACTGACCCAAATCATCATGGCCAAATTAATTAAAGCAAGCTTTTGTATTACTGTACACTGGCTGCCTCTCCCTAAGGTGGGGTTCAAGAGGTAAGGCTTAGATGTGAGGAAGACAAGGTTTTGATAGCCCAGGGGTAGGCAGTTTCCAAATGGGGGATTTGGTGGACAAATCGGCAGGGTTATAGAAGCAGGACATAAGCATCACCAGTTGATTATAACGGCCTCCTGAAACAAAGACGTGGCTGCAAGGTGGTCACAATCACCGCTTGAAACAGAGGCGTGGCTGCCGTTCCTGGACCAGGCAGCACAGAACCATTTGTAGTTAAGGTGAGGCATAGCCCAGTCCTTGAGAAACAGGGGCTTAATCATAAACTAGAATGAACCTAGTTTGTATTTACTAGAAGAGGGCTTTTAAGCCCCAAATGGAGGCAGGCTGGCTCATCAAACAGGCAGAGAAGANGGGCTAGAATCTCAACAGTATTCCATACATGGATATATTCTGGACAGGAACCATTTGTGCTTGGCCCCAGGAGTCACTGCTGTGGGGAAAGGGGTTGTAACACAGGATCCTGGTTACTGGGGTTGGGTTAGTGTGAAGCTATCCNTATCTCAGGAAATGGGACCCTGATCTTCTTTGTTTTTAAATGGGTCTCACAGGCCTGGAAGTTGCTGTTAGAACAGACTGGCCTCAGATTCACAGAGATCCACCTTCCTCCACCTCTCCAGTGCTGTGACTAAAGGTGTGCACTACCATTCCCAGCCATTATTCCTCTCTTTAATTGGCATATGAGTACAATTGGCTGACCCTAGCTCTTTGATGGGTACAAGAGTCCATGCTGTCACTCTTAAAAATCTCAACAAGTACTGTTTTTCCCATTTCACAGATGAAAAACTAAGGCTCAGTTAAATGACTTGTGCAAAGTAATAGTATGCATTTGAGCAGGCCTGCAGACAAGGGGGGTGGAACAGGAGNAGTGACAGCCCTTGGGGCTCAAAAGGAGGTCAAGGAAGTGTCACCACAATGCCTCAGGGCACTGGGGTGCTGGTCTTTGGGGACCACAGCAGCACCTGGGGAGCCTGGCCCTCCTCTGGGAGTCCCGTCCCCTGGTGCTGCTTTNGATAGGCCTCAGACTTAGTACACTGGGGAGGCACTGGAGCAGTGCAGGACTCAGGGGAGGTGGAGGCATCGCTCTGGTGCCTGGGGGCGGGGTTGCCATGGCACAGGAGCCTGGGGTGGAAGAGGGGGCTGCTTGAGCTTGTAGCACACCACACCCACTCTCCGTAACAGGCAGCTGCGCTNCTGTGTGGCTCATTCAGCAAACATCACTGCGATGCTCGAGACTGTAGCAAGACTTTACATGTGCTAAGCATGTGCTCTGTCACTGAGCTGTACCCTCAGCTCCAGCAAATAGTTTTTACCCGTTAAATACTTGTATGTGTATGTCTGGCACAGAGCTAGATTTTGAAGAAACAGAGATGAGTACTACCCTACCTTTTTATTCCTTCAATGTTTTTAACATGCAAAAAAAATTTAGCAATCTGGAAGTTATCCAAAATTCTTGAAATCCTGTGCACTCTGGAAATTATCTAAAATTCTCGAAATCTTGTACAAGGTTTCATAATAAGTTTGATGTTTTTCCTCTATGGAAACAGAATAAACTTCTCATACTATTGTTATCCTCTAACCTCTAAACAGTGTTTAACTCTCATAGCTGTATGGCTTGTCTATTCATTGTCTTTGTGGGACCTAACTGGTTGTGACTGAACTCATTGTAAGTTCATGATGGCTTGTAATATACCTTTTGAGGATGTTTGGAGTTAAGTGAAGTTGGAATCTGTTTGTAAGGAATCCCTTTTGTCTCATTCTTGAACCTGGGGTTTCTAATTGCCCATCCAGAATAGATAGGTATTTATGTAGACTTAGAGTCAGTCCTGACACATTTCTTCTCTAGAGTTCTAATTCTTCTATAGCTCTTCCTCAGGTCTTTTGTAATGTTGCCCATGTCTTTACTTGATAATAATCTTTAGGCCTTAGTCCTATTCTTCTCCTCTTCTCTATCTAACTTTATCCATTCTGTCTTGGGTTACCAGATAATATTTTGAATTTTTTGTGTGGCTTTTTTAAAATTGGTTTTTCAAGACAGGGTTTCTCTGTGTTATTTTGGTGCCTGTCCTGGATCTCACTCTGTAGACCAGGCTGGTCTCTAACTCACAGAGATCCGCCTGCCTCTGCCTCCTGAGTGCTGGGATTAAAGGCGTGCGCCACCACCGTCCAGCCGAATTTCTTGTGTTTTTGAGACAGGGTTTTACTCTAGCGCAGGTTGGCTATGAACTCATGGCAGTCCTGTCCTAGTCTCCCAATGTGCTTGTACAATTAGAATAGAATAGCCGATGTGTGCGCTGTACACCATTGGTTTATGTAATTCGAAAAATGGAGCCCACAGCACCTTGCATGCTAGGGAAGCACTCTATCAACTGAGTCACATGCCTAGATTCTTTTTATGGTTCTCTTTTCTTCCTTCCCTTTCTTTCTGTACTAGAGACTGAACACAGGGGTTGGGGTATTGTAGACAAACACTCTGCCACTGATCTACATCCCCAGCCCTGCTTTTCCTTTGTTCTTATTCTGTGTATCCCTTTCATACTTAGGCATTTTTCTTCCTCCCTGAAACTTCAAAGCTCACCCAGAGAGTCTGCACATGCTGCATCTATTTCCTTTACCACAGAGATGACTCTTTATCCTTTACTCCTGTCAAGAAACCTTTCAGGGCTGGAGGGACGGCTCAGTGGTTGAGAGCACTTGTTCTTGCAGAGGACCTGGGTTCAATTCTGAGCACTCACATGACAGCTTACGACTCCAGTTCCATAATTCCAGTTCCAGGATATCTAACATCATCTTCTGACCTTGTAAGTACACAGATACACATACAATAAATACTCACACACATAAAATAAAATTTAAAAATAGAAAGAAAGAAACCTTTCTCCTCTTTCTAGTTTAGCGTATGTGTTCGTTTTCCCGGCTGCTCTTACCCCTGGAAGAAGTCACGAACCAGCAACAGGGAAGAAAGACCTTTATCGAGGGAGAGGGAGAGATACAAAATGACGTGCTCAGGCCTGTAAGGAGCAGTAGACAGAGAGGACAGAGAGAGCGGGGTGGGTGGGACCTGCCTTTTAAGGACTGGCCCGCGCATGTGCACTTGGGTCTGCGTGGCTACTCCACACATGCACAGATTACATGGTTGCGCTATGCGTGCAAACTACGAACTGCGCAACCACATAGTGCACGGGTTTACTTGGGAGGGGGTGAGGGCGGGGCGAGGGAGGGGCGTGACTATCATTCCAGACTCTTGGTCTTTATAAATGATAGCAGACGAGAGGGTATGGGGCGTCATGTCTCTCGAAAACTGCTTCCAGCTGACTTGGTGGGCGTCGATTGACTCTTGGGTGGGGGTAGAAGGGGGCTTCTGAGGTAGTCAGGTGTCCTGGGATGGTGGGCTGCCATCTACTGTCCTGGAGTTGTCCATCTGTCCTGGCTTGGGGATCCGTGGTTGCTTGTGTCTGGGAGAGTGCGCCTGGATGTTCTCAGTGGTCCTCTGTCTCCGGCCCTATGGTGGTCCTGTAACAACTAGCTGAGTGCTTTAATTAGGAGTGGGAACCAGGAAAGAAAATTCTGTGAGTTGGGACCTCACTGTTCTGTAATTGTTGGCAGGTCAGTGGATCCTGGTGTCCTCTGGAACTTAAGAGAGCAGGGCCCCGTCTGTGTGACTGTGTATGAAGAGAGATTTTTGTGGGTTGGAGGTGAAGTGAAAGGCTTTAGATGGGACAGGTGAATCCAGTGAGGAAAGCCCTCGAGCTTAGCAGCTGTTGGAGTTACAAGAATTACCTTGAAGGGTCCCTGCCATTTAGGAGAAAGGGGTGAGGGGCGCTGGCCTGGAGGAGAAAGAAGAACCTGATCCCNAATGTGGATTGGGGGTGGGCAGGAACTGTCACATGGCTGAGGTAAGAAATGGTCTTCGAAGTTCCATAGAATAGACCTGAGATGACAGAGTAAAGGAGTTAACAGGCTATCTGGAAGAGATGAAGATTTGGGTAGGAGGCCTGGTGTTAAAGCTGGCCTCCCATACATCAGTTCAAATGGGGAAACTGAAAGAGGCTTTTTGGGAAAGGCCCTGAGCCTGAAAAGAGCTAGAGGCAATAATTTTACCCAGTCGAGGTGAAGTTCCTGTGACATCTTAGTAAGAATAAATTTTAAAGATCGGTTGGTGCGCTCCACCTTTCCTGAGGACTGAGGATGGTATGGGATATGAAAATGCCAAGGAATATTGAGAGCCTTAGCTAGTGTCTGAGAAATCTGGGAGGTAAACTCCGGACCATTATCAGACCGAAGAGATGTAGGAATCCCAAACCGAGGAATGATTTCTCGGAGAAGGAGATCTGCAACTGTCTGGGCCCGCTTATTAGAAACTGGGTATGCCTCCACCCAATTTGAGAATGAATCCACCATCACAAGGAGATATTTAATTCTCTTGATGGTGGGCATGTGGGTGAAATCGAGCTGCCAGTCCGACCCTGGAAGGGAGCCTCTGGCCTGGTGGGTAGGAAAAGGCTGACTTCTATATTTTGTATTGGGGTCTGTCTTTTGGCAAATTTCACAACAGGCAGTAATAGTTCTTAAGAACTGTAAGTCCTCAGAGGTGGGCTGCAGGTGGGCTTTTACAAACTAAAACAGAGCAAGGCCTGTTTTGCATGGCACCAAAATGTTAGTTTTCCCGGCTGCTCTTACCCCTGGAAGAAGTCACGAAATGTTATCACAGATTTCAGGTAGCCCAGACCTGTGGCACAGACCCTTGGGACCTTCTTAGAGAGCTAGTCTACCCCTGCAGGCCTACTGAGGGAGCTCATGTAGCCCTGTCTCCCTCCCTCTTAACACCCAGCCTTTCCTGTCCTTGGGGCAGTGTAGCAAGTCTAATGCACATCAGAGGTCCTAATACATAGGATTCAGGGTGTGACATCCAGTGGGCTAGGGTAGTACAAGATACAGCCTTAATTCATGTGGTCCCTGAGGCCTGTGTTCATGGGGTTCTTTGCTCCTGGGGCCATGCCCTACCACAGGCTGAATTATGAGCTTGAGATGATGGAAACGGGGCATAAGAAGGAGATGTCAGATGTGAAGAAATTGCCCAAGGAGATTAGTGAGGCCTTGTACAAGTGCAAGGAGCTGAGTGAGAAGACCAACCACTATCAGTGAGTGCCTGACTTGGATGGAGCCCCAGCACTTGGGAAGGACTGCTTCTTGTAGTCCGAAGTTTCTCTGGTCCTGCCAGACCCAGCTGTCAGGACGAATCTCTCCCACCTGTGTCCTGCAGTCTTTTGGTCCCAAGTAAACACACAGAGGCTTATATTACTTACAAACTGTATGGCCAATGGCTTAAGTTTCTTGCTAGCTAGCTAGCTCTATTATCTATATTAATCCATTTCTATTAATCTATGTTTTGCCTCATGGCTGTGGCGTTACCCGTCTGCTGGCATGTTGCTCTATTATCTATATTAATCCATTTCTATTAATCTATGTTTTGCCTCATGGCTGTGGCGTTACCCATCTGCTGGCATGTTGCTCCTTGGGCAGCAGCTGGCATCTCCTCCACTTCTGTCTTTCTTCTCTGTCTCTCCCGGATTTTCCAGCCTGGCTCCATCCTGCCTTGCCATAGGCCAAAGCAGCTTATTTATTGACCAATGGGAGCAATAAATATTCACAGCATACAGGAAGACATCCCACAGCAGCTTCTCCCCTTCTTTACCTTTGAACCAAAGTGAGGGCTGAGGCTCTAGCCTGTTTGCCTCTTAGCAAGAAGCCTGCCTTACAGCTCTCAGACTGTGCCTCCTAGACTGAGTTCCCCTAAGTGTGAAGAGTCTGAGAGCCCCTCCCAACATTTTTCTGTCAGTTTCTGGAGCTTCTAGACAGCAAACATGGTTTGCACCATGAATGGTTTCTGTGGCTCTGGCAGGGGGTTACAGAGCTGGTTTCTATGGGACACATAGGTGGATTGTATTCCTGTTGGGTCTTCTGTCCTCCTGCAGGGCATGTTTTCCCTCTACCTGCTCATGTTTTCCCACTATCATGAACATTTAAGCACAAGGGTGTGTGTGGAAAGGAGGGGGGATCCAGTTTTCAGAGGTACATGGATCCTTTTGGTGTCAGGGTCTTCAGAAGTAGTTTGAATCTTGCTGGAATTTGGCTGTTCTCTGATTCTGGCCTGCACCTGGGTGATGCTGGCATGGCTAATGTGGCCTCTAGCGAAGGGCTGTCGGGGACGGGGACATGGGACCTTGCAGGAATGGTGGTATTACAAGGTAAGAGTGGCAGATGGAGGTTGGAGCTTATCGTTTTTGGTGCTGTTTCAGAACCCTCCACAGCCGGCTCCTGAGTGAATGGACTCAGCTGAAGGGAAAAGTGAGCACATTGAAAGAGGAGAGCAGAAAGCTGCAGGGGGAGCAGATTTTGCTACAAGAGTCCTGTGAGAAGGCGAAGAGGCTCTGTGAGGAGGCCCATGAGAAGATCTATGACCTCTGGATAAAGCAGCAGCAGGTAGCTTGAAGCAGCAGGGGCAAGCTGCCCACCTGTCTAACCATACACATACATATACACACCCATGTAATCATCCACTCACTTATCCAACTGACCCATCCCATTCAATAGTTCATTTCTGTGATCATTCACAAGTCTTTCTGTGATGTTAGCCTCTTGGAAGGCACTGAATGACTGGCAAGCAAACTCTACTGCTCTGCTAGAAGCTGCAGTCCATTGAGGGAGACTGGTAAATCACATATCACTCACCTACATGTCAGTATGGTAGGAGGGGTGCTATGATGGGAGCCACTTAGTGAGTAGCACAGATCTTTGAGTGAGTGAAGTCAAGGGTCTTTGGCTCATTTGCTTGGCTGGGGTCATGTGAGATCAGAGGCAGAAACAGCATGGAAGGAGGAATGCCCCCTGCAAAAGTCAAATGAGTGGTTCACATGGACATCTTTTTGGGTGTCATATGGCATTTTACCCTCTTGTTCCCAGACTCTCGTGGTGTTCTCTTTACCTGGCCAAGCTCTTGGTTCACACTGACAGAACCCTAAGTAACAGCTTGTCAATACTGTTTGTTGTGAGTGGCATTGGCCAGTTCTCCTATTCTGCATCTTACACTCAGGAGCTCACCGGAAGACCAGGGATGTGGTAAGGACAATGAAAAATTTTCCTGAGAGGGGAAATAAGTTCAGGCCAGGGCAGAAGAGCCTGGGTGAGTCTAAGAGTCTTGTAGACAGCAGGGAGGACCCACTACCTCCCCCTGCAGTAGAAGAGGTGGTACAACATTCTAGTCTTCTCCCTTGCCTGTGTTCAAGAAAGGTGTGTGTGTGTGTGTGTGTGTGTGTGTGTGTGTGTTGTGTATTTGTGTATCTTTGTGGGTGTGAGAATATGTGTTTGAGCCTCTATGTGTATGCTCACTCACTCACAGAACAATGGCACATCTTTAAGAATGACAGACACAGACTTTAATGAGAAAGTACTGTGCCTAATCTGGTTAGTATCACTTTGCATCAGTCAAAGAACAGATGGAGCTGCCCATCATTCTGCATGTCCACACAGCTAACTACAACAAAAGGCCACAAAACTGATGTAAGCTAAAAGTATTTCAGGTATTTGTAGAGGCAGAATTATTTGTCTGCAAAGAAATCCTTTGGAGAAAACCAAAGTAATGGGGTACATGAAGGTGAGAAAGACGCTACTGAGGCAAATCAAGGTGTCTGAGAAGCAGGAGAGGCTGCCTGAGGGTTTGTGTCCTGCTCTGCTCTGGGTGAATGGTGGCTGACCACTCATGACTTCCCTGCATCCTGTTTTGTTCTTCTCCTCATTGTCTGCTGCCATTTCCCTTCCACCTTTGCCTAACCTTGGTTCAGTTAACCTGGTCCTTGGAGCTTGGCCTGGATTCTATTCTCTGAGAGATTCTGAACTGCAGAGGTGCTTGTGGCTGCATCTCAGCCCAGCAGAGAAGTCCCATAGCCATGCCGAGGTGTGAGAAGAGGCTGTCTCAGGGCACCCCTTAGGCTCATCATACCCTAAAGCACTCACTCCATGTTGTGTCTGCAGCACTCAGAAACTGCTTTTATTCCAAACTTCTTCAGACTGAGTTAAAATCAGCCTGATGGAGGGTTGGGAGAAATGCGGACTCTCAGACAATTGCTAGTAGTGTAAAATGGTGTGGCCCTGTGAGAAGCTATGTACAATTATTTAGAAAGTTGAACTGCAGTCTCCAGGTGGACCACTGATTCCAGAATGAGAAGTAGGTGTCCACAGAGAATATAGGGGACAACAGGATTATAGCAGGACTCATCAGAGCACCCCCAACTAGAAATTATTCAGATGCCCATCATTGATGAGTGAAAACATACAATGTGGTCCAGCCCTTCCATGGAATATTGTTAAGCATGAAATAATACATGCAGTCATTGGGCCATGAGTTAGTCAGCCCTCTGTTACTCAAAAGAAATCCCTGACACAGTCATCTTACAGGGAGGGAAGGTTAATTTAGACTCCCGATTTTCTAGTTTCCTGAGCTCATGGCTTTGGGCCTAAATTCAGGCAACCTGTGGTTTAGAGAGCTTCTTTAGGAGGAAGCTGCCCTCCTTGGAGGCACTGGGAAGCATTGAGTGAGGGCAAGGGGCTGGTCCACTGCCATCCAGTGGTCCTGTGCTGGGGAACTAAGCCTTTAATGTACAGACTGGGGAACTTGCTAGGCAAACTTGGATTACTGGTCAAGGATCCCTGGGGTTCACCTGTCTGTGTAGGTTTACAAGGCAAGCACTACGTTGATTTATATGACCACTGAATTCTTCTCCCAGGTCACCAGGCATTCATGTGTTATACAGACACACAGGCAGGTAGAACACCCGCACATATAAAGTAAAAATAAAATGAAAAATTATCAAAAGAGAGTAGAAGTACACAATCTTCACCACATCCCTGTGCTCAGAGCATCCTGTGTTTTCCTGCCTCTGTGGGTAGAGAGGATGTGGGTTAACAAAAGGCAACTTTCCTCTCTAGAGTATCCCAGGTGATCTCTTCTTACATTAGTGTTATCTGGGAAACTAAACGTGGGTGCAATGCAGTGTGCTTGTATGTGTGCATCCATGTATGTGTGTGTGTGTGTGTGTGTGTGTGTGTGTTTGTGTATGCATGCCTATGTACATGGGANCAGACAACCCTCCACTAAGAACACAATCTTCTAATGAACAGGAACATCAAAGACTTGAGGAAAATCTTCAGGCCCTGCTGAAGCAGAAAGAGCTGCTCACCCAGCCAAAGGACTTGGCAATAAAGCTGCAGCATCACTNCACTGTGTCCCAGATGAGGTAAGATCCCACACTTCCAGAAGCAGGTAGAGCTATGTGGGTGCACTGTCCCTGGATCTCTGTCCTCTTTGAGTTTCTGTTCAGCTGGCAAAGCTCCAGCCACAGCCAGGGAAAGAACACCTCAGAGTGTCGTGCTGGCTCAGTCAACAGGAAGCAATATGCTTTCTCCTTAGTCTTATGGGGATTGTGTCCCCTGCTTCCCTTCTGAGACCGCTAGTATGTACTGAGTAGCTCAATCCTTAGATTAGATCTCCCCACAAATATCCCCATGGTAGCCAGAAACCTAGAAGGGGGATCATCAATCGTGAGGGACAGTGTGTCCTCCTGCAACTTTGTTTTCCATCAGGAACATCACCTTTAGAGACAAGTTTCTACCCTTCAGCAGATTTGCATGCAGCCCCTACTGCTGGTTGCAGGCTCTCTGTGGTGTTTATCAGTTTCTCTTGAGAAGATTTAGTCTGGACATCAACAGATTAGGAGTTGACAAGTGAATCCCTTGCTAGGTTCTGAGCTATAGGAACAACCAGAGCCGTCTCTGCAGTGTTGTGTAGACTCAACTACAGGGCAGGCATAGTTTTCCAGAAGGGTCACATTGACCTGGTATCTAATCAAGGCCAGGTATATCTTTCCAGAACTATGACTCAGACATTGCTATACTGACATTTCCCCAAAATAATGTCTTTGGACAGTTGGAGAAATATGCTATATTTTCTAGTCCAGCACAGTGTGTATTTCCCAGCTCAACTACAGCAGTTTCTAAAAGTTGATTAAAAAAAAAATCTTGCCCAGGTGCTCTCTGACCCTTTTCCCTTGGGGAAGCAGGGAATGAACTCAGCTGAAAGGTAATGCTCAATTGTCTAGCTGAGTAGAGCTGGTGGGGCTCAAAAGCTGACATGGCAGGTCCCCACCAGGCCTGTGTCCCAGCTGTCTTCCTCCCCTAGGTTTGACAACCTCCAGCAGGAACTGGAGCACACCACAGCCCAGGATGAGAGCCTCCTGCAGATGNNGCTGCTGAAGCAGAAACACTATGTCCCAGGCAAGTGAGCCACCCTTGAGTCCCATCCCCAGCAGCCAGGGCACTCATGGGGTGGGTTTTCTTCCTTAATTTTTGTTTGCTAGGGATGAATGGGCCCTGATTTTTCTTGCCAGTGGCACAGCAAGACTGTTTCTAAATCTGATTTCCTTTACTGATTTTCTCTGACAGCACCTCTTAAGAGAACTGAGGAGGCTGGAAGTAGCCACAGACACCTTGACGGCATGCCATTCTACACTCCAGGATCAAGGCCTCCTCAGAAAATGCTACCTCCTTGCAGCTGTGTACTCACTAGTGAAACAAACATCCATCTACCACCAGGGGACCCAGCCTCAGTCTGATCCTCATCTGTTGGCTCACTAGTCCCAGAGTAAAGACTGTGCAGTGCTGAAGCTGATGCCATGTCATGTGCAAGTGTTGCTGAAGATAGTTCACTGCAGAGAATAGGCCAGTTCTTCGCCTCATTTGCTCTTCCATAATGAAATTCCAGAGGAATCTGTGAAATTTGCTTAATTTTGTGAGGTTTTTGTTTGTTTGTTTATATCTTGGGATATTTGTGCTTTGGTTTTCTGGTTTTCTTCATTTTGGTAAAGGTTTTGTTAATTTTTGTTATTTCTTTTATTCTTTTCATTGTTTTAATAGTTTGCTAAGGCTATACACTGTATACAATGACTTCTGGTTTGAAAGCCCCCACTGAGTATAATGAATGTACTTTTATGAATAAAATGCAATTTCCAACTTTTCACTCTTAAGACTCTTCTTTAGTCAGGTAAGGTTTCACACTCCTGTAAACCAGGAACTCACAGGCATGGATGGATCTCAGCAAGTTCCAGGCAGCTTGGGCTGCACAATGATTTCCCAGCCATGGGTCTCAGGGTTACACAGGAGGATGACACCTTGGATGTGGATGGCATAGCCTACTCCATGGATAGCCACTATATAAGAGAAAAAGTAGACATATTGTATCCTTGAGGTCATATATTAAGCTACCAGTAAATTGTGGTACACTGTACACACATGTTCATGAAATAATCATGTAGACCAAATTAAAGGGAAACAGAGGTGTACTGCTCCAGGCTTCTCAGGAAAAGAGAATATTCATCAAGGGTATATAAAAGAAATCAGGAAATGAAAAGCAATCTGCCTGTGGTTTTCTTGAAATATAGCAGATTGATATCTGCACAGCAGAGATAATGTCCTGCAAGACATGTTGAGATATTTTTTGTGGTGCTTTGATTCATACTCATGGGTGTTTTGCCACCACATACATGCAATTCCCACAGAGGACAGGTGAGGGCAGTGGATTCCACCTGGAAGTTCTGTTAAATATGATTGTTAGCTCTCATGTGGGTCTTCTGAGACAGCAATAAATGCTCTTCATGGATGAGCCATCTCTTCAGTCCCTGCACTTGACTTTTGTCCTCCCAGCCATGTGTGCTGTAGTAGTTGGATTGGATCACTCCCAACCAAAGACTGCAGTTCCTTGAGACCTGTAAGGACAGGAACATGAGGTAGGCATGCTACTTGTCTTAGGCTGCCACATATCCATTCAGGGCTCTCATAGCTTCAGGATCCTGTCCCAGTATCACTGACTATCACATTGGAACAGATGTGCTACATCTCATCTAGGATGACAACACATGTTAAGCCTGTCTGATGAAACACAGAATTGAGAAGACCCTCCTGGGGGTGGAGGTAGGGTCAGGAATCCCTCTTGATGGTCCAGATAAGCAANTTTGGGATAACCTCATGACTAGGTGGAATGGATGGAGCCTGCAACAGGGGCCACATGTCTCTGGTGCAGAGTGTTTCTGTGCAAGATGAAAAAGGAGAGGTGGTTGATGGTGCTCTTTTACCACAGCAGATCTCAGATTATATGGAGAAAGTGGTTCTTCCAGATGACTGATTTACTCTTGTGAAGCTCCTCTGGAATAGATCTGACTTCTGAGACTGAGAGTGAGTCAGACAGCTAATGTGTAAAGGAAGTTATCCTGTGAGTCTCCTACTGGAGCTGTCACATCAAGGGTAAAGAGAACCTGCTGTCCTCTGATCTTCTTGTGGGTGGGGGGGTGCCAGACCTTGACCCACAGAAGCTAAGACATCTGCTTTTTCCTTCCTCACATAAGCTAGAACCTCTCCATCTCATGTAATTACTCATTTTATTATATTACTGTGTGCTCCATTTGAGAAATTTCAGACTTTTGTTATTTTACTTTCTGGATCAGAAGCTATAGAAACCTAGTAGGCCAGCATTAAAGTATCACCTAAAAACAGGTCAAGGGAATGAGACCATCTGGAATTTGTAACTGAGCTAAGGCTGTTGTGAGGCCCAAATTACTCTATAAGTTCTTCTACACATGTCTGGTTCATTGGTCAGGGTTCTATGGGTAACAACTTATAGAATGAATTTATATATATACAACAGAGTATTTTTTAGAATGACTTAGAGGCTGTGGTCCAGCTAAGTCAACATTGGCTGGCTATGATGGCAAAGTCCATGAATCCAGTAGTTGCTCAGTCCACTAGGCTCGATGTCTCAGCCCATCCATAGTATAGTCTGAAATCCCAAAGAAATTGGCTCCAAAGCCAGTGAAGGAATGGACTTGCTANCAAGGTGAGAACAAGCAGCTAAAGAGCAATAGCTCCCTTCTTCCATTTCTTAATATCGGCTTCCAGTACAAGGCCTGGCTGAGATTAGAGGTGTGGGTTTTCAGCTCAAAGCATCTGAGTTAAAGGTGTTTCTTTCCCCATCAATATCCAGATTAAAGGAATGTCTTCCTATGGCAAAGATCTGGATTACATGTGGATCTTGGATCTGCCCTCTTCAAATTAAGTAAAAATTCCTCACAGGTGTGTCCCTCCAGTTTTGGGTTTTAGTTAATTCCAGATATAATAAATTTGACAATCAAAAATAGCCAAACAATGGTACCCCATGTCACTTGACATACAATTATATCTTTTTATGTCACGATTAATTTGCAAATGTAAAACAATAATTAGGTCATAACAATGCCTAAACATGATATAACTGTTCCAAGTACAAGGAAAANACATTGTGTATTAGGCCAGGTCAAAATTATGCCTAACATGATTNAACTATCCCTGTACAACTGCAAACACATTATAAAGTTAGAATAAGTGGCAATGTCCCATGAGGGACATTCTTTTAGTATCTCAAATTTAAATATGATAACCATTAATATTCTTCCTTCTTTTGGAATCAGTTATCTATCTATCTATCTATCTACCTATTTATTCCTTTTTGTTTTTATATCCTAACCAAAATTTCCCTCCCTCCTCTCCTCTCACTCCCTCCTACACCTCCCCCCTCCCTGCTCCCAATCCANNCCTCCTCTTCTCTTTTCTCTTCAGAAATAGNCAGGCCTCCTATGGATATCTGCCAGCCATGTTATATCAAGTTGTCATTGACTAGGCATGTCCACTTCTATTTAGGCTGGATGCAGCAGTTCAGTAGGAGGAATGGGTCCCAAAAGCAGGCAATAGAGACAGGCTCTGCTCCCACTGTTAAGAGTCCCATAAGAAGACCAAGTTATATAACTGTAACATATATGCAGAGGGCCCAGGTCAGTCCCATGCATGCTCNCTGGTTGGTGGTTCAGTCTCTGTGAGCCACAGTGAGTCTAGGTTAGTTTGTTCTGTGGGATTCTTGTGGGGCTCCTGACCCCACTGGCTCCTACAAAAATGTAATTATTTATTTATTATTTTATGTGCATTGGTGTTTTGCTTTCATGTATGCCTGTGTGAGCGTGTCCAGTGCTCTGGAACTGGAGATACAAACAGTTGTGAGCTGCATGTGATTTTTTTCATTATTTTAACAATTAATTATTTCATATGATGAGTGTATGGAAATCTACTGATGGGTATTTAAAATAATAATATCTACTTATTTACTTATTTAGAGAGAGGGGAAATAATACATACACACACACACACACACACACACACACACACACACATATATATATATATATATGAAAGAGAGAGAATGAACAT
The DNA here is from genome assembly GCA_001675575.1 of Neotoma lepida. NCBI lineage: Eukaryota > Metazoa > Chordata > Mammalia > Rodentia > Cricetidae > Neotoma > Neotoma lepida. The sequence continues at coordinate 801,434 of LZPO01116606.1, read as the reverse complement.
ACAATACATGCCATGCCATCCTGTCATATTGTTCATATGGAGGTCAAGGGACAAATTAGGAGGGGTAAGCTCTTTCCTTCCAACCATGTGGCCCTTCCCTGGTACTTTTCATGATCAACTCGTGGCTTTCTGGCTCAGAGGGTTTTCTTGTGGTTCTGAAACTTAAAGAATATTTTACATTAAAGTGCATTGTGAAAAATTTGTACAGAATTCTGTTTCAAATGAATGATGTTCTTAATAAAAGCTCACCCTAGGGGTAAGAATTCTTGATGGGTTGCTGTGTGTCTAGCTTGAAGAAACTGCTTGTCCAGAGGAATACATGGGAAAAGGCAAAAGTGAAGTTACACTGCCATGCAGGTAAGTGAGTTCATAATGGAAACCACCAGTGAATATGAAAAAGCACAAAGGAAGGTTCCAGGGTGAGTCATTGAAATGGCATATTCCTTCTTGGCATTGTGTCTCTGAGAGTCTGTCCTATGTGCCCCGTGCACTTCTCTGGTCTGAGGTTATTGGTCATTAGTGCTCTGCATGCCCTGGTGGACAGTTCAGGTTTAGCATTTAACCAGTTACAGCAATCATCACATACTTATCCAAATATAACATTCTTACAAGGATCAAAATTTGCAAGTCACTTCAAAAGTTAAATAGCTTTCATGGTTACTGTAAGTTTTAGAATACTAAAGTCTCAAAGACTTAGTGAAAAAATTTCAGTTAGATAAATTACCTTGTTTGTATATTTCAATCTCTAGATACTTTTCTCTTTTTTCCTTTTTTTATTAAAAAGATTTTCCACTCCTTTTACATACCAACCTCAGATCCCCCTCTCCTCCCTCCTCCCTCCCTGCCAGCTCCCCTCCTCAACCCACCTCCCATTCCCACCTCTTCCAAGACAAGGTCTCCCATGGTGAGTCCCCGGAGTCTGACACTCTCAGCCAAGGCAGGATGAGACCCTCCT
>LZPO01116606.1:778209-789625 GCA_001675575.1 Neotoma lepida | reverse complement strand
GCTATCTTTTAAAGCCTGTATCAGTCCCAACAATGACTCATCTTTGTTATTATTATTAACCCAGTATTTGAATGCTGTGTAAATTATTATGATAACTGCCAATATGGTACAGGCCAGATACGGCTTAGGAAGTTCGTAAAGTTTCAGGAAAATGTCATTCATCATATAGGCAAAAAAGTTTTTAAATTCTTGCGAAGTAATGTTATCAGCCATATTATCAAAATTTGTTAATCAGTTTCAAAGTGTGAAATTTTTAAGTATTCTTACCTGTAATGACACTGGCTTGCTTATCTTACCTTCCTTGAGATTTTTCTGAAAAACCATTACACTGCCCTTACACTGAATAGAATGAGAAGTTATAAGCACATAATTAGGATAAAGTCTATGTGATCTGCTTTTGATTCCCTGTTACAACAGTCTTCTTAAAACTTGGTAGGCTACTTTAAAATGGTTTTTCAGAAGTTGCATAAATTGTAAGAATTGTCTGTGTATTGGACTTTGCTTGATAGACAGTTATGTAATTGCTGCATTCAGAATATCTTGTTGGGTGCTCTGTGAGTAGCTCAGTTGGAGGACCTATTTAGCATACTTGAGGTTCTGGGTTTCCTTCTTAACATGGCAGGGAGGGGCACAGGACCCTACATGATTAAAAACAATTTCATTTTCCCAGCCAAGTAAATGAAGCTCTTAAATGTAATTGCCTTGTTTTACAGATACTTCACATGATTTCATATACTGTTTTCCAAGAAAATTCTTTTTAAAGTTCATAAAGTAATTCTTCAGGACTCTCTCCATGATTTCTCTGTCCTCTCTATAGATATTTATGTTTATTTCAACAATCATCTACTGAATCTCTGTTTGGGCATATGGTAATTGGGTGTGTGGTAGAGGAGCCCCCGGGAAGCACTAAAGTCAAATGTGGAAACCTAAATATAGAAACATTGCATTGTTGTAGAAATCTCTTTCTGAAACATGTTAGACCAAATGTTAACCTAGACTTCTCTAGAAGAAAAAGAATGTATGATGATACTAGCTTAGGAGTAGGATCTGGTAACTGAGGGAATTTCCATCTTCCTTTTTTCTTTTTCCCTCACGAGGCAGAATCTTACTGTAATTCAGAGATGCCTCTATCTACTCCAGTTTTGGTGTCTTTGGTGCAGAGTGGGGAGAACCACACTCAGCCTGAGGGCTTTTTCTCATGGTGGATCCACTATTTCAGTTTCCTGTGCCAATAGATCATCAGACTTGTGCCAGCATCCTGATGGCTGCATTCCCTATCTGCTAAGGACTCCTGGGGCAATTTTCTAAAGCTAAGGACATGGCTTCCATGACTCTACCCTTAACTCAACTCCCACTCTGTTACCAACCCTGCAAGTTCTTCCTGAATGTGCTTTCAAATACTTCTGCTTGAGGAAGGTGATCTTTCCTCGTCTACATTCACCCTAACATGGCTTCTCAGTAGTATTTAATTGCTCATATTGATGGAGAGGGATTTTGAGGAAGGAACGAGGCATTCTTGGGCAATGTTTGGAAAGTATAGCTCAGTTCTCAATATGGAAAGTACTATGGGGATTTTAATCAAGCTAAGGGAACTCTGGCTTTGGAAGGAGGAGGTGCTGAAGGGCTTCCCCTATGTTCTAAGACAGGCTCCTGGAAATGGTATTTTCACTCCATTTACTAGCTTCTCACAAACATCAGTGCATTCACTAAGCAAGCATTCTGATTTAGCATTGTTTTCTTATGGAGAACCTTCAAGTGAAGTGACTATTTTGTTATATGGCTAGATTTTCTGGAATTTGGTCCCCATCTATAAAGCAGTCATGCCTTTTTGAATGCCTGTTTCTGCATCTCCTTATTAGATTTGCAAAGGAATTATTCATTGCAGGTTATTCGTTCAAGAGGCAAAGAACTTTTTCATTTTTTCATATCTAAAGCAATGATCAGTGTATGGGCTGCTTTTTCTTGTTTTTTAAGGATTTTAAAGTGGTTTGTTGCCAAACAGTACTAGCATTTTAAATGTCTCCTGAGAGATAAGCTTTTGATCACCTATTTGTTTTGGGGGAGGTAATGCCAAGTTTTTTAGCAGCACTTAGCAAAAAGCAATGTTTTAAGCTGAGCGTTTGAACGTTTTTTGTCCTAGTTTTTGTCCTGCCTTTTTTCCATACTGGCTTGCCTATGCTGTCTTGCTTCTAGGCACTACATTTCCCTAGTACGCATTTCTCTATAATATCACTATATTTCACTCTTCATTTCCCAAGCTGCCTTACAAACTACCCTTCCCACAATGCCTCTTGGGTCCACCACTTCCATTTCTGGTTTGTTCTCATTCTCTTAGCAAGGGAAGTTTGAGTGAAGCTTTCTGCCTTTTCACCACAGAAGATTAAGAGATTTCTGTTCTCGCTGAGCTGGCATTGCTAGGTATTTTCCCTTGCTGACGCTGCTCCCAATGCAGAGTGCACTCTCCTGCTCACATGCAGGCAGGTCCCTTGGTGCCCGAAGCAAAATTCCCTCAGAGCTCGCTCCTCTGAGTCACAGGGGTCTGTGAAGAGTGGAAGCACTTGAAACAAAGCTTTTCCTCAGTTCTTTCAGAGAGACTTTCCTCCCTGATAGATCCTCATCCTGTCCTGCTTGTTCCCATGCCCCAAGATGCAGAGCTTCAGATATTTCAGCTGTGGTTTCATTATCTACTTTCATAGATAGAATTTTAAGAGAGAGAACTGCTTCCCAAGGTGCTTTCTCCCTGAGCTTTAGCCAACTCCCTGGTCCCTGTTTCCAGTGCCATTTGAGGGAGAAAATTACTGCGCTATCTGCTTCTGGATGTAGGGTCTTCTCTCCCCGAATCTGCCTCACATCTCCATTGCTGCCCTTGTAGCTACCACTTGGAACCCAGACCCTACCTCCCCGCACTAGCAGCTTTCCCCAGGTCCTGCACCTTTGGAGGAGGAATCTGTCCCTGCTCCATTTTCTACCTGCACTCTCTCTGTAGGCCCTTCCCCCCAGGGAACTCTGGCCTCTGTTTCTCTCTAGTTTAGAGCTACAGAGCCTTAGCAGAGATAATTTTTCTAGTTCCCAAGAGGTCTTTCTATTTTTTCTTAGAGCAAACTACAGGTGAATTCCTGCACTCTTCCAGGTGAATCTAATTTTGCCCTTACAGAAAGAGAAATCTGAGAAGCAAAGACCCAGAAGGCTTTTTAGTTTTTTAGAAAGAGAGATTGCTAAGGTTTCCCAAAACTTCTGTTCTCTAAACTTTGGCTTTCATGGCCAAGAGGAAACTAATTCTTTGTCCATATCTGCCTCAGGTGAAATCTTTCCTCTGCTGCTTGGGCTTAGCCTTTTAGCTCTCCCCAGGCCAAAAGCTTCCATAGGAATCTTTTTCTGCCCATTTTTTCTTTTCCTCTGACTTTTCCTCAGGATTTTGTGTTCATAGTTAGAAAATTAAGGATCCAGTTTCTCTGTCTTGTAGCTTATCTTATTCCTCAATTTTTTCTTATGTTACATTCCTTATTTTTTATAGATAGAATTTTAAGAGAGAGAACTGCTTCCCAAGGTGCTTTCTCCCTGAGCTTTAGCCAAGTCCCTGGTGTCTGTTTCCAGTGCCATTTGAGGGAGAACAGCTCCCTCTTATTCCCCCAGGGTACTCATGAGCAGGGAGAAATGAGGAATTTGTAGATAGAAGTATATATAGAGATAGTTAGAAAACATAGGATAGCCTTGGGAGGGCCTGAGTCCAAACCCAACAGCCCCTTCTGTCTCTACTAAATGGCTTTTTAAAAGAATGCCAAGGGGTTGGGCAAAAGACCTCCCTCCCAGCACAGCCAAGTATAGACCATCCCAAACACCTGGTGACCTTGCACATGGTCAAGCCATCCCCTAATGCAGCCCTGCACTATAAAGAAAGCTCAGATGTCACTAGAAAATATTTGTGGGCTCCCACAATCCTGGGCCTGCACTTCCAACCCCATTGTCATCTTTGCTTCTGGACACTAAGCTGAGGAAGGCACAAGGCAAACTCATCATCTCCTGATCATGTACAGGGTTCCTGCTGCCTAAGCAGTCTCTTAAAGGCTGTCTATCTCCTGCTTTTTACTCCTGTTGAAGAGAAATGGCTGAGCTGAATAGAAGCCCTCCTGTGTAAAGAAATCTCAGATCTCACTGGGAAGTTTTTGTGGGGCTACTACAGATGTCCAAGGAGACAGTCTTCTATTGGTAAGTGCCCATCTTGACATGGACCCCGTGAGTTGTGGAATGACCATCTCTGCCTATCTTTTTCTCTGGACTGGAGAGTCCCCAACTCTGGTTCTAGCCATTCTGCTTCTTAGTAAGCAGCCTTAGCAAGCAGCACTTGGACTTGTGTCTCTTGGATTCAGTTTTGCTAAATGTGAAAGAGACTGTTAGCCCTGACACCAATGTCCTGGAGGCTCAGGAGCCTCTAGATAGACAAGTGATTTACACCATGAAGGTAATGTCAGGCAGCTCTGGGCGTCTGGAGCTCAGGCCTAGGCTTTACACATCTGGTTGCTGTGGAACCTTACCAAAAACAATTTAAGGTCCAGACTTTATTTTTTCCCAGGGTCCATGGAAGAGTCTAGCAACCAGCTGAGGATTCTAATCTGAGGGATATTCAATGAATCTAAGCACACTGAGTTCTTTAGTCCATCACTCTATTTTTCTAAGTAGTTTCTATCTACACAGTTTCTTTTCTGTTCTCATACTTAGCTCCTCTCTGTTCTTCTGCTCTCTTATTATTCTACCTAGTTCTTTCCATTTCTGTCTTCATCTTTCTTCTTCTAAATCAAGTTCCCAAGTGCTCTGAGGGAACCAGTATATATACATAAGCAGTAATTCTTTGGCAAAGCAATGGTGAGTCTTGAAGTTTTCAGGGTCACAGAGAGAGGTGATAAGGATCCACACATAAAGCAATAGTTGTCAGATAGATTAACAACTAAAAAGGGGAGAGTGACTAAAGGAGAGTTCTCTGTTAGGGTCAACTAAAGGCTAAGGTCGATTAGGGAATCTAGGAATAGCACCTGGTTGATGAGGAATTAAAACTTAATTTGCACAAGAAAGAANTTTGTCACCTATTGCCTGCCTGGCCTTGGAGGCCATCTCCTGGGGTCAGTGGGAGGTAACTGCTTTAACTCAGTAACTAGCAAATGGCTAAAACATCATCCCAGGAATGTGAGCAGTAAATCTCTTAAGTTAGGGTCTTGTGTAAATAACCCAGGGTGAAGGTAAGGTTATTCTTTTCTCTATCTGTGGGCGAGGTAAGCTAATGTTTATTTCTCTGCATTTGTCCTTGGAAAAAGGTATCTTTGCTGAAATACTTTTGTCTGGAGAATGGCCCTGGCCAGATTTATGTTAATGAAAAAATAAACACAGCTGGGGACAGTTATCCAATTACCCCAAATGCATAAGGAAAGCTGTGCCCAAGATTGAGATGCAATCGTGAGATTACATGTACACATAACATGGAAATGCATGGCAAATAGGGAGAATCATAGCTATTATTGCACAGGAAGTTTACAACAAGAGACAACCAATTCATTCAAAAGGCAGTAATTCCATAACCCCTGGATGATGGTTTCCTCTAACAGAACCCTTAGTTTTGATAAATTGACCTTCTGAACTCTAGTTGTCACTCCATGGACTTTTGCTACCAGCAGCTCTCAGTAGAGGAGAGCCCCTTGTAAATGCCAAATGAGTGGCTCTCATTGTCATCTTTTTGGGTGGCCTTTTCCCCTTGTGCTCCCTGCACCTCAAGGTTGTCTCTTCACCTTGCTGAGCTTTTGGTCCACTTTGAAGCCTCAATAGCAACTATTCAGCTGTGTTTTCTGTGAGTGGTGCTAACAATTTCTCCCAGCTGAAGCTGACTGGATGACCACTTATGGGAAGGGCTTATGATAGGCTTCAGGCAGGGGTGGAAGTTTTCAAGAGAAAATTTCTCCAAACACCTAAATATAGTCTGGCCAAGCAGAGCATGCTCTCCTAGGCATTTTGAGTTCCTATGGGAAGGATAGCGGAATTGTAGATCTTGCTTGAAACTGCTGCTATGCATAGTCTAAATAAAATTATTTGTCCAGCATGATGTCCTCCTCATTGCTTTCTTCTCACTTATGATTTTTGTGGTGTATGTGTGTGTGTGTGTGTGTGTGTGTGTGTGTATGTGTGTGTTGTGTATGCATGTCTGTGCAGATCTGTACATTGGTGGGTGTGTTAGATGTATATGCATGTCTGTGCAGATCTGTACATTGGCGGGTGTGTTAGAAGACCAGATAACGTCATATTGTGTCTTCTCTTTCTCTCGCCTTTATTCATTTGAGCCCAGGTCTCCCAGGTCTCTCACTGAATCTGAAACTTCCTGCCCTGGCTAGGCTGGCTNGCCTGAGCTCTTTGGATCTCCTGCCCCTCCCATATGAAGACTCCTGTCCTGTTTTGTTCAATCTTATCTAGTTGCTACNGGGTTTAGTTGCTCAGAAAGTGGGAGGATGTGGTAGATTTCTCTTCATTTTTATATGTTTTAATTATTTTGGAATCAATGTGTTTTTTAATAATCAACAAAAATCAAACAATACAGCTATTATAAAAATTAAAAGCAGACTTCTTTCCTTTCACTGCACAGAGGTAACTTCCCAGGAAATGTCTGATTTCTCATTGACTTCATATCATGGAATCCCATAGTGCATCTCTTTGCTGACATTTAATTGCTGACTCTATCATGTGCTTATCTGAGGACAAATTCCCCACTCATGGTTGTGTAGAGTGCTCCATTTCAGAAAAGCACTGCAGGTGACTTCACTCTGACCTCGGCTTATTTCATATCCTATGCACTGTAATCTGGTGAAAAATTCCTAGCTAATGACCATGAGTTACTTTCTTTTTCTTTTGCAATCAAGGTCTTCTGTGGAGGAACCAGGGTAGATTTAGTGAAGAGACTATGATGGGTCAGTTGGAGCTATCTCAATGCTTTATTGGGAGCCCTCCTTGGGGACTTGGACTTGTGTGGTCAAGCTCAGGGAGCACCTGGCTTGGATTTTTTCTCATCCTTTAAAACTGCTAGAAGTTGAACTGGGAAATACATACTGTGTCAGACTAGAAAACAACAGCACCTTTCTTCAGTAGTCCAGAAACAAAAACAAACAAACAAAAAACAGTACAACAATGTCTAAGTCACAGTTCAGGAGATATATGCACATCCTTAATTAGATACCAGGTGATTGTGGGCAAGCTGATAAACTGTATGGAGATCTTCTAGAGGAGCCGATACAACACTGCACTGAAGGCTCTGATTATTCCTACAGCACAGAAACATACCTGGGTTCAATTTGTTAACCTCTATACCTGCTCATAACCAGAGAAACCTTCTCACAGAAAACCTATGCACACTGCAGACAGCCTGTAATCAACAGGAGTGTGCTGCATGCCAATCTGCCCAAGAGTAGGAACCTATCTCTAAAGCAATGCTCTTGGAAAATAAAGCAGGAGGATGCATCATCCTCCACAATTGACCATTCCCCTGCTAGGTTTGGGGCTATAATAGGAAGATTTGTAGGGAGACCTAAGGGACAAGATATGCAGAACATACTAGAGATCTCAGAAAGGAGGAAGGGGAGCACAATTCCTCAGACACACTGAATATCAAACATATTGTTTCCTGGACAGAAGTACTTGTTGACTGAGCCAGCAAAACACACTGAAGTGTTCTTTTTCTGGCATTGCTGAGAGCCATGCTTATCAAGAAAAAATCAAAAAGGACAGAGATCCAGCTGCAGGGGATCCACTTGTCTCCACCCTCCCCTCCCAGCCTGGGCTCCTACCTCATCTGGGAAACATCAAAGTGATACGGTAGCTTTATTGCCAAGTCCTTTTGCTGCAGGATCTTTTGCTTCAGTGGGTAATGAAGTTTTTCTTCAAGTCTACCCATACTGATTCAGTAGAAGACTGTGTTCTTAGTGGAGTGTTACACACACACACACACACACACACACACACACACACACCTAGTCAAACATAAGTATATGGTGCACACTACTTTACAGTCAATGTTTAGTTTACCAGTTAATGCTAGTGTAAGAAGAGACCACCTGGGATACTACGGAGAAGAAATTTAACTTTTGTTGGATGGGAGAACACAATGGGCAGGTTCTGTGGAATATTCCTTCTGTACACTATGAGTATGCATTACTCTCATTGACTAATAAATAGCTGATTGGCCAGTAGCCAGGCAAGAAGTATAGATGGGACAGCCTGACACAGAGGAGGCTGCGAAGAAGGAAGGCCAGATGCAGAGGGAGTAGGATGTATATAAGATGAGGTAACAAGCCGTGAGCCATGTGGTAGAACATGGGTTAATTTAAAACGTAAGAGTTAGCTAGTAACAAGCCTGAGCTATCTGCCAAGCATTTATAATTATATTAAGTCTCAGAGTGGTTATTTGGAAGTGGCTGGTGGGGCAGAAAAAACTCCACCTACAGGCAGGGCAGATAGACAGCTCAGTCAGTGAAGGGCTTGCCCTCTAAACCTAGTGCACAGACAGGTGGACCCCAGGGTTCCTTGACCAGTTACCCAAGTTTGCCTAGCAAGTTCCCCAGTAAGTGCAGTAAAGGCTTCGTTCCCCAGCACAGGACCACTAGATGATGGTGGACCAACCCCTTGCTCTCACTCACTGCTTTTCAGTTGCCTGAAGGTGAGCAATTTCCTCCAAAAGGAGCTCCCTTAACCACAGGCTGCCTCATTTCAGGCCCAAAGCCATGAGGCCAGGAAACTAGAAAATCTCCACAATCAAGAACCAAAATAAACTTTCATCTCTGTAAGGGGATTGTGTAAGGGATTTGTTTGAGCTACACAAGGCTGACTAAGTCACGGCCAAATGATTGCATGCATTATTTCATGGGGAACAAGATTCCATGGAAGGGCGGAACCACACTGTACTTTTTCACTCATTGATGATGGGCATCTAGATAGTTTCTACTTCAAGACTGCTCTGAGGAATGATGCTCCCACACTGATGTCCCCCAATTTCTCTGTGGATACCTACTTATTGTTCTAGAATCACTGAGTCACCTGGGGACTGCAGTTCAACTTTCTGAAAAATTGTACATAGTTTCTCAGAGGGCTATACCATTTTACACCACCAGTTATGTATGAGGGTCTTCATTTCTCCCAACATTCCATGAAGTCAATTTTAACTCATTGTGAAGAAATTTGAAATAAAAGCAGTTTCTGAGTGCTGCAGACACAACATGGAGTGAGTGCTTTAGGCTGTGATGAGCCCAAGTGGGCTACACTTAGCCCTATTCTCAAACCTCAGCATGGCTAGGGGACATCTGCTGGACTGAAATATAACCACAAACACGCTGCAATCCAGAATCTCTAAGAATACAATTCAGGCCAAGCTCCAAGGCCAAGATTAACTGAGCCAAGATTCAGCAAAGGTGGAAAGAAGATGGTAGCGTGTAACAAAACAGGGTGCAGGAAAGACAGCAAGTCATCTGACTACCCAGTGGGCAGTCCCTGTTCAACCAGAGTCAAGAAGGGACACAAACCCACAGCCAGCCTTCCCTGACTCTCGTGCCTTCTCCTCACCTTCATGTACCCATTCCTTTGGTTTCCTCCAAAGGGTTTCTTAACAAATCAATATTTTTGCCTCTACAAACACCTGAAAACCTTTGAGTTTACAGTAGTTTTTGTGTCCTTTTATTCTAGGAAGCTGGGTGTACATGAGGTGTTTGATGGACGTAAAGTGGTACTAACCAGAGGTGCATAGAACTTTCTCATTAAAGATGGTCTCCATCATTGTTAAAGATGTTCCATCAGCAAGTGAACATATGTACATGCATTAGTGCACAAGCAAGTGCACACCACACACACACATAGAATTTACCCACACATGCACACACCCATACCCATATAGACAACATAAACAACACATTCTCTCCCCAAACAGGGAACATGCACAAACACATAGTGTTACTATCATGCACATGTGCATGTACACACACACACACACACACACACACACACACACACACACACACACACACACACACACACACACACACACACACACACACATCTGAATTCAGAAGGGCCAGGGAGAGGACTGGAGTGTTGCAGTCTCTTTCTCTCTCTCTTTATTTTTTGCTGTAGGGGGAGGTAGTGGAACTTCCTTGCTGTCAAAACTTAGTCAGGCTGTACTGCCCTGGCCTGCATTTATTTCCCCTTCTAGGAACTTTTCCACTAGGAGACTCAGTGATCCTGCATGTGATTGATAGAAAGTGGTATCTACTGGTATAAACTGACAGTGTCAGCACATAGGTATTTGTTGTTGTTGTTGTTGTTGTTATTNTTGTTGTTATGGTGGTGGTGATAAAGGTGGTGATGGTAGTGTTGATGGTGGTTTTGACCAATGGTGCAAGGAAGAATTTTAAAAGAGGATATTTATTTTGTTAATATTCCAAGAATTTTCTTTACTTGATCAGTTGAAATTGTTCAGCCTAAGACAGAAATGCCCTATACAAGGAAGATGGATGTATGGTGACTCTCCTTTGCAGCATGGCTAAACACAGAGGATAGAAACAGACCAGGGACAAAGATCCTTACAAAGAATTCCCAGCTGTGAGTGCAGCAAAGCTCAGCGCGCTCACCCTCCCCACCCACACACACACACTTCTGGAGAAGATGCTATGGGGCTCCTGAGTTCTAGTTCTGCTCCTTCTGTTCTGTGTAGTGTAAGGAAGTTCAGGATCAGCTTCCGTCGCCTCCCATGACAAGAACTATTGGAAAGACACCTCACTTCATAGTTGTGCTCCCTGTGCTGTATCTACAGTGAGAGAAAAGAAAAGCAACAGCCCTGGGGACAGAACAGGAAGCTCCCAGAGCAGTGCTGTGTGACAGGAAGGTATCTTTAGATAGGAACTATTCCTTTACTCATGTTTTCACTAAATGCCTACAGTTTGATCTCCAGAAAGGGCACAAACATTTCTCTTCTTTTCTACTTCATTTAAAGTGTGTAAGAACCCAGCGAGAACTTCTTAGTATATCCCATGACCAAGAGAAAGCATTTGATCCCTCAAAACAAGTAGATGGGATTGTGACTTAGTGACAGAACTCATGCTCAGTATGTGGGACTCCTTGATTCAACCCTCATCCACACAAATAAAAATCCGATGGTGTTCATACTGAGATAATGCAGAAGAAACTCCCCCGGTTATAGTAATTCTGACTCTGATCATCTCATCTCTTTTGGGAAGAGGGTCATTTGGATTCATCTACAGTATTTGCTCCCTAGTGTGGTTTCCACATAAGGTAGAAATATGCTGTGAAGATAGCTGCTGGAAGCACAAACCCTGCTGTTGGAAGCACAAACTCTTGACAGTTTCCTTCCACTGTCAACAGAAGCAACAGAGACTCAGTGGAG
>LZPO01116606.1:761670-773619 GCA_001675575.1 Neotoma lepida | reverse complement strand
CATGTTAGTTAAGTTTTCTAGATATACATAGATATATTTCAATTAGGTAGGTAATCTTCAAACACTTCAAAGACCTACAGAATATGGCATTTTAAATGTTTTAAAAACTTAGACTTTTCTGGACAGTGAGACACGTCTGCTCCTGGCAGTGCCCATTTACTTCAAAGAGGAAGATGGGCATTGAAGATACTCCATATGGAGTTTATCATCTTCTTGGCAAAAATAGCCATTTGGACAAAAAACTGTTCTTGCCTGGACTGCTTAAAAAAATGTTATGTAAACTGGAAAGGCAGGACCCATAGGAAGGTGACCACTGAACTTTACAAGACAAGATGGTCCTTCAGGTTCCTGCTTTGCAGAGGAGACTGCAGACATTCTACTGGACACAAAAAAAGTGACTGAGAGACTCGAGGCCTATAGGCTGAAGAATGGATGCCCCAACATTACAGAAGAACTTTGGGTGACTGTCCAGGTAGCCAGCTGTCTCTGTCATTCTAGATTTTGCTTACAATGCTCTTCCTGTTTACTTAGGTAGTATTATATCCTTCTGAGGTCTTTGATGTAGTTGAAGACTAGATAGTCATAATTATAGTTTTCCTTAGTTATAATAAAATATAAATTAGATATAAAACTTTAGACTTACAAATATAGGATGGAATATTTTCTTTAATTTTGGCAAATACAAATAGGTATTGTACCTGTAATTCTTGCCAGATAACTGTTTTGTTTTATGTAATTTTACTATATTGAAGTTAAAACCTTCCTTTTAAAAAGAAAGAAAAGGGGAAATGATGGAGATATTGTTCTGTATGCTGTGTTCTTTTTCACTAACTACCAAAAAATAGGAAAATATAGTTGGAGAAAAAATGTTTTATTCTTAACAGATTCAGTGAGAATGCTTGAGTTTTGGCATATGGAAAATGGATCCAAGTGTGACTGCTAGAAGCATGTTGGGAATAAAATTGAAAGAAACTTACCTCTGATTTGTTGTTAATATTTACTCCGTGCTCAAGCAGCATATTGACAATTTTTTGGTTTCGANTATACACAGCATAGTGGAGGGCTGTATTCCCACTGAAATCTTTCATGTGTGGATCAGCACCACACATCATCAATATGGAAGCACATTTCCGATTGTTGTACTCTATCNCCTGTGGGTATTGCACAAATAAATAGATCTTCTATTCAACAGGATCAAAACAAGCATTTCTACAATTTCATTGAGTAGTTGTTACCCTTAGAAGACACAAATTGTTTAGGTTATGCATCGTATCTCTCTCTTTTTAAGACAGGGTCTTCTTTGGTACCCCAGGCTTGCCTAAATTCAATCTTCTTACCTCAGTTTTCCTGGGAAGGGAGGGTTGTTTGTTTGTTTGTTTGTTTTGCCAACTTTACACAGACCTCAGACACGTGAAGAGAGGGAACCTAACTTAAAGAGTTGCTTTTATCAGATTGGCCTGTGGGCAAGTCTGTGGAGCATTTTTTTTGATGGAGATTAAGGTGGGAGGGCCCAGATTAATAGGGGTAAAGGCATAACTGGGCAGGTAGTCCTGTGCTGTATAAGAAAGCAAGCTAGCAAGCTATGGAAAAGCAGCATTCCTCNTGGTCTATGCTTCAGTTCCCGCCTCCAGGTTCCTGATTTGAGCCCCTGCTCTGGTTTTCCTCAATGGTGTACTGTGATGTAGAAATTAAGCCAAATAAACATTTGCTTCACTCGATTGGTTTTGGTTATTGTTTTATCATGGCAACAGAAACCAAACAAGGACAAGACATAATCCATTTCATAAAAAACTGCTGGCCAATACCTACCCTCATCAAGAGTGTGCATCAATCATCATCCTGGGCATTAATGTTGCCATTCTTTACTAATAACAGCATTACAACATCTGGATGGTTAAAAACAGATGCATAGTGTAGTGCAGTCCTATAAATTGAAAGAATATTTTAGAAAATCATGGGATTCTATGTCAAAGTACATTCAACTGTAAATACTAGATCATGTATAATTCATTTCCTTCTGAAGTAAGAGCAGCAACTGGAATTTCCTGATTTATTTATTTCTCTACTCAACTGTTCATTTGCAGTACTGGGGATATAGTGCATGGCTATCCCATTCAAGCAAGTGCTGTATCAGGAGCTACATCCCTGTTCAGAGTAGCCTGTCTGAACAAGAAGAGAATGCCCAGTAGGTTTAACTCAGCTTGTATTTGATTCTACTCTAATTAGTTACCTATTGGTTCCTTTTTGGGATTTCTGTGAGCTCCATAACTCAATTTTCTCATCTCTATGAGGAGGATTAAACAGTATCTCTCTTACACGGTGCTATGGTGATGTTTCAGCCTGCACAAAGTGTATACAAGTGTTTCCAGCACCTAACAGCTCAGTGTTTGTTGGATAATGATGACTGCTCTTCCTACTGCTGTCAAACAGCATTTCAATGAAGAGCAATAGCAGAATTTTACCTACTGCACACACTCAAAATTATATTAAAATAAGTTTACAGTTTTTTAAAAATTATATTGCCCAGGCTAGCCTTGAATTTTGTAATCCCCCTAACTCATCTTCCCTGTAGGTAGGGTTGCAGGCCAATGTCATTGTGCCTACCTTCCATTTTATTCACATTTTAGCATCTCTGACATTGGAATGCCACTTATAACTCATGATATTTTATGGCAGAGACCTGCTTCAGTGGGGGTTCAGGTCTCAAAGAGGATGTGTCAAGTGGATTGGGGGAGAGGGTGAAACAGACAAGATCTGAGGGTGAGTTGGAATGGCTGCCATTACTGCACTTACTGAAAAAAGAATGCATCTTTTAAACTCTATAGCTGCACATAGGATTAAATGGGAGAAAGGAGGCATGTGAGCTGGGTTNTGGCTTGAAATCAGGGGTTGAGGAAGCCTTGACCTTGACAATAAGCACCAGTCATAGGTTAATGGGAGGGCCACAAATTCCTCCTGCCAGAGATAAAAATGTCTTCTTTTTTAGCAAGCAGGAACTTTCTTCAAGCCCCAGAGGAAATGAGAACTTTTCTAAATGCCTAATTTTGGGAAAAGGACTTTCATGGGGGATCAGATATTCCATTATAGAATATTGCAGTTTCTTGTATGGCTTAGTTTATCCAAATAGCTAAAACTTAAAAATGAGCAAAGACAAAGCTAGACAAATAATACTGTGAACCTGAGTAGACCTTTAGGAATTTATAAATCTTGATTATCAAATATCAAGCATATGTAACTTTTCTAAATTTTCTAGCAGTGTAGGGCCCAGGGCAGTTTGGCTGCACTGCCGCCATGATAGGCTTAATGGAGACCAGTCAGGGAGTATGCCTAATTTCAGTTTACTCTAAGACAACACCTGGTTCCAGGAAAAGCCACAAACTGACACCACCCAGAAATGGGCCAATCAGCATCCGGGGGGTGGGGATGCCTAATGTTCCAACCATATTAGATAAGCTCACCAGATGTCCCTTATCCCAGCATGCACCTATCCCCTTTTGCCAAGACTCTCCTAGACAAATGTCAGCCAATATGTAGTCCTGAACCTTTGAAATCCTCTCACCCCCAACCTTTGCTATTATAAAAATCTTACCCTGACCAGGCTCGGGATTTCTGATCATACCACTGCATGGGACAGACAGAGGGTCCAAACTCAAGCTTGAATAAAGACTCCTTGCTTTTGCATATGGATTCAGACTCCTTAGTGGTCTCTGGGGCATTCCACAACTTGGGCATAACAGAAGCATGGTATTAACCTGTATAGGAATAGGCAGAGTTACCACACTATATAGTTCCACAGTGGTTGGGATTTTTTTCGAAGAATTAATTTGTTTAGAGATGTTACCATTGTACATATTTTCATCTTTCACCAAAGCCTGTACAAAATTTTCCAAAGGGAAAAGCATAATACAGAGAATCATTAAAAATGAAAGTAAAAGGGTGCTGGAGAATTGTGATGCACAAAGTTGAAATGCTGGAACTTTGTCAAGCAGGAATTATTGCCATGTGGTCTACGCCAATTTTACAGCTATAATTGGCAATATTTTTAACTCTGTTACTATACAAAATAAAAGGCTACCAAGCAGTCAATTGTACCTTACATTAAAAGAAATATGGCACAATCCACAGGTTAATGGCAATTCTAAATGTCACTTGTATCTATATAAATTTTAGCTCTTAAGACTACTTTGGGTAAACACAGGTTTAGAATAGTAATGACAAAAATAAAAAATCAAAACACTCAGTCATCAATACTTTAAATTTTTTTTCATTTCTCAATGCCCAGAAGTAACCTTTCCATATTTGCTGCCAACAGCAATATTGCCTACGCCCTTGGTTATAGACACAGTATCCATGATAATCCAGACTCCAATTGGTAGCAAAGCAGACCATCTTGGGTTGCCTTATAGCCATCAATGTGTCCATGAACTCACATCGAAATTGGGCAAATCTATTTATAAGGAGATAACCCATAGCATCATAGCTCCCTTGCTTTGATTTCAAAGAAGCTTTAAGCCAAAAGAAACTAGGGATTCAAATAAGCACAGCTCATTTTATTCAATATTTGAATTTATAGAATGTAAGGAAATCCAATATTTCCACTGTTTAATATCACACTTAAAAATGTCATCATACATCAAATGAAATGTGACATAGTTATAAATTATGCAATAAATTTATAGCATGTGATATAACTTTACTAAAGGATAGTTGTGTGCTTGATAATTTTTTACAGTCTCCTACCTTCGGAACTGTTTTTTGTTGTTGTTGTTGTTGTTCTTTTTGTTTCATAGAAAGAGGAAGAAAAGTTTCTATTAAAATTGAGTCCCCAGCAGGTGACAAACACTGCACCACCACCACCACCACCCAATGGACTCTATTCCCCTGAGAACCACTCCACCACCCAATCCCACCTACCACAGCATCCTCCCTATGGCCTGTCCTCCCCCACAACATCAGCAGACCCTATAGGCACAAGTACCACCCACATCAGTTGGAAGAATAGGTGAGTGACTGGTCTCCCAGCTGAATTGCCCCAACCTCCAGGTCTTAAGCCCCAGGGCACATCTAGTGCCCCTCCAATCTCAGTCACAGCAAGGCAGCTGGGCCATGTCCCCAACTCTGGTGGAACTCCACTGCTCTGATGCAGTGCTCAGCAGCAGGCCAGCAGGTGAGAGACCTGTGGGCAGGCTGCATCACCACCAACAACAACCACTGGGCTCTGTTCTGCCAAGACCCACTCTGCCACCCAAACCTGCCTACCGCATCATTCTCCCCATGGCCACCTCCACAACATCAGCAGACCCTACAGGCACAAGGACCACTTATACCAGTTAGAAGGACAGATGAGTGACTGGTCTCCCCAGTCTCTAGGCCTTAAACCCCAAGGCACATCCTATACCCCTCCCCCTCCCATCTCAGCCACAGCAAGGCAGCTAGGCCCTGCCCACAGCTCTGGTGGATCTCCACTGCTCTGGTGCTATCCCCAGCTGCAGGCCAGCAGGTGAGAGACTTGCCACCACCAACACACACTAGACTCTGTTTCCCCAAGAACCACTCTGCCACCCATACCCACCTAAACCATCATCCTCCCTGTGGCCAGCTCTTCCCTGCAACATCAGTAGACCCTATAGGCACAAGCACAACCCACATCAGACAGAAGAACTGGCAAAGACAAAACCCACACCAGCTGGAAGAACAGACTCCAGAGGCACAGGTACAACCCATACCGGGGCAAGAACAAATTCCATAGTCACAAGTAAGGCCCATACAAGCCAGAAGAACTGGAGGATACACTGGATTTAGGAACTCAAATCCCCACAAACCTCAGCCGAGACAACACTACTGGACCTGAGGACCAGCCAACCACCAGAACCCTTGGCCATTTAAGCCAAAAGACAATAAAGGAAACAGATAACAAAGGAGCAAAACACCCATCCAACAAAGATAAAAAAAGAATCAGTACTTGTGCCTATAATTATCCTAAAGCCACATGGGTAAATGACAGTGTAAGAATACATTCAACAACATAAAGGGCAATATGGCAATAACAGAACCCTACCACAGCAAGAACTGAACATACCAACACAGATAAAGCAGAAGAAAACAACTGTAAAAATAACTTTATGAAGATAATAGAGGTCCTTAAAGAAAAAATGAAAAATTCACTTAAGGAATTGAATTTTTTAAAGAAATCAATGAAAGACAAACAAACAATTGGAAGAAATCAATAAATCCCTTAAAGAAAGCCAAGAAAAAACAATCAAACAGGTGAAGGAACCAGTTCAAGACTTGAAAATTGAAATAGAGGCACTAAAAAAACCACAAACCTAGGGAATTCTGGAAATGGAAAATCTAGGTAAATGAACAGGAGCTGTAGATGAAAACAACACCAACAGAATACAAGAGATGGAAGAGATGATCACAGGCATCGAAGATATGTTAGAGGAAATAGATTCATTGGTCAAAGAAAATGTTAAATCAAAAAAATTTTTAACACAAACATCCAGAAAATCTGGAACACCATGAAAAGACCAAACCTNAGAATAATAGGGATAGAAGAAAGAGAATTCCAGATTAAAGGCACAGGAAAGATATTCAACAAAATCATAGAAGAAAACTTTCCCAACCTAAANAAGGACATACCTATGAAGATACAAAAAGCTTACAGAACAACAAATAGATTGGACCAAAAAAAGTCCTCTCGACACATAATAATCAAAACACTAAATATGCTGAATAAAGAAAGAACTTTAAGAGCTGAAAAGGAAAAAAACCAAGTAACAAACAAAGGCACACCTATCAGAATAACACCCAAGTCTTCAATAGAGACTCTAAAAGCCAGAAGGTCCTGGACAGATGTTTTGCAGAAACTAAAAGACCATGGATGTTAACCCAGACTACTATATGCAGCAAAATTTTCAATCACCATAGATGGAGAAAACAAGATATTCCATGCGAAAACCAGATTTAAATAATACTTATCCACAAATCCAGCCCTACAGAAAGTAGTAGAAGGAAAACTCCAACCCAAGGAAGTTAGCTGCACCCATGTAAACACAGGCAGTAGATATTCTCACACCAGCAAATCCCAAAGAAGGGAAACACACAAACAGTACCACCATCACCACTGAAACCAAAAAATAACAGGAATTAATAATCACTGCTCATTAATATACCTTAATATCAATGGATTCAATTCAACAATAAAAAGACCTGGGCTAAAAGAATGGATATCAAAATAGGATCTGTCCTTCTTCTGCATACCAGAAACACACCTTAACTTCAAAGACAGACATTACCTCACAGTAAAGGACTGGGAAAAGATTTTCCAATCAAATGGACCTGAGAAGCAGGATGGTGTAGCTATCCTAGTATCTAACAAAATAACTTTAAACTAACATCAATCAAAAAAGATAAAGAAAGACATTTCATATTCATCAAAGAAAAAATCCATCAAGATGAAGTCTGAATTCTGAATATTTATGCCCCAAATATAAGGGCACAATATTTGTAAAAGAAACATTACTAAAGCTTAAATCACACATCAAACTCCACACACTAATAGTGGGAAACTTCAACAGCTCACTCTCACCAATGGACAGAACTGCCAGAGAAAAATTAAACAGAGAAATAAGGGAACTAACAGATGTTATGACTCAAATGGACCTAACAGACATCGATAGAACATTTCACCAAAACACAAAAGAATATACCTTCTTCTCAGCAACTCACGGAACCTTTCCTAAAATTGATCACATACTCTGTCACAAAGCAAATAGCAACAGATACAAAAAATTGGAATAACCCCCTGTATCTTATCAGATCACCATAGGTTAAAGTTAGAATTCAGCAACACAAACTACAGAAAGCCTACAAACTCATGGAAACTGAACAACTCTCAACTGAACCACCTCTGGGTCAAGGAAGAAATAAAGAAAGAAATTAAAGACTTTCTAGAATTCAATGAAAATGAATGCACAACATACTCAAACATGTGGGACACTATGAAAGCAGTGCTAAGAGAAAAGTTCATATATCTACATAAAAAATTTGGAGAAATATCACACTGGCAACTTAACAGCAGAACTGAAAGCTCTAGAACAAAAAGAAGCAAACTCACCCAGGAGGTATAGACAACAGAAAATACTCAAATTGAGGGCTGAAATCAATAAAATAGAAAGAAAGAGAACAATACAAAGAATCAATGAAACAAAGAGTTGGTTTTTCAAGAAAATCAACAAGATAGACAAACCCCTATCCAAACTAACCAAAAGACAGAGAGAAAATATCCAAATTAACAAAATCAGAAATGGAAAGGTGGACACAGCAACAAACACTGAGGAAATCCAGAGAATCATTAGGTCATAATTCAAAAACATGAACTCCACGAAATTGGAAAATGTAAAAGAAATGGACAGTTTTCTGGAGAGGTACCACATGCCAAAACTAAATCAAGANCAGATAAACCATTTAAACAATTCTAAAACACCTAAGGAAATGAAAGCAGNTATTAAAAGTCTCCTAACCAAAAGAAATCCCAGGGCNAGNAGGTTTCAGAGCAGAATTCTTCCAGAATTTCAAAGAAGAGCTAATGACAAACTCTTTTTATGAGGCTGCAGTTGCCCTGATGCCAAACTACGCAAAGACAAAACAAAGAAAGAGAATTATAGACCAATCTCCCTCATAGACATTGAGCTCAGAATGTCCAGCACCTAAAAAGCTAGTTCTGCAGCTTTTTTTACATAGTGAGTTCCAGGAAAGCCATGGCTACATAGACCCCATCCCAAAAACAAAGGATGGAAAAGGGGAGAAAGAAAAGAGAGGCCNACGCTAACATGGCTGGTGATTTGGAGCTCTCTGCACTTCAGTGTAGCTCCAAGGGTCTAAGACATGTCTCTGCTCCTGGGCTGGCCAGTCTTCTCACCCAGCAGCTGTNACATTTGTTTACCTCCCGAATCTCATGAGCCTCCCCTCCCTTGAGGAACATGAGGAAACTGCTATACCAACAGTCTTCCAGCTCTTTTTCCAGTTCTGATAGACTTTCCCACTCCCTCTTCAGCAGAGCTTCCTGAGCCTGGGGGGTGATATAGATGTCAGTCTGCGGCTAAGCACAGGGACACTCCCACATTAACAGTCACTTGTTCTCGGGAGCTTCGTTAATAGTTGAGCTTTACAGTACACCATCCATTGCAAAAGGAGTTTCCTTCCGTGACTGAGGCTGATGCAATAGTGATCTATGGGCAAAAGCACAAATGTTTAGAAGGCAGCTTAACAAGCACATGATAAAATAGCGGTGTCTTCACCCTCTAGGCCCTATGACTTCCTCTGTCATGGTTTTTGTCCTGATGTGGATTCGCTCCTATACAATAAATATTAAATACAATTGAAAAGCTGTTGATTTTAGCTACATTTATGCCACTATTGCACAAGCAAACACATCCTGACTGACATGGTGGCCCTGTATCACACAAAGTCTAGCCAGAGTATTGGTGACAAGTCTACCTCATCAGCCCAGATAGCACCTTCAGGCTTTGCTAGGAGACTTGGTTTTGCTGAGAAATGGAAGTGAGACACCTGAAGTGTTTTTCAGAAAGTCCCTAACAGGTGGCTGAGCACTTCTGACAGCCGCTCAACAGTCCACGCACACTGCAGTTGACACCAGAAAGCTTCTAACCACAACAGAAGTATCTCCAGAGTCCCCATGATAACCCACCTGGCTATTCCAGTATGTGCACTGCCCCTGTCCCCTACCTTCCTGCCCCCATATAATCCAAAAACCTTTCCCAGCTGGGCTGCTGTCCTCTATTATCCAAGGTGTTATCCTGGCAGTTTTTCATTAAGTCTGCTATTTTCCATCAAGTTTGTTTGTGTTCTGTGGTTTCTTGCTGTGCCTACTTATATTCATGTCCTGCAACTAAAGTGTGTGGTGTCTTCATCAACCAATTAGATCATGCTGCCTAGATCTGGCATTCAACCAACAGCAGTGGCAATAATGGTTTGTGCCAATAATTCATAGGGAAGTAGTCTCTGGCTATAGGGTTTTTATTTTACAACCTATGACTTCTGGGGGTGCCCTTTTCCACTGTCACAGGTTGTCTCCTATTCTGAAGGTCTTCAACTACTTTTTAATGTTCTCTAGATGCTGCTCTACATCTGAAAGGCACTCAGCTTAGCATTAAAACACCCATGTGAATAAACCTTTCACAGAGGAAAGCTCTCCAAAGGCCAGCTGTAGTCCATCCCAAGTCAGCTGATCTCAGAAGTCAGCAGCTGAAGATGCTTAAGTAAATGTTTAGCAAGGTCCATTATAGCTTGAAAAGACTCCATCATTTATGCTTCCTTAAAAGAGCAACGTGAACAGAGTTGTAGGGTGGCATACACTACCTCAACTATTCTACTAACTTACATGCCCCCTGATCTATCCTGCTTTTTAATCTTGGGGTGCTTCTATGTGGCCATCATGTATCTCACCACTCCTGATTTATCCTAGTTTATTAGGGCTGACAAAAATTGCTTGGCCTGACCCAGGTTTAAGGGTAAGCAGTGCTGTGTTGCCACTTGTGATTTGAGTTGGCTCCTCGGCTCTGAGAGGATCTAGGCTACAGACAATGTCCNTGACTCTCTCAGCCATTCCTGACTGCTGTGAGAGCCCTGGGAGTCTGGCAGGCCCTAGAAGGTCCCTTAAGGCATATATTGCTGCTGTGAGAGTCCTAGGCCAGGCAAACAATCCCACCCCCAGCACACTTCCTGCTGGAGAGAAATGTATAGCTTACTCTGGGCATGACTGCCTGGCCCTGGGACCACCTTAGTCTTTATTTATACTGTTTAATCATTTGTGCCTTCTGGGAACTGTTGCTCAGGCTTTAATACCTTTCAGAAGCTCACTAGCACAGCATTTGGCTTCCTCTCAATTTTCTCCTTAGGAACTCTAATGTAACACAAACTTCACATTTGCCTGCCAATGGCCAGGACAGATCCTGTGGTAGTTTGAATGAGAAATGACCCTCATAGTCTAAGACATTTGAATATGTGGTCCCCAATTGGTGGCACTGTTTGGAGAGATTTAGGAGGTGAGGCCTTGCTGCAGGAAGTTCATCACTCGGGGTGGAACTTGAGATTAAAAGACATGTCATTTTTAAATTTCACTGTCTCTGATTTGCACTTGTGATTCAATATGTGAGCTTCCAACTTCCTGCTCCTGCCACCATGCCTGTCATTTGCTGCCATGCTCCCCAACCATGATGGAGTCTTATCTCTCTGCAATTNTAAACCCAAATAAACTCTTCCTGCTATAGATGGCCTTGGTCATTGCATTTTATCATAGCAACAGAAATGAAATGACTTTGTTCTTTTATTTCCTCTAGGTTGACTTACCACTTTACAACATCAATTCAAATACCAGTCTAGAATTTTCTGGTCTACCAAAGCTTTTTCCACTTCATAAAAATCACCATGGGACTCAACAAAGATATTAGTAGTCCTGTAGTCCATGTAGTCCTGAAGTCCATGTTGAATTATCCTCTTAAAGAAACACTTCCCAAAAGCCTACAATCTCATGGAAACTGAATAATGCCCAAATGAATTACCAATGGGTCAAGGAAGAAATAAAGAAAGAAATCAAAGATTTCCTAGAATTCGATGAAAACGAAAGTACAACATACCCAAACTTATAGGACACAATGAAAACAGTGCTAAGAGGAAAATTCATAGCACTAAATGCCTACATAAAGAAAATGGAGAAATCTCACATTAGTGACTTAACAGCTCAACTGAAAGCTCTAGAACAAAAAGAAGCAAACTCACCCAGGAGGAATAGATGACAGGAAATAATCAAATTGAGGGCTGAAATCAATGAAATAGAAACAAAGAGAACAATACAAAGAATCAATGAACAAAGAGTTGGTTCTTTGAAAAAATCAACAAGATAGACAAGCCCCTTTCCAAATTAAC
>LZPO01116606.1:725142-757378 GCA_001675575.1 Neotoma lepida | reverse complement strand
GCCTGCCAGGGCCATAGTTTAAAATGATATAAGCCTCTGTGTGTTTATTTGGGTCTAAGCGGGCCGTGGGAGCCGGGTGGGGGAACCGGACAAACATTCGTCTACACTGTACAATGGAAAAAAGAAAGTATCTTCAACAAATGGTGCTGGCATAACTGGATGTCAACATGTAGAAGATTGCAAATAGACCCATATCTGTCGCCATGCACAAAACTCAAGTCCAAGTGTATCAAAGACCTCAACATAAATCCAGTTACACTGAACTTAATAGAAGAGAAAGTAGGAAGATCTCTTGAATGTCTTGGCACAGAAGACCACTTACTAAATATAACACCAGTTGCACAGACACTGAGAGCAATAATTAATAAATGTGACCTCCTAAAACTGAAGAGCTTTTGTAGGGCAAAGGACATGGTCAATAAAACAAAACAACAGCCTACAGAATGGGAAAAGATCTTCACCAACCCCACATCTGACTGAGGGCTGATCTCTAAAATATACAAAGAACTCAAGAAGCTAGACATCAAAATACTGAAAAATCCAATTAAAAATGGGCTACAGAGCTAAACAGAGACTTCTCAAAGGAAGAATATCAAATGGCCTAAAGACATTTAAGGAAATGCTCAACATCCTTAGTCATCAGGGAAATGCAAATCAAAATGACTTTGAGATACCTTCTTACACCTGTCACAATGGCTACGATCAAAAACACCGATCAGATGACAGTCTATGCTGGAGAGGATGTGGAGCAGGNGGAACACTCCTCCACTGTTGGTGGAAATGCATACTTGTATAACTACTGTGGAAATCAGTATGGTGGTTTCTCAGAAAACTGGGAATCAATCTTCCTCAAGACCCAGCTATACCACTCTTGGGCACATACCCAAGGAATGCTCAATCATACCACAAGGACACGTGCTCAACTATGTTCATAGTAGCATTATTCATAATAGCCAGAACCTGGAAACAACCTAGATGCCCCTCAACTGAAGAATGGATTAAGAAAATGTGGTACATATACACAATGGAGTACTACTCAGCAGAGAAAAACAATGACCATATGAAATTTGCAGGCAAATGGATGGAACTAGAAAATNTCATCCTGAGTGAGGTAACCCAGACNCAGAAGGACAAACATNGTATGTACTCACTCATAAATGGATACTAGATGTAAAGCAAAGGATAACCAGACTGCAATCCACAGCTCCACGGAGGACCCTAGGAAGGATGCATGGATTGCCCATTGAGGGAGAACTGGATGAAATCTACCTGGGCAGACTGGGGGTGAGGGGGAGAAATGGAGAGCAAAAGATGGAGGATGTGAGCATAGGGGAAAGGGAGGTTCGAGTTGGAACAGGGACACAGTAAGAGAGAAAGGAAAGAGATACCATGATAAATGAAGACATCATGGGAATAGGGAGAAACAGAATGCTAGGGAGGTTCCCAGGAATCTGCAAAGATGACCCCACCTTAGACTACTGGAAGTAATCGAGAGGGAGCCTGCACTGGCATACTCCAGTGAGCATTCACATGGATGAATACCCTATCTGTCATCATAGAGCCCTGATCCAGAGACTGATGCAGGCAGATGAGGAGATCCACAGCCAGGCACTAGGCCAAGCTCCAGGAGTCCAGCTGATAGGAGAAAGAGGGGCTTCTATGAGCAAGGGACAATGAGATCATGATGGGAACGTATACAAAGATGGCCAGCCACACTAGTGGAGATGCATGAACTGTCGACCAATAGCTGAGGAGCCGCAATGAGCCCTCATCCAGAGAAAGATGGAAACAGATGCAGAGATCCACAACTGGGTGCCAGCCCGAGCCCCAGGAGTCCAGTTGTTGTGAGAGAGGAAAACTTCTATGAGCAGGGCACATGGAGATCATGGTTGGAAAATGTACTGAGATGACCAGCCAAACGAATGGAAATGCATGAACTGTGGACCAATAGCAATGGGGTCCCCATGGTGCTGGACTGGATAGTCGAGAGAGTGGTTTAGCTTGAATTGTTTAGTGGGTCCCCAGGCAATGGGATCAGGATCCATCCCTGGTGCATGAGCTGGTTTTTTTTGGAGCCCAGTGCCTATGGTGGGACACCTGGTGCAGCCTTGGCACAGGGAGGAGGGTCTTGGACCTGCCTCAACTGAAAGTATCAGGTTCTGGGGACTTTCCATGGGAGACCTTGCATTGGAGGAGGTGGGAATGGGGGGTGGGTTGAGGATCAAGCCTAGGGGGGTGGGAGGAGTGACGAGAGGGGGTTCTGTGGTTGGTATGTAAAATAAACAGAAAATATTTTAATAAAAAATACGCTGGGTGGTGTTGGCACACACCTTTAATCCCAGCACTTGGGAGGCAGAGGCAGGTGGATCTCTGTGAGTTCCAGGCCAGCCTGGGCTACTGAGTGAGTTCCAGGAAAAGCGTCAAAGCTACACAGAGAAACCCTGTTTTGAAAAACCAAAAAAAAAAAAAAATACTTCTCAGACTAGCAGTGGTGGTGCATGCTGTTAGAGTCCTGGAGAAGTCCTACAAAAGACCACCATCCATGTATGCAATCAGCAAGAGTGTTTATTATTCCAGCATGCTGGGGCCTGCCATCCCACAGAAGGCAAGATGGTGAAGACCCTAGAGGTATATGTGGGCTCCTTTGAAGCCTAACTATGGGGAGTGTCCAAGGAAGTTAGCTCATCTTAGATATGATTCGCTTATGCAAGTGGCAATCATGTTAGTAACTTTTAATTGGCTAGGGTTAGTTAGAGGCTGGGCAGGCCTGGACAACTCCCTGGCTTTGTCCTTGAGCTACTGTGGAGGCTGGCTGGTCTAGTATGCACTGACTGTGGAGGCTGGCTCAGTGGCCCAGGTTTGGTGCATCCTATCTCCCTTGTCCTTGTGGTCAGGGGCACCAGTAGTTGATTGTCCTTTGTGGCTCTTCCTCAGAAACTGCTTGTTCAATCTCAGGAAACTGAAATTGAGACCTGATCTCTAAAAGAAGACTGAGCAGCCTGTTAATGGCATCTGCTTAGTCCTCTCACATGCCTTTAATTCCAGTTCTCAGGAGGAAGAGGCAGGCAGATCTCTGTGAGTTTGAGGCCAACCTGATCTACAGAGCAAGTTCCAGGACAGCCAGGGTTACACAGAGAAACTATGTTGAGGGGAGATGGGGGAGACACTTCCCAGTGAACCGTCTGATAAAGTCCAGAAAACTGAAATCAGTATCCCTGCAAGCCCAATACCCTTATCAAGACCTGTACTTTATTGTGTGACACTCCCTGATACTCACTGGAAGCTGAGATGATGATTGAGTCCTTAATGGATCAAAGAACTCAACCTATGAGAGGGTGATTTTCCTCATACTGCCTCAGGCTATGCAGCCTACGTCTTGAAAAGGGAAGGGTAATTATATTACTCACTTCTGCCTTTACAGCAGTCAGATGAATTTCATCTCCCCCCCGCCCCGTGTCCCACAGCCTCATGAAGCAGTCTGTGGTAGCCTCTTGCTTGTTTAAAAGTCTTCACCAGTGTAGAGAGATGGTTCAGTGGTTTAGAGTACTTGTTGCCCTTGCAGTAGACCCAGGTTCTACTCCCAGAATCCACATGGTGGCTCACAACCATCCATACCTCCAGTTCTAGGGGATCTGGTGCCCTTTTCTAGCCTCCATGGACACCAAGCAAGCAGGCATAATCCTCTGAATTGTAACATCCCCTCAAAATTGAAACATTTGCCCCAGGAAGGAGGAGGAGACTCTTGAGCCTCAGGTGATAATCGAGATTAAAAGGTCACATATCTGGGAAGAAAAAGAGCTTGAAAGTATCCTGAAGGCCCTAGCAACATCACAGGAGGCAGCTAACAGTTGTTGGGGTGGAGACTGACCAGTCAAGCTGCAGAAAGAAAGATCTTCAGACTGTGGGGCTGCCTGCAAGCTGTGACAAGAATTCCAGAGAGTGGTCATCCATGCTGGGGTGGTATTTCTGGGGATGCAGCTGCTTTTGAGTTTTCCCTGCTCCTTATAAGCAACCCCTAACCCCTGTCCCTGTTAGTAACCCCAATTAAAAAAAAACTCATTGGTTAACAAATTGGACATTGGTGCAGTCATTACTTTGTTTGTCACGGGCTCCCCAAGAAATATCTGTCACATAATAATAATGCACATACACACACATGCAAGCAAAACATTCATACACATAAAATAAATAAATGGAAAAAAATTCACCAGTTTGAGTAGTTAAGGTGCTGAGTATCCCCTCATTATCATTTCTTGTACCGGACTGTTTGGTTGGAGCTTCTGGCTTTCCCCTGCACAAGCTGGAAAACCCCATCTGCCCTACTTTCCCCAACATGCCTGCACTGAGAAAACTTTGAACAAAGGAATGGCACTCAATACCCACCCAGGGACCTAGCTTTTGACCATATTTGGGCACAGCCCCAACTCCTGGCTGGCATATCATCACCCCTTACCTAAGGTCTATAAAACCTCCCTGCCTTGGCTTGGGAGTACAACCTCTCTGGCCTTGCTGTCTGAGACCAGTGAACTTACCCTGGGATTGCTTTGTTCTTAACAGGCCTGTTGTTCTACTTGTAATTTGGCTTGATCTAGCTTTCTGGATCATCAGGAAAACATTATCTGGGAAAAAACATATCACAGACCATTGCTAAGGCTGTATGCTAAATCAGACTTTCTCTTCTTCTGTATTAATGGTCAGACCTGAAGGCCATCCTCTATCACTTTCACCATGATCTTTTGTTCCTCACTCTCCAATTCTTTCCCTGGGTTCCAAGTTCTTGGACCCCAGGAAGAACTTTATAGAACATACCTAACTTGTATTCTTTACCTTTCAATGCTGAACCATAAAAAATTATAATCTAACACCTCCAAATCACATGCTAACAGCTAGCATGGAAGATGCTAGCCACATCTTTCCTTATTGTAGTTCCTCCTTTACACAAGAAACTTTCTGCTGAGAAGCTACCTTTGCCTCAAATGTACATCTTATTATACATACTAGCAGCTAGACAACCCCTATGGCCACATTCCTATGTTCTCAGTCATTACATGGTACTCTCCATTACATGCTACTCTCAAAAGATTTCAAAATTTGCTCTAAACCTTCAACCATTTTAAGAGCATCTACTCATCAGGCAGGTGTGCCATGCCATACCACTTGGAGGAAGACTACCATCCAGGGATTTGCCCCATAGACACTCCAGATCCTGATGGTTCATCCTGAGTTACTACTCAAAGCCAAGAATCATGAGACCATTGCCATAGTGAGAAGACACACTACAACACACTACATGGGAAAGGCCAATTGTATGAGAATTCACATTGTGAATGCTCTACCTTCAGATGGTTCAACCTTAATTGTATGCCTTGCTTTCCACAGGTAGGGCCATGCAGTCATTCCTCCCAAACTCATCTATGGTTCTGTCAGGTCCCTATTCAGGCACTAAGTACTGTGTGAGAGATTTTTTTCTGGGGACACACAAGACACACACATCTGCTCACCTCAGAAAGTGAACCCATGACAGACCAAAGTGATGATTCACCCAAATCCAACTTGATTGTGAAGGGACTCTAGCCAGCCCAAGCATGGCAAACATGGATCTGGCAGGCCTTGCCCTTCTTTCCCATTCCCTCTGCCTTGCTAAAAACCATTAAGATTACATTCCTAAAGCTGACCACAAAAGTCTGTTCCTGCAGCCACTTCCTCTTCCTGAGGCTGACCACCAAGGTCCAGCTATCAAAGCATTGAAGTCCAGCAATCCAAAGCTCCCTTTTACTCACCTAATTAACATGCCCAATCAAAGTTAAACAACTCATCCTAACATGGAATTTCCCTTTTTCCTTTATGTGGTAGTGTGTCTTCTCACTATGGCAGCAGTTGCATGATTCTTGGCTTTGAGTAGTGTGTAACTCAGGCTGAGCCATAAGGATTTGGAATGTCTATGGGGCAAATCCCTAGTATATGTAGTCTTCATCTAAGTGGTAAAACTACCATTTTTCTATGGGCCACATCTGTCTCCTTTCTATCCAGAAACAGTCCTTTGTCCCATTCCTTTCCCCTTTTCCCTCATCCTCTATCTCCTTTCTTGTCTCTTATTTCCTGCCCTTTGTCCCTCTGGGGCAAATAAATCTTTGTGCTAAGGGCTTGGTCTTGGGGAGTCCTAAGCTGATACTGGGCCTTTCAGATTGAACCAATGGCTTCTTATATATAGCTAATATTTCACCTATAAGTTTTCTATATATGTGCCTGAGTATATATGTGTGATTCTTGTGCATGAATGAATTCACAGAGATCAAAAAAGGGTGTTGGATTCCCTGCTACTGGAGTTATAGGCAATTATGAACCACCATGTGGGTGCTGGGAACCAAACCCAGGTACTCTACAGGAACAGTAAGTGCTCTTAACCACTGAGCCACCTCTCCAGTTCCTTCATTTATTTTAAGATTTATTTTGTGTGGGGCTGGGAGTGTATCATATCTGTGCAGGTAGTCATGAAGGTCAGAAGATGGCTTTGAATCCCTAGGAGCTGGAGTTACAGGTGATTGGGAACTGCCAGATGTGGTTGCTAGGAACCAAACTTGGGTCCTCTGCTAAGAGTTATACATGCTCTTACTTAGTAAGCCATCTCTCTACCCTAACCAATGAGTTTTTATGAAGGTTACTAACTATAACAAGTCTTTTTCTGTCCCATGAGCCAGCTCCCAAATAATGTCACAGAGACTTATTATGAAAGCTCAGCCTATAGATTAGGCTTGTTCTTAACTAGCTCTTATAACTTAAATTAACCCATTTATATTAATCTATGATCTAGCATGTGGTGCTTCCTCTCTGTGTCTCCTGCCTTCTCCTGTGTGCCTACATTCCTCCTCCTCTTCCTTTCTCTCTCCAGAAATCCCACCTATATCTCCTGTCTAGCTATTGGCCATTCATCTTTTTATTACACCGATCACAGCAATACACCTTCAAACAGTGTACATTCCCACAACATTTCCCCATTTTTGTCTAAATAAAAAGGAAAGGTTTTAACTCTAACATAGTAAAACTATATACAATAAAAACAATTATCAAGTAAGAATTACATTCACAAAGTTTAGTCCATTTTTATTTGGCAAATTCATTGAAAGTAATGTATTATCTATCTATCTTAGTGAGTCCAAAGTTTTATACCTGAACCATTTTCTATCATAACTTGTATTACCATCTTAAAAATGTCTTTTTAGACCTAAAAACATCTTCTTAGATAAACAACTTAAGTTTTTGTTCCTCAACCTTATAAACTTTGTATCTCTGATGTTTTTTTTCTGAACTTGATAACAAGGAAAACTGTATACTATCTAGTCTTCAATCCCCATCAGAGATCCAAGAAGGATATAATATTACCTGAGTAAACAGGAAGTGCAGAGCAAACAACTTCCAAAACTATAGAAATGACAGAAGCATCTGGCTCTCTGAATAGTCACCCAAGATTCCTCTATAATGCTGGGGCATTCATCTTCAACCTACAGGCCTAGAATATCTGACAGACTTTTCTGTGAAACAGGAATTTTGAAGGACTGTCCTGCCTTGTCTTGGAAAAAATTTAGCAGCTGTCTTATTTTGTGTCCTGCTTGTCCAGTTTGGACAGCTGTCCAAGGGCAGTTTCTTTGCCCAGTGGCTAACTTTACCACAATAAAAGCAAACTTCATATGGAGGGTCTCCACGCTTTTTTTTTTTAAGTAAATTGGTGCTGCCAGGAGCAGACATGTCTCACTGTCATGAAAAGCCTTATGGTATTAAAACTTTTTAAATGTCATATTCTGTGTGTCTTTGAAGTGTTTGAAGACCATCTATCTCTGTTTGATCTTGAAAACATACCTAACATTACTGTAAGTTTGATTGTTACAGATGACAACTAACCTGTCTTTATTATCCTAAATAGCTTTCAAGGACTAAAATTTTACATTATATTTTTAAATGAGCTGCATAGGTAAAATATCTTAAACAAGAGTAGAAACACACACACATATAATAACAAAAATAACTTTAAATTTGTATCCATGTACAAAAATCCATGCCAATGTAAAATATTTGAGACTAGTAGTTGTTCAAAAGTAGACTCAACAATCTACCCTTTTATTCCATCATTTCTATACTATATCCTCCCTTTTTCCCTTGAGAAAGAGATCCTTGAATTGAATCTCCTTTATTTCACTTTTTTTTACCATTATCAATAACAACTTGTAACCAACCCCCTTAACAATAACAAATACCCATAAAGCACTGAATGACCAAAAATCATCCACCTCACCTCTTGGTAAATGTGGGTATTGTGTTTTTTTAGGCTCTTTTCTGTTGTCTGGGGCAAAGACATCTTTAGGGAACCCTAAGAAAATTGAGATAATGGTCAAGTCCTGAGAAAGCTAGCTGTATTATTTTTTTGTTTAGTCTCTGCATGATGAAAAAGTGTAGGGCTTATCTGAAGTCCTGGCTGCTTAGTCTATGAGGTTGGGCCACCTTAGCTAGCAGCTTAGAGGCACTCTAAGAGGCTGGATCATCTGGGCAATTTTATTAGTGTCTGGTCCTTTTTTAAAAAACACACACACAAACTTTTAATGGTAACATATATCTGCATTAACATAAGTATGGAATGTGCAGTGTGCACAAGTCAGTTAATGCTGACTTTTTGTTTTATGTTTGAGCAGGTAAAAGGCATCTGTCTAAGTTCATTTGGGCTGTTTAACCAAACTGTAATATAAATCTCTATCCATCCAAAGGATAATGACAACATGATTTATCATGTCTCATCCTGTCTCAGAGCTGTTTCCATGTAGAGAGATTAGTATACATGTAACCTGTCTTGTAGTCTTTTTTGTCTTTCTCCCTTGTGTCTATAGCCAAGATCCTCAGGAGGTCCCCTTGATCAAGTCTGATCTCTATTGAAGGAATCCATAGCTTTTCATTTCCTGTGGACAGAAAGGCATAACCTCCCCAAAAGCAACATATTTCTCAACTTCCATTCTGAAACCAAGACATCTCTAAAGTATATAGGCTGGTTTAATTTAGCAGTCCCTTTCATAATCCAATGTCTCTCATCAGCTGTTATTCACTCATCAGCATTTAAAAAATTCAAAGTCAACAAAGCACTATACAGTATCCAGATACTCTGTATATTTCCCATGCTTACATGGCTTGTTTTTTTACTACTTTATTTTTTAAGACTTTATTATTTTTAAACTATTTTTTCTATGACTGTCTATACCCATTTTCTTTTTTCTTTTCTTCTTCTTTTTAATTTAAGCACATTTTTATGTATTCTGTACCTATTTAGAGGTTTGGTCAGCCTAGACCTAGCTTTACTAAGCACCTGCAGCATTCTTTGACCACATGAGCCAAAGTTAGGCAGTGGCTAGGCCCTCTTCTGCTTGGCTCTGGTGGCTGACTCCACCCCACTCAGTTCTCTGAGAGCCTAGCCTCATGCCAGCAGGTACAGGTAGGAGCCATATTTACCATCCCAGTTCTGGGAAGTTGTTGAGCCCACTTTTCAGAGTTCTCATGAGCAGCAGCCAACTGTTGTGAATGCTCACAGAGAGGCTCCAACTGCGGCAGTCCCAGCTGGTGTGACTTCTCTATCCTTGTGGTCATAGCCCATGTTGAGTGCCATGTTTAACAAGTCTTTTCTCTATCCTGTCAGCCAGCTCCCAAATAATGACATGGAGACGTATTAATTATGAAAGCTTGGTCTATAGCTTAGGCTTATTCCTAACTAGCTCTTATAACTGAAATTAACCCATTTATATTAATCTACATTCTATCATGTGGCATTACCTCTCTTCCATCTTGCACCTCCTATTTCCTTTCTGTGTCTCCTGGCTTCTCTTGCACACCTAGATTCCAACCCCTCATCCTTTCTCTTCCCAAAAGTCCCCACCTATACTTCCTGCCTAGCTATTGGCTGTTAAGCTTTTTATTACACCAATCACAGCAATACACCTTCACATAGTACACAACAACATCATATTGAACATGGGTGTGGGGTGACTTAAAGGATCATGGATGAGTTAAAGCAGCTGCATCACCAAAAAGCTCAGCTCAGCTCAGACCCTGGAGCTCTTTGTGCAGCCGACATGCAGCAACAGATCCCAGAAATCTCTTTGCAGCCTATACTCCAAAACGTTGTTTACTGTATCTATAAAGTTGTATAAGGGCCTACAAAGCATCTTGTAACTTCATCTTTTGGGGACATGTGACATTTACCTCCTGAGTCTATTGAGCCTCCCCCCTCCTGGAGGGAATGTTTCAATTAGGAGGAAACTACTATACACAAGCCCTCATACTTGCATAGAAAGAATGACAAAGAATGAGCTAGTTCTCAAACCCTAGACCATCATAACAAACATGATTATCAAAATGCATTTGATAGTTACAATTCTTCCTTCTATCAGGGATCACTCCACCATACACAGTAATTATAACTATTTCCTCCCCTATCCACACAGTATTCCTTTGAAATTCATCTTAGTTCACTTCTGAGGGGATGACCCACACATTTACTTCTGAAAGGACTAGGACATTTATCACCCTGCCTTACCAGGGGTTTGTACTTTCTGATTGACATTAATCAGAGGACACAGCAACACTAAAAGAAAAGTTCAAGGATCTCCTGAGCCATTGTCATATTCTTCCTTACTTGAACTACAGAGTAGTATCAAATTTCTCCCTGCTCATCTAGATCAATCACCCTTGGTAACACTGTGATTTCTTTTTAAGTCTGGTGACTCAGAACCACAAGAACTCAGTGGTGAAAGGGGAAATTGCAGCTGTTAATGAAATGTTTGTTGGACTTCTTGAAACACTCCCTATTCTGGAAACCAGTCTTCTATACCAGCACAAATCAAACAGTCCTGGGAGGTATAGGGAGCATCACCTTTGCTAGTAAAACACTAGCGATCGTGAGTGGTGCCATGCCCCTTCTGCCTTTGAATCCTGAACGCTTTACTCTTGTTTATGGGAGAAACCATACCATACACTGGACACTGACTTGGAGAGGATAAAGCCATCTAGACACCCAAATCCAGACATCAGGTTATGGTTATTGCCACATAGTTGGAATTCCGTGTCTATAAGAGACTATTCCACTGTCCTATAATGCCAGCTGCTATGAAATGGAAGAGAACATTGAAATATAATTAAATCCCACAAGCACAAGCACACTGCTCCATTTCTTTGATTGTAAAGAGAGTTAATTGGTTATGAGTGATGCTTTGTGGAAGGTCATGACAAAGGATAAGGCATTCCATAGCTCCTTGGATAATAGTTTTGGTGGAACCATTATGTGCAGGAAAGGCAAATCCATATCCTAAGTATCTATTTCAGTGAGACAACTCTGCACCTTCCATGACAGAAGTGGTCCAATGTAGGTAACTTGCCATAAGACATGGTCACCATGGTGAATGGAGCCATATTGGGGACTCATTGCCTTCTACTGTTGGTATACTGTTGGAACACAGTCAAAAGAATGACACATNGTAAACAATGCCTTGGGGAACTGTGAGAGAGGCTCCAGGAAAAAAGGCAAAGGGCCTTTTACCTCAGGTGCATTTTGTTCCCTGGATTGTTCTTGAATGTGATTTCATGCCTCTTGTGACATGTACATTTACATTCATAATGTAAATATGAATAAAATAAAAATAAAAAAATAAAAAGACATGTTTATTCTTGTTAGATGTCAGAACATAGCTATAGAACCCAATCTGATCAATGTACCCTGAATCTGGATTTGGTCTTCTGCCTTGCTTTCATGATTTCCCAGATATAATCTGTAGTACATGCTGAGCAATTGTGTTTAAAGTGGTCTTAGAAAGTTCTGGGAAAGGGCTATTCTGTCAATATTTAGTGTCTGCTTACTGGCATTTATTTACATGTTTTTCTGAATTCAAACAACCTTCCTTTGATCATTGCTTTGTTACATTTGTGTATAAAAGTACACCAAAATTGAAATAAGGTTGTCACAGCATTAGACTGTAGTCTGCCTCATTCTTTCAGGTCCTCAGATCCCAGGTCTCACAGATACAGCTCTGCGTAAGTTAGTGAAAAGTCAACAGTATACATAACACTGTAGAGCACCATAGCCAGCTCAGCCACAGTGAGTGTAAGTGTATGGGTTGAGCACACCCATAACCTCCAATTCTGCTACCATGGCAAGGCTGTATATATACTCATTGAGATGTCCAGTGAGGGAGACTATTATCCTCAGAACACATCATCCTATCTCCTTAATCACCAAAATTCATCTCTGCTGAAAGAACCATTCATGTTTGCATCCAATGAACCCTTCCACAAATGTCTTCCTATCAATTTTCCAATCATGCAACTTCAAAGTTCAAACCAATAGTTACAGATAAGTCAATACATAATCTCATATTTGGCTATTTCTCTAAATACAGTGTACAACCATGTATACTGCCTGAAGTTCTGGCCACTGTGAAGATTTCCCTTCAGTACATTCCTTCGGAGTTGTGCAAGAAAGACACTGTAATGCTGCAGCTATACTTCTGAGTGATGCTTGTATAGTATGCAAAAACATCTACAAACCAAGACATAGTCTTCTTCCCAACCAACCAACCATAAAGAACACACACACATGGGGCCATTAGTGCATGCTTGGGAAGAAAAATCAATGTAGCAAGAGTAGGAAGCATAGGCATACTGGCTACTTCTTCATGAAACATGTCTTCAGAGCCATCTCAGGCACACATGCATACCACTTCCTTTACATTATTACAAGTTTACAACAATCAACTCTCATTCTTCAAGATCCACCTCAAGTTTGCATAGGTCAGATAATATAATTAGAGTGAGGTGTGGAGAGAACTACCCACACTTACATCTTGCAAGTCTTTGATGGCGTCAATAATATGCAATATGTATAGAGTAAAGGGTCCAGGATTCAAAGGCAGAAAGGGCATGACACCACTCACCATGACTAAGATCTCACTAGCAAGGCTGTTGTTTCCTATGCCTCCCAATAATAAGACACATTGTTTTTCATTCACTATTTTCCTTAATAATCACAGCTCTAATAGCTTCCATTTAGCCATTTCCAACCATCATAACCCTCATCCTACAGGTCAGGGAAAACATTGAGATTGTGCCAATACCCAAGTATAATTATCCCAATTACAAATTCTGTGCTTGGAAAAATAACTGCAGAATGACTTCTTGGACCCAGTATGAATTGCATGTTTGTAGTGAGTGGTTGTGCCATGCCCTGAAGCAACACCCCTAGTGAGGCAGCAGTGGAATATGGCTCTCTCCTTTTCTAAACCTAAGCATATTTCTTACTAAAAGAAAAATTGGGAGAGTCTGTCTCATATTGGAAGAGCCAACTGGTGTGAGACAGAAGAAAACCAATAAGTTAGGGATCATTGTCATCTAGATTCTATTTCTTTCTATACTTTTCCTTGCCTTTGAAGAATTCTTTTTCTATCTAGTATAAATCCAAAACTTTCCATCTTGATATTGAAAATGTTCAACTTTTCCACAGTAAAAAATAAGTCTTTTCAATAGCAATCTCTAAAGTCTCCAGAAGGAACATGGGGCCTCACGACAATGACACTACCCAGTCTAGAATGATGCCATGGTACTCATGAACATTACTCAGTGATCAACCTTGGACTGAAAACTCTCCAGGACAGTTCCAAAATGAGATGGTCCATCACACTTCTTGCCAGAATCTCAGACAACCTTACCCATTACTCTGAGATTGGCTGCAGAATCTAGTTAGCCCAATTGAGACTTAACTCTCTGAACTTTCTTATAGGAACCCACAGAGATACCATCACCCCCTAAACAACAGGAAGCAATTCTAACAAAATGAGGCCCTTTCTCCCAAAGTTTTCGTGTTTTTCAGGGTTATGGATTATGGTTATAGGGTTGGGGGTGGAAGAAAATATTAGACTCAGTATTCTCCTTAAGAAAAGAAAAAGGGGAATGGATAGGTATAGGATATTAAGGTAGATTATTGTATATAGTAGTAAACTAATTTAGTAAAATGTCAGCCTTAGATAATTTGCACTATTATGGATAAATTTAGCATTTATTGCAGTTGAGAATGGCCGAAATTCATTGTGGACTGGTTCCTAGGAGGCGTTTTTGATGCCCGCATCATTTATGCAGTAGAGGAGGTTGTTTTTCTACCATAGAATGGGCACCTCAATCAAATACCTTATGTGGCCATCTGGAGGGAGCTAATTGAGAACCTACCTACATGGGTTAAATCCTTTTTGCCTCCACAGATAAAAGTTATTGACAGCAGGGAAGAAGAGGGTCCTGCACCCCTCTCTGGTTTTACAAGGTGTCACTCCAGAGGAAGATATATTCCCTCCTCCTTAAGCCCCTCCCACCTTGCCCACAGTATAAAAGATCTGGTCAGTAATTGTAAAGCTTGTCTCCTAACCAATGCCACTAACAACCCCAGGAATCCTGGAACACGAATAAGGGGTAAGAGACCAGGTACGTACTGGGAAGTTGACTTCACAGAGATCAAGCCTAGTAAGTTCGGCTATAGATACCTCCTGGTGTTCATGGACACCTTTTCTGGATGGACTGAAGTGTATCCCGCCAAGCATGAGATGGCTCAGACTGTGGCAAAAAAGGTTATTGGAAGACATCCTGCCAAGGTATGGGTTTCCCGTAATGATAGGGTTAGATAATGGACCAGCATTTGTGTCCCAGGTGAGTCAGTCTAGCCACCATCCTGGGGATTGATTGGAAGTTACATGTTGCTTACAGACCCCAGAGTTCAGCCCAAGTAGAACGAATGAACTGGACCCTAAAAGAGGCCTTGACTAAATTAGCCTTAGAGATGGCATAGATCGGGTCACTCTCCTTCCCTTTGCCCTCTATTGTGTAAGGAACTCTCCTTACCAGATGGGTTTGATCCCTTTGGAGATTGTTTGGAACCCCTCCCCACATTATCCCTAATCTTCAGTCTAAACTCATAGCTGAGATAGATGATCAAGATGTACTTGATTCTCTTAAGTGTCTTTGCCATGCACACAGACATGTCTGGCCTAGACTTAGAGCCCTCTATGAGTCTGGCAACCCCCCTGAGCCCCACAGGTTTCAGCCTGAAGACGGGGTCTTCATCCACCATCATCGACAAGGGACCCTCGAGCCATGATAGAAGGGAACTTTCATCGTTTTGATGACCACACCAATGGCCCTGAAGGTGGATCACCACCTGGGTGCACTGCAGTCATGCACTGATGGGAATGTCTTTCTAAAAATGTGTTGCTCTGATTGGTTGATAAATAAAGCTGTTTGGCCAATGGTGAGGCAGAATAAGGTTAGGCGGGACATTCGAACTAGGGGGAGAACAGCAGAAAGCAGAGCTGGGGCAGACGCCATTCTGCCACCCAGAAAGCAACATGTAACGGTGCACAGGTAAAGCCACATGGAACACGCAGCGACATAGATTTATAAAATGGGTTAATTTAAGATGTAAGAGCTAGCTAGCGAGAAGCCTGCCAGGGCCATAGTTTTAAAATGATATAAGCCTCTGTGTGTTTATTTGGGTCTAAGCGGGCCGTGGGAGCCGGGCGGGGGAACCGGACAAACTTTTGTCTACAATGCACGGCCCGCTGACCCATTTGTCCAGAAGGGAGACTACAGGGAGGAAGGATGGGAGGCAGCCTGACATCTGACCAACCTCCTCAAGATCAGACTCAGACGACGAGGCCCATCCCAACCTGAGACCACATCCTGATGACCTTGATAATGGCTCTTCTCCTGCCCGCAGTTTTATCCAACCCTCACATGCCCTGGAAACAGACTTGGGTGATTACCTGTAAAAATGGTGACCAAATCCAAGTGGACTCTGCAGAGGCACCCCAAGGCACTTGGTGACCAGACCTTAAAATAGACTTATGTGACTTGGCAGCCGGCTCCTGGGANGTGACAAACCAAGACCTGGGGAAGAGGCTCCCTGAATGTGAGGGTCAGGAGCAATGTAACTCCATACCCTGCCCTTCCTTGGGAATAGGAAGAATGGAGGGATTAGGCAGAAAGTGGATAGGCTGTAGCCACCCATCACTTCGATGATACCTGAGAAACATCCCTATCTATGTGTGCCCTGGGGTAGGATGGGATAGGTCAGGAGCTAGCAAATGTGGGGGGCCAACTGATTTCTTCTGTAAAGAATGGGGATGTGAAACATCTGGAAATACCTATTAGAGACCCAACTCCTCCTGGGATCTCATAACAGTGGCCAGAAATCACTCTGGACCAGGGCTCACCCAAAACTACTGTAGGAGTTACTCAATGGCCTACATGGGAGTTAGCTCAGACCCTGTGGAACAATGGATAGGGTGGGGAGAGTACGTAAAATATCACTGCAACACCCTATCAGGTTTACAGAAAAGGGACAGGAGTTTACAGATTGGCTGAAAGGGAGGGCATAGGGATTAAGGCTTTATCAGGAAGGCCATGATCATGGTCTGACTTTTCACCTTAAGTTAAAGATTGAGCCCATCCACCAACAGCCCTTGGGCCCCAACATCATTCTAGCCCCTCCCCCTAAGCCCAAACCAACCTCAGGCCCTCAGATGTCTGTTGCAATCAGCTCATGGATGCAGCTACGCACCCATACACAGCAATCTCAGATGATTACAGCTCTATATATTTCTAGGGCAAGCCTTCCTGCAGCTCCAGACGCCCGCCGGTCAGAAGAGCTGCTTCTAGGTATTGTAGTTCAGTCCTTTTCAGTCCTAAATGCTTCAAAGCCTAATTTGAACATGGCTTGCTGGCTTTGCTACAACACGGCTTCTCCTTATTATGAAGGCATTGCCATAATAGGAACATTTAGTCAAACTTTAGACTCCACACAGTGTCGATGGAGGTCTACAGAACAGCCGACTCTCCAGCAGATTGTGGGAGCTGGAACATGTGTTGGAAAAGTCCCAGCTAACCAACAGTCCTTATGTAATTCTTCCCAGCCCAGCCCTACAGGGGCCTTCTACCTAATTCCCCACAATGATACCTGGTGGGCATGTTCCACTGGCCTTAGCCCCTGTATCCATACTGTAACTCTTAGATATAGTGAGGGCTTCTGCATATTAGTTTGTCTGGTCCCTAGGCTCATTTATCATGTGGAGGATGAATTCCTTGATGAGATCGGGAACATACATGTAAGAACCAAAAGGGAACCTGTGACTGCTTTAATTCTCAGTGTCTTATTGGGAGCCAGCCCCATTGGGATGGGGACTGGGACGGCCTCCTTGATCACCCAGAATCAACATTATTCCAACCTCCAAGCAGTCACTGACCTAGACATAGAGAGATTAGAAACCTCCATCTCTCACAGGAATATTTGACCTCCTTAGCGGAAGTAGTCATGCAAAACAGGAGAGGGCTGGACCTTATCTTTTTACGACAAAGGGGACTATGTGCAGCCCTGGGAGAGGAATGCTGTTTTTATATAGACCACTCTGGGCTGGTTAAGGACTCCATGGCCAAAGTGAGGGAAGGCCTCAACAAACAGAAAAGAGACAGAGAAGCTAGCCAGGGATGGTTCAAATCTTGGTATATCAGTTCCCCCTGGCTAACAACTCTAATCTCCACTCTTTTGGGCCCCCTACTGCTACTGGTTTTCATACTCACCTTTGGGCCCTGTCTCTTAAATAAGTTGATGCAATTCATCAGAGAAAGGTTAGGGACCATCCAATTGATGGTACAGAGGACTCAAACTCAATACGAGATCCTCAACCAGGATATAGAAATGAGTCGCCTGACTCAGGGTAGACATTGTGAACTGGGAATTGACAACCCGTGATTGGGTGTCCTTGAGTTACTAAGAGAGGAGGGAATGAAAGGAGAAAGAGACAACTCTGTCTCTTATACACATCTAGGAGTGTATAAGAGACAGGGGAATGAAAGGAGAAAGAGACAACTCTCCCTCTCCCCACTTCTAAAAAGTATCTGCTGATCAGAGTTTTTAGAGCTGACCTAAATTTGAACTGAATGGGACAGAAAGGTCAGAATGATAAGTCTATCCTGGGCCCAGCAAAAACATGATACAGAAGACGTAAATCCAACTGACCACAGAGTGAACTCTGTGGGAATAGACCTGATATCCTGAACTCAGCAAAAACAGGACATAGGGAATGAAAAATTTATGCCTCTATAGATACCCTGCATGCTTTCAGAAAAACCTCACCCCTAGCCCCCCTTGGTATGTAATCTTCTACACTTAACCATTTTCTATATAAGTC
Organism: Neotoma lepida; assembly: GCA_001675575.1. Lineage (NCBI taxonomy): Eukaryota > Metazoa > Chordata > Mammalia > Rodentia > Cricetidae > Neotoma > Neotoma lepida. Next base: position 739,130 of record LZPO01116606.1, on the reverse strand, counting down.
ACTTGAAACAAAGGACGGAGCTTCTTCCCTCTCTTGCTGCATCGAGTAGTTGGGATGGAGTCCCCAAGCCAGGATCTGAATAAAGAAATCTTTTGTTTTTACAGTGGAGGTCAGTCTCTGTGGTTGTTTTGCAGGGTAGAGAAAGTGCTCTGGGCATAAAAGATACAAATACAGAACTATATTTATTATAATGTACATATATTGCTACTCTTATTTGAAATATTTTGTATATTAATACAAACATAAAATTATATTTGTCATAGTGTATGTATGTTCTACCTCTGTTTAGAATATTATATATATTGATACATATTTAGGATTGTTGTCATATTGTGCTATACATTTCTACCTCTGTTTAAGCTATTCTGTGTATTGCCACAATTTTGAGGTCATTGTCCTTTTACCATACATTTGCTTACAGACTGTTTACCTTGTTTACATGAAGCCTTAGTCCTTAGGCTATTTAGGTAGATAAGACTTACAGATTTATGGTCACCTATGCTTGTCATCTCTATAGTTATGTTAGTTACATTGTCCAGATTTACAGATACATAGGTCAGATGGACAGGTAATCTTCAAACACTTCATAGACCCAGAGAATATGGCACTTAAATAACTTAGAATTCTGTTGACGTGAAACATGATTGCTCCTGGCAGCACCAATTTGATCCAGAGAGAATGTTAGGCTTCTCAGACATTTCTGTTTGGAAGTTTGTCTTCTTCTTGGCACAAAATGGCTTCCTGGGCAAAAAACTGCACTTGCGTCAACTGCTGACAGTACAAATGCTGTCCTTTCTGGATGAGCGTGACACAGGAAAAGTGACTACTGAACTCTGCCAAGACAGAGTAAGATGGTCTTTCAAAATTCCTGCTTCTGAAAATGGTCTGATATTCTAGGCCTGTAGCCAATTTGAATGCACCAACAATGGTGAGAAACTTTAGGTGACTGTCCAGGCTACCAGCTGTCTCTGTCTACTCTCGTAAGACTCCTGAAAGTTGCTTGCATCCATCTCCTGTTTTCTCAGGTATTATTATATTCCTTCTCAGGTCTTTGATAGGATTGAAGAATAACAGTTACAGTTACAATCTTCTCATACCTTAGCTAGTTATGTATTAGATTCAGATTCTTCAGGATAGGACACCTTTTGCAATGATCTAACATGCCATTTATGTATGCTCTAGACTTCTCTGGATTTTAGTATGTGTCTCTTGTTTGATGTTGTTCTTGTTGGTTATAGTTTCATTTATTTATGTCATTGCCCTTTATTTCTCCTGGATAATTATTCTTATTGTTTATACTTTTGTGTTAGGTTAGAATTTTCTTAGACAAAAGAGGGAGATGTAGTGGGTAGTTGTCTGTGCCATGCCCTGAAGCACCACGTCTAGTGAGGCAGCAGGTAGCTGCTAGGTACCTGCCACTTGGGCATGGCCCAGACAGGGACACTTAAGACCTGGGATGCACATATGTGAGCTCTCCTCTCTTTGCTACCTCGTGGTTTGGATGCTGGTGCATAACAGGGCAGAGCTCTTCAAAGAACAGTGCTGGACTGTGCCTTACCTTTCTGGGATCCTATTACAATCTCTATTTCTTGTATTGTAGTTTCCTACATCGTGAGTTAACCCCCAATAAATTCCTATAATCACTGAGCTATTTCCGTGGATTGGTAGCAATTTAATCACATTACATGTTGGCTGAAATTCCAGTGATCACCTGCTCCCCATCTCTGACATAAACATTTACTTTAATAGAAGGGCCACATACTGTTTGGGATCACCCATAATGACCAAATTCAGCCAATGTCCAATAAGACCTGTGGGGTCTGATTATATCCCATTTCACAAGGAACAGCTACCCAGGTAAAGGACTAAAGGTCCCTATGGGGAAGAATCTGAGAAAGATTAACAGAGGGCTAGAGAGATGGCTCAGCACCTATGAGCACTTGTTCTTCCAAAGAACCCAAGTTTAGTCCTCAGAATCCACACTGGACAGCTCAGAACCTACTATAACTCCAACTCTAGTGATTCTGATGCCCTCTTCTAGCTTCTGTGGGTGTGCTCACTCATGTGTACATCCAAGAGACCTTGGCCTCTTGCCTCAGTCAAGTCTGTCTCAGTCAAAAGTATCTTTGACTACCAATTAAGGTTTATACACTGTAGTTCATTTGTTCTGGAATTTTAATATTTGTAATAGTTCAACAAAAACTTATCAAGCTTCCTATTTCATTTCTGGGAACACTTTGAGAATATGCCTGCACTTCAGCTCCACACGAGTGAGACAATTCTGAACATTGATTTGCCAATCTTGTCATCAGGTAAGTACACTCATTTTGCCTTTTGCAATTTAGCACTTATACTTGACACTTGCTGCTCTAGTATCCCATTAAACCCACTGAATTCATGTCTTCAAATTGAGCTGCTCCATCTGCTACTGTAAGGCCTGGCATGCAGAGATGGGCAATGGATGAGCTCTTCGTGTACACTGATGCTCCTGACATTTATTTCTTGTACTACGCGTGAAAGGCACTATTCTCAACCTGAACACTGAAAATAGGCTTTACATAATCCCAATTTCAGGAGTCTATGGATTTCTTCATCAATGTTAGTTTTTATGTATCAGGGCATTACCGGCATTACCGGTTCATTCACAGAAGGCAATCTTTTGATCCAGAATTCAGCCCCAAAATTTAATAAACTGTACTTTAAGAGAAATTTTTCTGTATTTGCCTACATGCACCACATATATGGAGGTGTGTATTGAGGCCAGATGATGGCATTAGAGCCCCTGGAACTAGACACAGTTGTAAGCTGTAAGAACTGAACCCATGTTCTTCAAAAGAACAGCAAGTGCTCTTAGCCAGTGAATCATCTCTTTAGCCCACTGACCTGTAGATTTTGAATATATACGCTGCAGCACTAAGACTAGAATTTCTGCATTAGTTCAATATGATCTAGTTTTGTTTCTCCCACCATTATAACATACCAATAATCATATCCACACACATTCTAAACACATCTCTTTGTATGCATCCAAACACCCAAGTCTTCAAGACCACACAGATCACAATGTGTACCTTACCTCTGGGGTCTTGGTGATACTTGAGTCTGTATCACTATTGTCTTACCTGGCATTTTCTTTAGTAAATGTCTTTGCAGTTTGCTTAGATCACATGGAATAAACTCCTTCTGGGAAGAGTAGAAATGCCAATACTGGTAGTAAGGTGTAGGAATAAGGATGTATTTGTTACTTTGGGTTGGGTACTATAGCCCAGGAATAAAGAAACACAGCATTATTTGGACTCAGTGAACCAAAAAACAAACAAACAAACAAACAAAAAAACAACACCCCAAAACAAAAACAAACAAAAAAATAGTACACTGATGACTCTGGTGGCACATACCTTTAATCTCAGCACTAAGAAGACAGAAGCAAGTGGATCTCTGTTGAGTTCAAAGCCAAACTTTTCTACACAATGAATTACNGGCCAGAGTTTTTAAAAAAGGAGGGAGAAGTATGTGAGGCATTAGAGAAGATTGTAAGATGGATTTTCTAAATAGTCTTGTTAAATAAAACACAGATGCAGAGATAGGGGTGCAAGTCTGACAGAGATCAAAGGAATTAGGAACAGCTACCAGCCTCACCTTAGACTTCTGCTGCCGTTGCCAAAAAGGAGTGTGTCTGACTTCCTATACCTTCACGTCTATATCCCTTTCTGTTCTATTCTCCCATTGGCTCTTTCAGTCTAGCTACATCATTTCTTCCTATCACCCATCTCTGTCACTTCCTGTCTGTCTGTATAGACCTCCAGAATTCTATGGTTGATGCTTGGATTAAAGGCGTGTGTCTCCACGCTTGACTGTTCCTAGTGTGACCTGGAACTCACAGGGATCCAGACAGACCCTGCTTGCTAAGTGATAGGATTAAAGGCATGTGCTGATTTTGCAAGGTTAGTGGCTGACCTTGTTCCTCTGAACCTCAGATAAATTTTATTGAGGGACATAGATAAAATACCACCACATTTCCCATCTTTGTCTAATAAAAATAAAAAACATTTTAAAAAGTTATAAAAAACTATATATAATAAGTACAACTATAAAGAGTATATACAAGTGATTAATACATTAACAATGTCTAGTCAATTAGCATTTGACAAATTCAGAGAAAATTCTCCATTATCTATCCTATTTTGGTGACTTCTAAATGTACCTAATTCACTTTCTATCCTAACTTATAATACTAACAGAAAACTACCTTATGATATCTTAACTACCTAATCTTCAACTCCCTCAGAAACCCGAGAAGGAAACAATATTACCTAGTAAAACAGGAAGTGTAAACAAGCGACTTCAAAAAAAAAATCTGAGTTGACAGAAACAGCTAGCTGCCTGGACAGTAACCTTAGTTTTTTTTTTTTTTTTTTTTTTTTTTTTTTTTTTTTTCAATGTTGGGGCATCATCTTCAGCCTACAGGCTTAGCATATCTGACAGATTCACTTGTGAAGCAGTATTCCATGTACTAGATAAACTTGAATTCCACCAGTGTCCTGTCATGATTCAGGATTTTAAATTCTGGAAATTGCTGGTGTTTTTGGAATTCGGCTTCCCATTCTTCTCTGCTTGTAGGTGGCTTCATCTCCTTTGTTAAGTGTCAGGCTATCATTGAGAGGTCCGACTCCATCAGCCTAGTTACTCCTCCAAGAGTAATTGTTCCAGCTACTGTTCCACAGCACACCAGTAACTATCAGTCAACTGCCTGTCCAGCTGCCTTTGAAGGATTGTACCTTTTTCAGATTGCAAAGCCACTTCAGCGATGGTGCCATATTGTCATGGCCTGAGGATGCCTGTTGTCAAAGCTATAACCACACTTGTCTTGGCAAGGATCAGTAGTCCTTCCTTTTGTGTTCTGCTTGTCGATTTTGAACAGGATACTGTCAGCAGTCAGTGCAGGGGCATTTTCTTGCCCAGTGGCTAACTTTTGGCATATGAAAGTTAAGTCCATATGCAGTCTCTTCAATGCCCTTTATCTTCTCTGAAATAAATTGGTGCTGCAAGGAGCCAACATGTCTCATAGCCATAAAAAAAGAAAAAAAATCTAAGTTATTAAAACATTTTAAATGCCATATTCTGCAGATCTCTGAAGGGTTTGAAGATGGTCTGTCTAAAATATATCTCTGCTTAACCTTGAAAACACCTAATATGACTACAAATTCAATTGTAATGACTAATTATTCTCATTTCTCTATATCCTAATAGTTGAATAATCTACCTCTTATCTATATCCACTCTTTTTTTTCCAAACAAGAACCTTAAATTTAATCTCCTTTGTTTAACCTTTTTCTTGACCATTAACAATAACAACTTGTAATTAAACCATCCCAAACAATGAAAATTATCCCAAACAAAAAACCCATTGAAAAACCACTACCCATCTCTAGGGAATGTGGGCATAATAGTGTTCTTAATATTGCTTCCTGCTGTGTGTAGGCGAAGATATCTTTAGGGGATGCTGAAAAGAAAATTTTTGGGTTAATTGTCAAGTCTGCAGTGGTAGCTGTATCACTTGTTATCCAGTCTCTGAATAACCCAAAAGTGCAGGCCTTATCTCAAGTCTTTGCTCAAATAATCTGTGAGACTGGATCACGTCAGCTAGCCATCTCGAGATTGTCCTGAGCAGTTTGTAGTGCAAAGCTGATCTTTGGGTGATGTTTGTCAGTTTAGTGGTATAATTATTGTCCACATGGAATTGTTGTTGTGGGGCCCCATCATCTTTCTGGAGACTTCAAATTTTCTGTAAGGCCTGGTAATGATTCCCTGCAGAAAACTGATAAAGACCTGAACACAAAAAACATATAGGCAACTAACTGAAGATTTTTTTTTAGAATTAATTAGTACTCTGTGACCATTAATACCATGACAAAAGTTAAAATATATATATACATACCAATCTTATAAATTTTGATATAAAATTCATACCTTAAGAGTTTGAAGAATCAAAATAGAACAAGATTTGAAATTAGTAGCAATAGAATAGTCCCTTAAATTTTTTTTTTTTTTGGTTTCTTCTGTCCCATATCAGACAGCTCTTCTGATATGATAAAGAGATTTTGCATTTTCCTTTTAACAAACATGCTAGGGTTTAGAGGAGAGAGCTGTTCTCCAACTCCAAAGCCAGCTTTAATTTTTAATTGAACTGGGACTACATAAAGACCATTTGTGTTAAGTGTCTGTAGAGAAGAGCAGAAACAAACATTTAGGAAGACTTATAAAATTTTATATATGATATATCAATTGGCCAATTTACTCTTTTTCTTTGAACATTTATTCTGAATAATTTGTCCTTTTTCTTTAGATGTCTCATTTGTCCAGTGTTCTTCAGATTCCTTAGCCTTCATTTTCCTGAAAGACAAAAACAAAANCACTTCCCCAAGCCTAACTTTGGGGAGGTTTCCTTTTGGCAAGTTATATCTGATTAAATGAAAAGGTATTTGTTAGTGGTATAAATTAATTTCAAATTGAATGGTCACACTGGTTGATGAACTATCACCTCTTCTAATTAAGAGATATCTCTTGTTCAAATCGAACCTTTATCAATTTTGATGGTATCCATAGCATTTCTTCTCCTGTAGAGACAAAAGCAAAACCTCGTCCCAAACGTAACACATATCCTGTTTTCCATTCTGAAGTCAGCACATCCTTAAAGTATATGGGCTGATTTAACTCTGTAGTTTTTTCTATTATCCAATGTCTCTCTGCAGCTGTTGTTCCTTTCTCATTAGTACTGAGAAAATTCAAAGTTAATAAAGCATTATGTAATCTATTTCTGGGGGGTTTTGTTACCCCTTTCTGTTTATTTAGCATACCCTTTAGTTTGATTTGATCTTTCTATGACTGCTTGGCCTGTAGGATTATGTAGTATACCAGTAATATGAAATAAGCAAAAAACTTTCATTTTAGCAGAGACATATGCTGGAGCATTGTCAGTTTTAATTTGTGCAGGTATACCCATGATGGCCATAACTTCTAGTAAATGCATGATTACTGAATCAACTTTTTCAGAACTCAAAGCAGTTGCCCATTGAAATCCTGAATAAGTATCAATAGTGTGGTGTACATATTTCAATTTTCCAAATTCTGCAAAGTGAAACACATCCATCTGCCAGATTTCATTCCTCTGAGTACCTTTTAAATCCTGCTGGTAATAGAGGTTGGTTGTAAAAAGAACAAGTAGGACATTTCTTTACAATTTCCTTGACTTGTTACCAGGTTATGGAAAAATCCTTTTTTAAACCCTGACTATTGACATGATTTTTTTTATGAAATCTGAGGCCTCCAGCACATTTGCTATCAATAGTTTATCAATCTCATTATTACCTTGTGCTAGAGGGCCTGCCAGACCCATATGGGATCAGATGTGAGTTATATATAAGGGATGCTTCCTATTCCTGATTATATCTTATAACTGAATAAATAACAAAGTTAATTCTGACTCATCAGGGACATTCTGCAGTTTCAATATGTAAGACCACTCTTTCAGCATACTGAATCAATAACTATGTTGAGAGATTCCAAAAAATCCATTAATACCAGCAGAATAGCATATGATTCGGATTTTTAAACTGAATTATAAGGACTTTGAATTACTTTACTTAAATTTTCTGATTTGTAACCTGCCTTTCCTTGTTTGTTTGCATCTGTATATAATGTAGGAGCTCCAGATATGAGTGCTTTCCGTACAATGCGAGGCAAAATCCAATCAGCTCTCTTTATAAGTTCAATTCTATCGATTTTGGGATATTTGCTGTTAATCTCTCCCAAAAAATTACTACAAGCTCTTTGCCACTTTCTGCCCATAATTTGTCAATGTCATCCTTAGTTAAAAGTACTACAATTTCTACTAGGTCTATTCCTGCTAATTGATGAAGTCTCAATTTTCCTTTTAAAATCAAGTCAGAGATCTTTTCCACATAGGTTTTTAACTTTTTACTGTTTATTTGGCAAAAATATCCATCCCAATATAATATCTTCCCTCTGCATTAAAATTCCTGTAGGAGAATGCTTAGAGGGTAAAATAACCAAAATGCAATCAAGCTTTGGATCCACTCGATCCACATGTCCTTCCTGTACTTTCTTTTCCACCAAGGCCAATTCTCTCTCAGCTTCAGCTGTTAATTCTCTTGTACTGCTTAAGTCCTTGTCACCTTCTAATGTTTTAAACAAATTACTCAGTTCATCATTTTTTATTCCAACAACAGTTCGGAGATGGGAAATATTTCCGAGTAATCTCTGAAAGTCATTAAGAGTCTGTAATTGGTCTCTCCTAATTTGCACCTTTTGAGGTCTAATTTTTGGTAGACCTATTTTATATCCTAAGTAATTAATAGTATCTCCTCTTTGGATCTTTTCAGAAGCAATTTGTAATCCCCAACAGGGCAAAATTTTCTTTACTTCTTCAAATATTCTTTCTAAGTTGTCTGCATTTGAATCAGCTAGTAAAATATCATCCATGTAATGATAAATTATAGATTTAAGAAATTGTTTTCATATTACTTCCAATGGCTGTTGTACAAAATATTAGCACAGGGTTGGGCTATTTAACATTCCCTGTGGGAGAACCCTCCATTGGTATCTCTTAACTGGCTGGGAATTCTTATAAGCAGGCACCATGAAGGCAAATCTTTGTCTTTTTCTTATAAGGGTATACAGAAGAAACAGTCTTTTAAATCAACAGTCTTTTAAATCAATAACTATAAGAGGCCATCCTTTAGGTAACAAAGTAGGCAAAGGAATTCCAGATTGTAGAGAGCCCATTTGCTTGAATTACCTTGTTAACTGCTCTTAGGTCTGTTACCATTTTCCATTTACCAGATTTCTTTTTAATAATAAATACAGGAGAATTCCAAGGGCTGGTTGATTCTTCAATATGTTGAGCATTTAACTGCTCTTGTACCAGCAATTTCTCTGTTGTTAAAGGCCATTGCTGAACCCATACAGGCTTGTCTGTCAACCATTTTAAAGGTAGAGCTGTTGGTATCTTTGAAAGATCAGCAGTTGTTGTGCCCTGTTCTTGTACAATCTGGACGGCTGGTAATTGTTCTTTATTAATAGTACCTCCTAATATTTCTCTCAGAAACAGGTATTAGTTTGTGATTTGTTTCTGAGGTTGGAGGAATATTAATCTGGGTATTCCATTGTTGTAATAGATCACAGCCCCATAAATTCATAGCTATATTAGCCACATATGGCTTTATTTTTCCTCTCTCTGTCTCTTATACACATCTAGATGTGTATAAGAGACAGGCCCCATAAATTCATAGCTATATTAGCCACATATGGCTTTATTTTTCCTCTCTGTCCTTCTGGTCCTATACATTCGAGCCATCTTGCACTCTGTTTCACTTGAGATAATGTTCCAATCCCTAATAACTGAACATTTACCTCCTGAAGAGGCCAATTTGGATGCCAAAATTCTGGTGCAATTATAGTAACATCCACACCAGTGTCCACTAGACCATTCATGAGAATGTCATGTATTCATATTTTTAATTTCAGTTTTTGTTCATTTATAGAAGTTTGCTAAAAAATTCGCTTTGTAGTCTCTCCTGAATTTCCTGTTCTTTCTGGTATAGCTGTTTTATCACCCTGAGCAGTATGGTTTTTTACAATAGGCATTTGGTTATTTAATTGTTCTGAGAAGGGGTTTCTTCTATGATGGCAAGAAGAGTCTGAACTGAATTTGCTGTGGGGGCCTGTGTAAGACCCCTCAGGGAGTTTCCCGAAGGCAGAGGATTACCTTGTCTATCCCTTGTTGATCTACATTCATTGGACCAGTGTTTCCCTTTACCACACCTTCAGCATAATCCAGAAGGGAGGGCCATTCCTTTGCCAGTGTTCCTTGAAGAAACATTGTTTCTAGAAATGCCCTGTTTACACTCCCTTTTTAGATGTCCTGGTTTACCACAGTTAAAACATCTGACATTATTATTTTTCCTCAAAGCTCTTGATATAACCTCTCCTATCCACATATCATCATGGTCATGGGACTCAATATTAATTATGTCCTGATCCATTCCTTATCAAGGGAGCTTATCTTGCCTTTAATGGCTTCATTATTCTTTTGCATGCTGCATTCATTCTCAGAGGTCAAGAATTCAATTATTATATATCTAGCTTCTGAGTTTGGTATCATTCTATTTACTGCTGAAGACAGCCTTTGTAGGAAATTCGTGAAGTATTCTTTGGGGCCCTGTATAACTTTTCTAAATGATTCAATTTTCTTTCCTGCTTCCTCAATTCTGTCCCACGCATTCATGGCTGCCATGTGGCATAGAATTAGGGTTTGGTTATCATATAAACATTGTCTGTTTATAATCTCATATTCGCCTTCTCCAACAAGCTGATACTGGGAAATTTCTATACCTCTAGTCCTACTTTGCTGTTCTATAGTTTTAGCTTCCTCTTTATACCACATTGCCATTGTAAATTTGTACTAGGTTCTAGTACTGCAGCAGCTAATTCTTTCCAATCTTGAGGGATAATTCTATTACAAGTTGACCACGAGTTTAACATCTGCTTTACAAATGAAGAATGCATGCTGTATGGTACTATAGCTTCTTTAAATGTCCTTAAATCTTGCATTTGCGTTGGAGCCCAATTAGCTTGAACATGATTATCTAACAGTTGTTGTAAGGTTACAAGGTAGATTAATGTCTGCTGTCTCATAGCCTGAGGCTGTTTGTCTGTAATCGTATAATTCAATCCTGATCTAGGTTCATCTTTAAATTCTGTCTGAGTCTGAATTTCTCTATAAGTCATTTTAACAGGCTTTTCTAGAGTCAATCCTGAGCTAGGTTCACCTTTAAATTCTTTTGTCTGGGCTTGAATTTCTCTATAATTACTTTTAACAGGTTTTTCTAAAGCATTATCTTGGCACTTAAATTGATCAATCTTCTTAATGCTAAAATAAAAATGATTAAACAAATAATATTCATAATTGACGTTACATACATCCTATCAAGGTTAATTATTCTCTCATTTAGTTATAGTAGGCTGCCTAATGTGTTATCAAACAGAGACTAATTTCCTACCATTGTAAAAATATTTCCATTTTAATGTGGGAAAAAAATTCTTTTAACTAGTTTCTCCTTTTAAGATATCTTAATTGACTTACCAAATCTGTCAACTGCACAGAACAGTAGAAGTCCAAGGGAATTTCAAAGCAGCTACCTAGTGTGGTGGCAGTTCCGAGATGGAAATCCAGAGAGAGAGAGAGTGACAGAAAGAGACCATACCAACCACCAGGAGCTAAAGAAAGCCAAAGAGACTCCTGCCATGTGGTTCTAAATCTGGTCGTTAGCAGTTGCAGCAGCATGCAACCCAGATCAGGTCACGTTCAGCCTTGGTCCAGGTCTGGCCACTTGAAGCTCTCACTGGGCCTCACCTCGTTTCCTCAGCTTGTAAGGCTACCAATGACTTTTTAATGAATTCTTGCCACGTTGGGCGCCAAATGTAAGATGCATTTTCTAAATGGTCTTGTTAAATAAAACAGATGCAGAGATAGGGGTGAAAGCCTGACAGAGATCAGAGGAATTAGGAACAGCTACCAGCCTCACCTTAGACTTCCGCCGCTGCTGCCAAAAAGGAGAGTGTGTCTGACTTCCTATACCTTCACGTCTATATCCCTTTCTGTTCTGTTCTCCCATTGGCTTTCAGCCTAGCTACATCATTTCCTCCTATCACCCATCTCTGTCACTTCCTGTCTGTCTGTATAGACCTCCAGAATCCTATGGTTAATGCTGGGATTAAAGGCTTGTGTCTCCATGCTTGACTATTCCTAGTGTGACCTGGAACTCACAGGGATCCAGACAGACCCTGCCTGCTAGATGATAGGATTAAAGGCGTGTGCTAATTTTGCAAGGCTAGAGGCTGACCTTGTTCCTCTGATCCTCAGATAAATTTTATTGAGGGACATAGATAAAATACCACCACAGAGCATAGAGTGGGGATAGGATTTAATCAAAACACATTATATACATGTATGAAATTCTCAAACAATAAATGATAAATATATTTAAAAGCCCTCAAACGAACTACAAACACCCTTCTGTTCTGCCCAGGGGGTAGGAAAGTGTCCAGGATGTGATATACAGGTTATTTCAAAGAAATGAGTAAGACACACAGCAATAATACTGAGAATATATATAGATTTACTGAACTTGAGAATAACAACATAGAATACATTCCACAGAACAGGAGTGGACTTAAGTATGTACCTCTGTCTGAATCTATAGGTTTTCATTAAAAATGGAGAGTTCATTAAAAGGATAGACCTATCTTCTAGTAATTATAGGGAATGATTTCCTATGTTTGCTGGAAGAGTTTCTATAACCTCAAGATGGTCCCCAAAGTCCAAGTGTTGACCTTTCTTGGTTGTTGGGCTCTGGAGATAAGTTACTGTGGCTCACAGTCCTTCTTTTCTGGCTTTCTTCCTGCATTAGTTCTCCCTGAGATATATGTTCTCCACAAACTTTCATGGGAGGCTGAAGGGCAGGAGATATCATCTTTGGTAACTGCTTCCAGGTGGTGAGGTTCTATAGTCCCTGTAAACCCTGAAGGCTATACTACATTGTTTAAAGACTCATCACTATTTTGAGCTCTTATCTGTGTTTTATGTGAATCAGGATAAGCATTTTATCTCATTGTTCACAGGCAGAGGGTTTGGTGTTGGTGTAAGTTCTTTCATGCATTTGAAGGAAACAGAGATAAAGGAAGTAGATATTGTTGACATTTATAGGGGTTTTCCACAGCATGAACGGACTGATGTCTCTTAAAGGAACTCTGCCGGCTGAAGGATCTGCCACACTGAACACACTGATATGGTTTCTCTCCAGTATGTCTTCTTTCATGTAATCGAAGGTAAGAGTGATGCCTAAAAGCTTTACCACATTCTTTACATTCATAGGGTTTCTCTCCAGTGTGGCTTCTTTCATGAAACTGAAGATAACTCTGACGTGTAAAGGCTTTACCACAGTGTTTACATTCATAGGGTTTTTCTCCCGTATGAGTTCTTTCATGTAATCGTATGGAAGAATGATATCTAAAGGCTTTCCCACATAGTTTACATTCATAGGGCTTTTCTCCTGTGTGAGTTCTTTCATGCATTTGAAGTAAAGAGGGGTAAATGAAGGACTTACCACACTGTTTACAATTATAAAATGTTTCTCCATGCATTATTTTATGTCTATGATAGGAACTCTGAGATTTGAAAACTATATCACATTGTTTACATTCATAGTGTTTTTCTCCAGTATGAACTTTTTCATGTAATCGCAGGTGAGTAAGTCTGCTAAAAGATGTACCACAGTGTTTACATTCATAAGGTTTTTCTCCAGTATGAATTCTTTCATGTGACTGAAGGGCATTGAGACATCTAAAGGCCTTACTACACTGTTGACACTTATATGGTCTCTCTTCAATATGAATTTTCTGATGTCTTTGAAGAGAATTGAAAGAACTCAAAGTTTTACCACATTGGTTACATTCGTAACATTTTCGTACAGTTTGGCTTCCTCCACACTCCTTGTATTCATAGTTGTGATGTCCATTGTAAGTCAGGTGATACAGTCCATAGGATTTTAAACATACCTCACACTCAGAAGGTCCACTCGAAGTCTGAGTTTCCGTGTATCCTTCAATCCTTGTAAGAAAATTAGAGTCCTGTGGCTTCTGCTCATAGTCCTCAGGTTCACACTGTGTATATTCAGAGTGAGATATGATGTGCCTATTAAAAATGAATGACATGTGAAAATTTCTCCACACACATTGCTGCTCATATTGCAATTGGTATATGGATAAGGTTGCTCCACCCTGACCAACTTCTTCAGTATCAGAGTACCTGTAAATGGTATAACTACTGTGAGAAATGACAAAGCACATTAGTGACAGTTGTTTTACTGCTGCTTGCTTCTTAGACCAACTTTCTTCGACAGCTTGCT
>LZPO01116606.1:710953-725127 GCA_001675575.1 Neotoma lepida | reverse complement strand
AAAGCAAAATGTGTGCTTTCACATGAAAGATCTGAAAATAAATGGACTGATAGTTCTGCAATATGGTTCCCATAGGCCTATGATCAAAATAGCAGCATTTGTTAATGCAGGACCCCAGAACTAGTTCTAGGTTAAAGACTAAACAAAAAAATATTTTGGGTGAAAATTTTCTACTGACAAATGAATTTAAAGTTGGGATTATTTGCTTTGTTAACTTGTTAAAATTTCATGGCACAGCAGCTAAAGAAAAGGCTCAGTTGTTAAGAGAACTGGCTGTTCTTCCAAAGAACCCTGATTCAGTTCCCAACACCAACATGTGGGTAACAACCAGCTGTAAATCCAATTCCAAAGTATCTGATGCCCTCTTCTGGTTTCCAAGGGCACAGCATGCATGTAGTGCACAGACATACACACAAACGAAACACTCATATACATAAAATAAAAATAAATAAATCTTGCTAGGCAACAGTGGTACATGCCTTTAATCTCAACACTCAGGAGGCAAAAGTGGATCTCTGTGAGCTGAAGGAGAGCATGGACTACAAAAGTGAGTTCCAGGACAGCCAGGGCTACACAACCTTTTATCAAAAATAAATAAGTAAATATAAAAAGAATCTTAAAAACAAAAATTTTACAGCACATTAAAATTTCTTCAAGGAATATTTGCTTATACTTCTGAATGCAAATTACCTTAGATTTATTTCAGGATCTTCATGAAGGTCTTCAATTGTATGGTCTTTCCATTCATATCCTGAAACAGTCACAGAAATGTGTAATAAATTATCACAATGTACAAGTACAACCATACCTAATTTCTTCACCACACTCTTCCCTTTCCACATCCAAATCACAGTGACCACCAATAACCAGAAACACTTGTTCTCTAATTTATGGAGAGAAGGTAAGATGATATCCTCACTTATGGCAGTGAAGTTCCTGCAGGTCTCCAGCATCACATCTCCATAGAGAGTCTTCTGGGAAGGATCCAGCAAATCCCACTCTTCCTGGGTGAAGTTCACAGCCAGATCCTCAAAGCTCACCAGATCCTAAAACATTCCATATTTTATATAAAAGAGTGGATGAGAATGACACATATGTCCACATCTGCCAGTATAACAGCATAATTGTGTGGTTTCCACACACTCACTCCATGACACAGGAGTTCTAGTAAAAGCACTGAGTGATGTTCAGAGACAGCAGACAGATCACTCTCCTTATTACTGCGCCCCGGAGGAGATGCACTGATTCCCCACCCCAGTCCCTTTCTCCAGCCATCTCCACTTCTTTCTCCNGGCACACCCTATTATCTGACGCACAACGGCATTAACATTAGGGCTCAGGAGGCTGTCTGTCCTTGGAAATTCATGCTCAGAGTTTAAGCTTCTTCCTCCATATTCCTGACATTCAAAGAATTTTTTGAAAACAAGATTAAGAAAAAAAGAAAAAGACATGGGAGTTCCATGAATACATACAAGTAATAGAATCTCTGGAACAAGTACTTTGGAAATGTTCTCAAGTATATGGCAAACTATACCTGACAACAAATAGGAAGAGCAAACCCTGGAGAAGAGAGAACTGACTTTCTGAAGTACTCCATAATCATATACACTCTTTAAGACAAGTATTTAGTGTGTGTGCATTTATTCACACGGGCACTGTGAATGTAGGAGTCAGTTTGCTTCTTCTTACCACGTGTGCCCCAGGGATTAAACTAGGGTTATCAGGCTTAGTGGCAGTTATGTTGACCTGTTGAGCCATATCACTGACCCAAATGTGTTGTGGAATATTATTTTAAGATGTGTTACATTTGTTTATGCTGTGGAATATTTGTACAAATTTAAAGTTAATTCTGTTACACTGTATATATGTTTCTACTCCTGTTTAAGGTATTGTAACTATGCAGTTCATTTAAAAATGTAAGGTAAAGTTCTAGTTTCTGAAAGCTATTATTATAAACTACTTAGGATAATCAAGAAACATAGATTAGTAGTTAGTCATTTATAACAATCAAATTTCTAGCTATGTTAGGCATGTTTTCAAGATCATACAGAGATATAGTTTAGATAAATGGTCTTCATACACGTCAAAGACCTATAGAATATGGCATTTAAAATGTCTTGTTAATTTAGGGCTTTTCATGACAATGAGACTCATCTGCTCCTGGCACATTAATTTACTTTATAAAAGAATGATGGGCATTGAAGAAGCTCCATAGTAGTTTGCTTTCATTGTGTCAAGGCTAGCCATTTGGGCAAGAAACTGCTTTTGCCTTCACTGCTTGACAGTATGCTGTATAAACTGGACATACAGGACCCACAGGAAAGTGACTGCTGAATTTTGCCAAAACGTGGGACAGTCTTTCAGGGTTCCTGCTTCACAGAAGAGTCTGCCAGACATTCTGCAGGACACAGAGCAAAGAGACTGACGAACTTTGCCAAGATGGGACAAGATGGGACAGTCCTTCAAATTTCCTGCTTCACTAAAAAGTCTGTCAGATATTCTGGGCCTGTAGGCTGAAGATGGATACCCCAACATTGCAGAGGAACTTTGGGTGACTGTCCAGGCAGCCAAATGTCTCTGTTGTTAGATAATACTATATCCTTCTGGGGGTCTATGATGGATTAAAGACTAAATAATCAGAGTTTTCCTTAGTTATGATAGAAAGTAAATTAGGTATAAAACTTTGGAATTACTAAAATAAATAATGGAGTATTTTCTCTGAATTTGCTAAATACAAACAGACTGAATATTGTAAATGTAATTCTTACTTGGTAACTGTTTTTGTTGTGTAGTTTTACTATGTTAAAGTTAAAACCTTTCATTTTATTTAGACAAAAGGAGAGAAATGTGGAATATTATTTTAAGATATGTTACATTTGTTTATGCTGTGGAATATTTAATGATGCAAAGAGGTGTTACAGTCTTTTATGTTACATTTGTTTAACTCTGTGATGCTGTGTTACTTTGCCTGTGTAAAACACCTGATTGGTCTAATAAAGAGCTGAACGGCCAATAGCAAGGAAGGAGAAAGTATAGGTGGGGCTGGCAGGCAGAGAGAAAAAATAGGAGAAATCTGGGAGGGATCAAGGAGTGAGAAAAAGAAGGGGCCAGCCACCCAGCTATACAGTCAGACACAGCAGAAGGAAAGAAAAGATATACAGAAATAGAGAAAGGTAAAACCCAGAAGCAAAAGACAGATGGGATAATTTAAGATAAGAAAAGCTGGCTAGAAATAAGCCAAGCTAAGGCTGGGCATTCATAAGAATAAGCCTCCATGTATGATTATTTGGGAGCTGGGTGGTGCTCCCCCCCCCAAAGAGCCAAGAGAGTAAAAAGAGTAATAAAATACACACACACATACAAATGCTCACTCATTTTGTTTGTTTGTTTTTTGACAGAGGGTCTCAGTATGTAGCCTTGCTTGCTGGCCTAGAGCTTGCTATGTAGACCAGGCTGGCCTCAAACTCATAAAAATCAACCTGCCTCAGCATCCCAAGTGCTGGGATTAAAGGTGTGTATCATCAGGCCCAGCAATGCTCACTTTTAACAACCAAAAAAATGCAGAAAGAATGCAGAGAAATACAAATGTGACCAATGGAATGGGGAAAAAATTATTTAATGTAAGTCATTTCTGAAAATTATCAGTAACCACACAATCTAAACAGTGCCACCAGCTAGAGATCAAGTATCCTACACATGAACCTAGAGGGGCAATGTCACATTAAAATGATGAAAATCATAAATGAATACTTTAAGCAACCCATTGTCACAAATTTAGTAACATATGAAATTAAAAAATTCTTTGAAATGAGTAATCTAGCCCAAAAGTCATAAAGGAATAAATGGAGAAAATTATTGGACTACAGATGGAGTACCTTACATAAAAAAGGCAAATTATTTGAAGACTCTATCAAGAAGAGACTAAACAATATAACTATGTACATGCACATGTAGGAAAGAAATTAAATCACTATTATTTAATAGTTGCAAACAGGACAAGGGCTCCCTGTATAGTTACTAACAGCTGCCATGAGGTCTCCTGGGTAACTTTCCTGTTTTTTTTCTCTTTTGCCCTTCTCTTTAGGGTGCTGGCTGAGGCCTAAATGTGCTTTTTCTGGTACTTTGGGCCTATCTGCCATGGGACTGACCGCTACGCCAATTTAATTTATGTGGCACTGCTTTCTCTTCCCTTTCTGGCAGCTGCCAGAGCTTATAGCTTGCCAGTCCTGAGGGTTTGCTTTCAACTCACAAAAATGTCCTTAAGCTTCCTTTTGAGACAGTTCTTAAATTCTTTTTTTAAAAATTATTTTATGTGTATAAATGTACATATGCACCATGTGCTGCAGTACCCACAGAGGCCAGAAGAGGGAATTGGATTCCTTAGAACTAGAGTTACCACAGTTGTGAGCCACCATGTAGGTGCTGGGAACTGAACCTGGGTCTTCCGCAAGAACAGTAATTGCTGTTAACTGCTGAGCCATCTCTCCAATCCCTGGCCCCCCCCCACACTTAGTAACAAAACTAAGAACCCCAAGAGGGGACCTGAATTTCCCACGTGCAACTCTGGCAGAATTCCCCAAAATTCCTGTAACATGACTTACTGGTATGAGCATGCTGATTTGAGTGATTATTTTTGGCCTTCAATGATGAAGAAAATAGAAAAAAAAAATTTTGCAGCAGTAATATATTAACTCTAAAATAAAGACTGATCAGGGCTGGAGAGATGTCTTAGCATTGAAGAGCACTAGCTTCTCTTCCAGAAGACGAGGGTTCAATTCCCAGCACCCACATGGCTGCTCACAGTTGTCTGTAACTCCAGTTCCAGGGGATTTAACACCCTCACAAAGATATAAATGCAGGCAAAACACCAATGTATATGAAATTTAAAAAATAAATAACTTTTAAAAATTAAAAACATATACAAATTAAGCTGGGCAGTGATGGTGCATGTCTTTAATCCCAGCACTCAGGGAGGCAGAGACAAGTGAATCTCTGTGACTTTGAGGTCAGCCTGGACAGCCAGTTTCATGACAGCCAGGATTGTTACACAGAGAAACCCTGTCTTGAAAAGCAAAAACAAAAATGTATATATGTGTGTGTGTTTGTGTAAAATTAAATTAAAGAATGATGATTTAAAATAATGTGTAAGGTATGCGTAAGAAAAACAAGAGGACATTGGTAGCTATCTCAATCAATCAGGATTCTCTTGAGGCTAGAACTAAAAGAACAAATAACAAGGACAGTTTACTAGATTAACTTATCTAATTTACAGCTTACCTGATCCGGCCTGCACAGTCCAACAATGGCCATCTCCATGATGGAGAGGCTCCATCCACGAAGACTAGAAGCCTCAAGAGCTTCAATCTGGTGCCAAAGGCCCAGAGCACACCTGGACAGCTTCTGGTCTTCAGTCACACTGGAAGGCCCAAGAAGCTGGGTTCCAAAGTCAGTGAAGGATGGCGGTGGCAGTGGGAGCAGCAGCAGTAGCAGCAGCAGCAATGGGACAGATGCACTCACCAGCAAGAAATGAAGGCAGGCAGGAAAGCAACACTGCTTCTTCTTTGGATTTCTCTGTATTGAGGCCACACTCAAAGTGCCACCCACTATATGATCAGGTCTTCTCTCCTCAGTTAATACTTCCTGAAATTTCCTGGCAGTCCTGCACAGAGACAGGCCTCTTAGTTGATTCCAGAGCCAATCAAGTCAACTGAAGGTCAGCCATCATACAAGCAACCAGCAATATTCAGGACCTGTGTTCCCACTGAGTATGCTCCCTCACACTCCACTCTCACAATCTTGGGATCCATCTGTCTCCACACTCAAGCTCCTCTCAGACTTAGTCTTACCTGTGACTAAATGTGTCTCGAGCTCCATCTGCAACAACCTGCACTTTCTTCCCTATTACTCTGCTGGCCAAATCCTAGCAGACAGCCTGCTTCAAGGTCTGCTAAAGCCCTTGGGCTCAGAAGGGTGACTTGAGTGGGACCACCCTAGGCTTAGGCCCAAGGTCGCTAAAGCTACATATGGTAAAAGTTTCCAATTTGAGGTTTAGAAGCAGTTAGCTCTGGTTTTTTGGTTTTTCTTTTTGTTTTTTTCAGGGGGAGGGGGTTGTTTTGTTTTGGTTATGGTTTTTTGAGACAGGGTTTCTCTGTGTAGCCCTGGCTGTACTGGAACTCGCTCTGTAGACCAGGCTGACCTCAAACTCAGAGATCAATCTGCCTCTGTCTCCCATGTGCTGCGATTAAAGGTGTGCACAATCATGCCCAGCAGTTAGCTCTGTTTTTATTGGTCTCAGCTTTTCCAGCAATACTTTATTACGTGTATCATCAGGTATGTACATCTTTCAGAGCCCCTCTGAAGCCCTGTGACTCTGCTCTATCTTTATCTTTCTATAGTCCATGTTCTCATTGTACTCTTGTCATATAGCTCAGTGTTTTATTTATAAAGACTGCATAATGTACTAAAGAAAACCAAGTAATAGAGCCATAAAAATCAAGAAGTAAAATGACAGAGGGAAAAATCTGAAAAATTGAAATGGGAAAAAAAATAAGGAAGATCCAAACAGTTAAGAATTTACACCATGCTGAAATGCAGTGATGCACACCTTTAACACTATCATTCAAGAGGCACGAAGGAGGTCTATTGAGTTCGGCTAGCTTGGTCTACAGAGTGAATTTAATTAGTAGAGACCTGTATTAAAAATACAAAAACAAATTTACACCAATCTGGTACCATGTGTTCGAGAAAAGCAAACACTTCTAAATTTAAACTGAGGCCATCATCCTACCACAACATAAATTAGGTGCACACACACACACACACACACACACACACACACTATGTGTATGTATACCACATTTTCACTACCCATTCATATCGATAGACATCTAGGCAGTTCTTATTTCCTAGATATTTTGAATAGAGCAATGAAGAACATGGTTGAGAAAGCATCTCTGTAGTAGGATATAGAGTCCTGTGAGTACATGCCCAGGAATGTTATAGCTGGGTGTGGTGGCTTGAATAAGAACAGTCCCCACAGGCTCATATATTTGAATGCTTAGTGATCAGGGAGTAGCACTACTTAAGAAGGATTAGGAGATGTGGTCTTGTTGGAGGATATGTATCACTGGTGTTGAACTTTGAGGTTTCAAAAGCCAAAACCAGGCCCAGTGTCTCTCTCTTCCAGATTCAGATGTAGAACTCTCAGCTACTTCTCCAGCACCATGTCTGCCTGCATGACACAGGTTTCCTGACATGATTATGGACTAAACCTCTGAAACTGTAAGCAAGTCCCAATAAATGCTTTCTTTTTTAAGAGTTGCCATGGTCATGGTATCGCTTCACAGAAACAGGACAGTGACTAAGACACTGGGTCATATGCAAGTTTTTAAAACACTGTAAAATGAATAACCCATCACTCTCTGATTAGATGTGATGCATGCTTCACAAGAGGGAATGCATACCNGGCATTGTAAATCTGGCCAAAAACCCACGGCTGAGGCCTTAGCCTCTAGGAGTAAACTTACTAACAGTGTTTAGCTAAACTGTCCTGGGGCCAGGTTACTTCCTAAATATTTATGTTCATACTCATAAACAGATGCAATGATACTTCTCCCTTTGCAATGAGGTCAGTGAACATAGGATGCATGGGTGTTCAAAGTGTAGAGAATAAGTGATGGTTAAGTGATCAACCCTAAATAGGACCTTTTTTAAGTTTTTCTTTTTAATTTTGCTTTTGAGATCTTATTTATTTTTATTTTATGTGTGGATGTTAAGCCTTCATGAAGTTTTTTTGTTTTTGTTTTTTGTTTGCTTATTTTGCTGTTTTGTTTTTTGAGATAGGGTTTCCTCTGTGTAGCCCTGGCTGGCCTCAAATTCAGAGATCCTCCTGCCTCTGCCTCCTGAGTGCTGGGATTAAAGGTGTGCACCACCTCTCAGCTCCTTCATGTATTTCTGTGCAACATGTTTGTACAGTGCCCAAAGAGAGAGGCCAGAAGAGGAACTGCAGTTACAAATGGTTGTGAGCCACCATGTAGGTGCCAGGAATTGAACTCTGGTCCTTTGAAAGAGCAGCCAGTGCTCTTAAACTTCTGAGTCATTTCTCCAGCCCTAAATAGGACATTTATACCACCACCTCTTAAGGATCACAGCAGAGGGGTAAAAAAATATAACAGCCACAGAGGAGAGGGGGGAAGGGCTGTAAAATGCTGATTTCTGGGCATGGCAGAGTCAATGCTGTCATGACTTCACAGTGGTTGTGGTAACCTCCAATGGGATTATGTAAAACAGCACCTATCAATAGTCAATTATAGGTCAGGGAGGGGCATACAGTGCACTACTCTTCCTTGAATTATTGACCACTGACAGATAATGGAGGAAAAAGTCATTGTTTTTAGTTGTGTACCCACTGAGGTGCCCACCAAGCTCCCATGAATAATTCCTAACTCATAGATGATCCTGGTTAACTCAGTGGGTTCCAAGAGAAAATTGACAAAAGGAAACACCAGTGCCTGAAAGGGAACTGCAGGGATAAGGCAGTACTAGGGTGTGAGGGATGCTAGAGGACAGGAGCCACAGCATGCATTTTAGACCGTCATGAAATTATTAAAGGAGAAATTTGTTAAAAGTTATAAAAATCTGAAGGAAAAAAGTATCACGGTTCATACTTACTATTACAGCAATATGAAGGCAGCTGCAAGAGTCAGGAGTTCAAGGCCATCCTTACCTACAAAAGGGCCTACCTCAATATAATAAAGAAATTAAACCAAATCAAAACATTACGTACCACAACTAAGTGGAAATTAAGGCAAGTATGCAAAACCAATTAAAACTTCAAAATTCAGTTTGTGGATGAAGCTCAATGGCAGAGCACACAAGGACCAGAGTTCAATTCCCAACACCCATCCCATCTTCCAAAAAAGTTTAAAAAAATCAATGTAATCTACCATCAACAAGTAAATAACAAAAATCATATGATGCAACTGGAAACATGGCTCAGGGTTAAAAGCACTGCTTGCTCTTCCAGAAGATCCAGGTTCAACTCCCAGGACCATGGTGGCTCTCAACCATTTGTAACTCCAGTTCCAGGGGATACAACACCCTCCTCTGTAGTCGGACTTTCTTTGTACCACCAGTTCCCAAATAATGACACGGAGACTTATTAATTAGGAAAGCTTGGTCTTAGCTTAGGCTTTTTCCCAACTAGCTCTTGTAACTTGAATTAACCCATTTATATTAATCTACATTCTGCCACATGCATCTTGCTGACTTAGTTCCAAGCACCTCAGATTCTTCCCAAGTTCCTCTCTCTGCCTGGAAGTCCTGCCTATTCTCTCCTGCCTACCTATGGGCCATTCAGCTCTTTATTACACCAATTAGAAGGTGCCTTAGGCAGAGACACATCTTTACGATGTACAAAAAGATTATCCCACAACACTCCTCTGTCCTCCACAGGTACCAAGCATGTACATGGTACACAGACATAAATGCAGGCAAATAAATATCAAATATAAAAATAAATTTAAATTATATGATCATACAAATAGTTGGGTGGCGGGGGTGACTGTATGTCAACAAAATGGGAAAGGAGCTTTTTCAGAAGAAATAAAGAAAATCTCAAAAACCAACAAAAATTCAAGAAACTAATGAGGTACTATAGCAAACATGTAGTATATATAATTCCATCCTATTCCTATACCTTGGCAATGAGCAATAGGATGTGAAAATAAAAATACTATACTGCTTGTATACCAGTAAAGACAAAAGATGACAGAAAGAAATACACATGAATGTAAAAAAGAACTATAGACATGCTAGGTATGGTGCTGAACACACTTGGAAGGCAGAGACAGGCAGGACAGATTGGTCTACAAAATTCCAGGGTTCCAGGTCAGACATGTCATACAGTGAGACCTTGTCTCAAAAAAAGAAAGAAAACAAAAGGGGGAGGGGAAGCCTGCAGACATTAACTACAAATTTTTTTTTAAATAAATATGTATTTATATGGGTGTTTGTTTGTTCCACATTCGTGCCTGGTGCCCATGAAGGCCAGAAGAGGGCTTCAGATCCCCTCAGACTGGAGTTACAGATAGGTGTGAGCTACTATGTAGTCACTAGGAATGGAACTCCAGTCCTCTAGAAGAGCAGCCAGAGTTCTTAATCACTAAGTCATCTCTCTAGCCTCAAACTACAAATCACTAATGAAAACAATCAACTTAATAAAGAGAGTGCTACTGTAGGATCCTGGATATTCATATCCAGGATATATTCAGTGTTGAGATCAGGTTGTGCCCTGTTCTAAGTTACTCCATGTCGTAAAAAAACAGTGGCTTTCTTTCTAGGCAATGCCTTGCCCTGAGACGCCAATTGACTCCATTTTAAGGGAAGAGAATGACTACAGCCCCTAGGTTAGATCCACAACAATACTATTTGTTTAGAAAAATAGCAGAGACTGATAAATGGCTTATTTCCGGGAACAGAAAGTGAGCCACTCTATAAGTTTATCAGAGTGAGTTGACAATAGAGGGGAACATGAGTGCATTAAAATGCTATCAGGGAAACCAGGCCCAAGAACTTGCCAGACTAGGAAAGGATAATTTCCTCTCCTGGCTTCATAAAGTGATGGACACCAAGCAGTAGGATGGTTGGCCCCAAACCAACCAACCTATGATCCTATATTTGGCATGTATGTGAAGAAGGGACAGACAGGGAACTCCTGTCCCTGAGGTTTCAAATCAATTAGGTCCAAACTCTGTTAGCCCAGTCTCTCCACTACCTGTCCCTCCCTATCTAGACCTGGACCTGAACCCACAATTGCCTGTTCTCAAAGCCTGGTTCTGCCTTCTGTCTAGCAACTAGAACTCTGTAGCATGGTTGACAAAACTGAGTCCTCCCTGTGGCATACTAGTTTTGAGTTCCTTATCATACCAATACAGGTGCTACCTCCATTTCTCTCAGCCCACTTCTGTGTCTTTTCTTTTACTTGTATTCATTTTATAAACTACATATATGCATAGCTATACTGTGTTGTGTGATATAAGAATTAATATTACTAATTAAGACTGGAATAAACTTACATTAGCCTTGTTCCAGTTACCAAGGTAGGTAATTATCTGACAAATTGCTACCTTTAAAATCACTGTACCTTTTGAATTTATTGTTATTCAAAAATATTCTGACACTATGGGAAAATACAAATGTGTTCATCTATATTTCTAGCATTCCATCTCAATAATAAGATGTCAGTTCTCAGTTTAAACTAGAAGCTCAACATACTTCCAATAAAAATCCTAAAAAAATAGTTATCATACCAGGAAACATAAAAGGTGTGTGGAAATGAAGAAAAGAAATGATGAACCAGCTGCAATGCTTGCTGACTACATTTCCCATCAGACTTCAGTACTCAATGCACTCTTTGGGGAAAAATATTAACAAACACATAAACAGAAATAAAGACAAAAATATAATCAAAGTATGTTTGACAGAACAAACAGACGACAAAAAAAAAAAAAATCAATGAGAGAAGTCTTTTCCAGAGCTGTTTCTGAACACCTTTGCAAAGAAACTCACTGGACAAACTTTACAAATGTCGCAAAATTAACCTAAAATGGATCCTGTATCTACATGTGAAGGGCAAAGTTCAGAACTTCTAGAAGACATCACAAAGAACCTTAGTCTAGCAAGCTGTCTTCCAGCGCAGCACCAAAGAGCAGAACAAGCGCGACCGTGACGTCACCCGCTCACTGGCTCCCCCGCAGGGCGGGGCCGGGGCCTCCAGCTCAGAGCTGGAAGAGAACGATCAAGGCGGAAGTACCCGATCAAGGCGGAAGTGCCCACAGGCCGCCGGGCAGGGCCCAGGTCGCTGGGCAGACGCCGTGTCCCCGCGCCCGCTCCCCCACCCCGGGGAGGACCCAGCACACTGGCCCCGCGGGTCGGCAGGACGCTCCTCCCCGTCTGGGACAGCGGCCCCGCGCTCACCATGGCGCGGCCGCCGGGCAGGGCCCAGGTCGCTGGGCAGACGCCGTGTCCCCGCGCCCGCTCCCCCACCCCGGGGAGGACCCAGCACACTGGCCCCGCGGGACGGCAGGACGCTCCTCCCCGTCTGGGACAGCGGCCCCGCGCTCACCATGGCGCGGCTGCCGAGCTCGGCCGCGCTCCCCTCAGCTCCGGGTAGCGGCGCCCGCAGCGACCCCGCTCAGCCTGGGTGAAGAACCCTTAGCTAGCATGGCGGCCGGAAGGAATCCGCCCCCTGCTTCACAGAAGCTTCTGATTGGACAACCTGCCTGAGGCTCTGATTGGCTAAAATCGCTCTGCGTGAACTGAGTGACAGGAGCAGCTCCTCTAGGCTCTCCTTAGGCTGTGAGCTTTGAAAACGTTGTCGTGTGTTGTGGTGGCCAGCAGGTGGCAACATAGGCTCATGGCTCTTGTGCACTTGTATGTGCGCCTTACTAAATAACCCTGGGCAGTGAAAACAACAGACAGTGTCAAGCCAATTTTGTGACACGTCCACTGAAAAAAACAAACTAATGTTCGGTCCCGACAGCTCAGGAAGGCACTGTGCCATAGCTTCTCCAGAATATTTTTGGTGAGAGTCTTGTTGTACAGTCCACAAGAGCCTCAAACTTTTATTCCTCCTGCTTCAACCTGCTAAATTCTGAGATCATAGGCCCTAAGCCAACATGCGTGAGCATAATTTTTTCTTCAACAGTCATTAGAGAACTTGTAACTTCTGGAATGTCCTCAGATACTCTTCTCCTTCACAAATAAAACTGGAGAAAAAACATTGAAGAGTATGTAATTGAGGCACTAGAAGATATAAACAACAAACATTGAAAGTCTGGATGTCAGTCAACCCTGATAACACTTTAACTCCAGAGCATCAGTAGTTCAAAGGCAGAAGTGGAAAATGTTAGCTTCTAGATCAATGAAATGTTATTTTTGCCTCCTTGTAGACAACAGCTGCCTTTTGTACTCAAGATTTCTAGGATGTCAGAGCATGAAGTCATAGGAAAAGGAAGCAAAATTTTTGATAAAGAGTCATTAATGGCGATGGTAAGTGGGCCATTTCTATTTCCACCACTTGAGTCCTGATCATTGTAGAAAACTACCATATAAAGGACACCAATTTAGAATAAACAGCTTTCCAGAGACCCTTGCTACATTCCTCCAGGCTGTCCAGCCTCAGCTGGTGGTCATTATGCATTTTTAAAGATGTATTTTTAAAATGTATGTGTACTCATGCACACATTTCTGTGGGTGAGTTTGGAGGCCAGATGAAAGACTCAGATTCCTCCAAAGCTGGAGTTCCAGGTAGTTGTAAGCATCCCAATATAGGTGCTGGAAGCTGAATTTATGTCACCTAGAAGATCAGCAAATTCTACTAACTGAACCATCTCCTCCAACCCCTTTGGAGGAATTTGGACAAGCTTAGAATGCAAGGAAAGAAAAGCCTACGATGCTGTAAGCAGAGTTTAGCAGGCAGTTCCGGTGGGAATTTGCTGGACCAGAATACATAGATAAAGGTGGTGTGANGTTTATAAGTAATAAGTTTTCATGAAGAAACAGTTCCTGAAATGGCTTAGGAAAGGTCAGGTTGCCCTGACCCTACACCTCCTCCTATCTGAAGCTGCATTTGCCTGTAAACCAAAGTCTTCTCACGTCTTTTGATAAGGTGTTTCAAAATACCAAAAGGGTCATACTTCCCTGCTGATAGAAGATCCTGATATGTATGAATGATTCCTCTGGATGTTTTACAGGATCAAAGGTTACATTGTATAAACCCCCTCAGCCTATGGCTGATGTGGTGTGATCACAGACTTTTGGCTTTAAAAACCATATCCTGCTTTGTTCTGGCACCAATTCCAGGGCATTAGTCTGCTCTTGTTCAGCCAGAGGACTCACTTGTTCTTAATAAAGCATGGTGATCTGTAACTCCTGCCCGTGGAGTTATCTTTTATGAAAAATTTGAGTAGGTAACATTCTGCAACATAGAACATTCTGGAGAAAATTTACCACACTCTGCCTGTGCTGGGAGAATTTGTGTGGAACCGAATGTTAAAAATACTGCACTCACTTCTTGGTGGAAGAAATGTTCAGGAGAATGTTCAAGTGTTTTATGTCACCATCACTGCTCTTGTCATTTTTTTTCTTTTTTTAAAGATTTATTTTCACTGTTC
>LZPO01116606.1:687940-702837 GCA_001675575.1 Neotoma lepida | reverse complement strand
CTGGTGGTTGCTGGGGTCGTTGTGGGTAGTTTTCTTGGCGAAGGTTCAGGGAGAGGCAGCTGCCCGGTCCCTGGGGCTCCAATAGTTGGGGGGGAGGGGCACGTAATGAGCCTGCAGAGCCTAGGGGTTAGAGATCTGGTCTGCAGTCCAGAGATGGGGTCTTACCTGTTCCCAGTCGGTGCAGGGTGGGTGTTGATTCCGGTAATCTGGTTCAGTGGCTGGACGGGTTCCTTCTCTCATGTTCTCAGGTCACTCTCTGCTCGCTGGCCAACTCTTCAGCTCATCTTGTTTCCCCAGATTGTAGATCTGAGATCTCTCCCAAATGGATCTCAGCTGACCACATTGATCAGTAGGGCAATTTCACTCTCTCCTCCAAGTTGTTGGGCTCCATACCTTAGGCAGCTGGATTCCGGGTGCCTACATGGCTTTAATATTCAGCTGTGCTTGCTATGAATACCTTGTATTCATAATTCTACTAGAATGTGTGTGTGTGAACCTCCNTCTGGGGTATATACAATCAAAGTATTTGGATGAAGTCATGTAGACAGAGCCTGTTGCCTCTGAGCTCCCGGCTCCCTTTTTAGCATTTGTTTTGGGTATCTGCCTTTTGCAAATATCCTCCTTAGCTACTAGCTGCTAGACACCTGAATCCCCCAAACTAGATAAAACATCCTTTTGGAGACAACCTATCTCCAAGGCCAAGCACCTGGTCCCCTAGATGCATAGCTTTGCTTCCTGTGCAAATCAAGTTCAGATCTTCCCCTCTTCCTCACTGCCTCAGAACAACTTCTTAGATCAAAGGGATTTCCTCTTACCAGGTGCTTCTAGCTGTGATTCAGACTGACTAGCTATCAGTACTCTTTCCCCGCCCTGTCAGGAAACTGGCAGCAGAGAAAAATAGTGGCAGTTTTATTCTACCATTATCACCTGTCCTATCTGATTCCACTCTTGTTCTCTCCCCTTTTGGGTTGTAAATATAGTTGCCAGGAAGCTTCTGGTGGGGATCCTGCAATCTTGTGTTGTATAGTAAACATGAAGGTGTTACTGCTTGGGAAAAGATATAGACCAGTCCCGAGAAAATCGAGCAGAGATAATTGAGGACAGAATGAGAGTGGTGAGGGGAAGAGGAAACAGGCATTTTCTGGATAGGTAGACAGAACCATGTGGCCAGAGAGAAGAGAGGACAGAGATTCTGATGGGAATATCATTCTGTACACTGTGAATATGTGTTGCTCTAATTGATTGATAAATAAAATGCTGATTGGCCAGTAGCCATGCAGGAAGTAAAGGCGGGATAAACAGACAAGGAGAATTCTGGGAAAAGAAAGGCTGAGTCAGGAGATGCTGGCCAGCTGCCCAAGGAACAACATGTAATGAGACACAGGTAAAGCCACGGAACATGTGGCAAAACATAGATTAACAGAAATGGGTTAATTTGGGTATAGGAGCTAGTCAGTAGTAAACCTGAGCTAATGGCCAAGCAGTTGTAATTAGTATAAGCTTTCGAGTGATTATTTTATAAGTGGCTGCGGGACCACCGGGCGGGCTGGACAGTGTTGGGCCTGGCAGGAAACAGACAAAACTTTCTCCTGCAAATGGTGCCCAATGTGGGGCAAGACTTTCCACCTAAAACTTGAGAGAACTTAAAATCAAATTCTAAAATTGAGCTAAAAACAGCTTTCTACTTCATGTCTCGTGCATGCTGAGATATAGAGACACCAGGGTACAGAGATGCTGTGGCGTGTGGGTTTGAGCTACACTATGGTGGGATCGTGGCATGCGGGCTTGAGCTAAGCAGCATGGCAGATTCCTGCTGCAGTACACAGTGGTGTCTGCAAGCTGCGCAGTGCACTACATGATGGATTTAACTTTCACTTATACAGACAAAATG
Source organism: Neotoma lepida (assembly GCA_001675575.1). NCBI lineage: Eukaryota > Metazoa > Chordata > Mammalia > Rodentia > Cricetidae > Neotoma > Neotoma lepida. The sequence continues at coordinate 700,946 of LZPO01116606.1, read as the reverse complement.
GTTTATGGGCCAGCTGCACGCTATCCTGATGGCAGCATGGATCCCAGAGTTGGTGGGTAAGCGTGACTCTCCTGGGTATCATCACCATATTGAAAAGCTGAGGTGGGTGGAGTCATAGCCAAGGATGCTGCTTCTGTCCTACTGGCTGCAGTTTAAAATAATAGATTCGCCGGGCGATGGTGGCGCACGCCTTTAATCCCAGCACTCGGGAGGCAGAGGCAGGCGGATCTCTGTGAGTTCGAGGCCAGCCTGGGCTACCAAGTGAGTTCCAGGAAAAGGCACAAAGCTACACAGAGAAACCCTGTCTCGAAAAACCAAAAATAAATAAATAAATAAATAAAACAATAGATTCACAATAACACAGATTCAAATGTAATAACACTAAATTGTTTACATTGTGTACAAAAATGTACATAGGCTTCAAAGTGAGAGAGAAAGAAATATATGCAGTTACATAAAAAAGATAGTTTTAAAAAATAAAGTCTTTAAAGAGACAGTAAAAATAACAAGCCACATAACAATGGATATTACACAGAAAATCTGGATTATGTTGTCTTTGGGATTTTTAACTACAGACAGATATTTGATTATAAAAGCTGCTGAGTTAAATCAATATATACATTTTAAAGATATCTCGATCTCAAAATTTATGTCTAAGGATACTTTACTTTAAGAAAAAAAGCTCTGCTTTTGTTTTAACAGAAAACAAGAGGCTATGGATTTGTTCCAGGTTAAGATGGATCAGATTTGATTAAGCCATACCTCCTGAACGTTAATAATGATACCTATCAACAAAGGTTATAGTTGGTCCTCCCGGGACTTGACCAGTATCTTGAATTTTCTCAGGATCCCCATAAGATTGCCAGCGCCCTCATCCAGCAGGAAGTAGTATAAAAAACTATGCCTACATCTCCCAAAAAATGGACTATGGATGTTTGTCTTTGTTTAGATTGTTGGCTACAAATTGTTATTGATCATAGTCAATCTTTTTCTAAAAAAATATGATATAAAAATATAGGATATAGATATAATAGGATAAAAGAATGGATTGTTAAACCTACTTTTAAAAAACAACAAGTTGTTTAAAATGTTTTATATTTTTATAAAATTTAGTTTATTGATATAAATTTAAAGTTAATTCTGTTATACTGTATAGAAATGCTTCTACTCTTGTTTAAGGTATTATGTTTGTTTAACTCATTTAAATTGTAATGGATAATTAAAAAATAAGATTAGTAATTAGTCTTCTATGATAGTCAAACTTATAGTCATGTTAGTTAAGTTTTCTAGATACACATAGATATATTTCTTCAAACACTTCAAAGACCTACAAAATATGACATTTAAAATGTTCTAAAAACTTTTTGGACAGTGAGATATGTCTGCTCCTGGCAACACTGATTTACTTAAAAAAAAAAAAAGATGAGCATCAAAGACACTCCATATGGAGTTTATCTTCTTGACAAAAATAGCCATTTGAACAAAAAAACTGTTCTTGCCTAGACTGCTTTAAAAAATGTTACATTGACTGGACATACAGGACCCATAAAAAGGTGACCACTGAATTTTACAAGATGAGATGGTCCTTCAGGTTCCTGCTTTGCAAAGGAAACTGCCAGACATTCTACTGAACACAAAGAAAAATGACTAAAAAACTCTGGGCCTATAGACTGAAGATGGACACCCCAATGATACAGAGGAACTTTGGGTGACTACCCAGACAGACAGCTGTCTCTGTCATTCTAGATGTTTAAAAGTTGCTTACAATGCTCTTCCTGTTTACTTAGGTAGTATTATATCCTTCTGAGGTCTTTGATGTAGTTAAAGACTAGATAGTTATAACTATGGTTTTCATTGATTATAATGAAAGATAAGGTAGATATAAAACTTTATACTCATAAATATAGGATAGATAAAATATTTTTTAATTTGCCAAATATAAATAAAATAAATATTGTAACTATAATTCTCGTGAGATGACTGTTTTGTTTTATGTAATTTTACTATGTTAAAGTTAAAACCTTCCTTTTAAATAGAAAGAAAAGGGGAAATGATGGCTGATGTTCTGATGCTGTGAAAATGTGTTGCTCTGATTGGTTGATAAATAAAGCTGTGTGGCCAATGGTGAGGCAGAATAAGGTTAGGTAGACATTCTGACTGAGTAAGAGGAAGAAGAAAGCAGAGCTGAGCAGATGCTGCTAGCCACCGCTAGGATAAACAAGATGTAAGGTATCGGTAAGCCATGAGCTGCGTGGCAAAGTATAGATTTATAAAAATGGGTCAATCTAAGATATAAGAGCTAGCTAATGGGAAGCCTGAGCCAGTAGGCCATAAGTTTATAAATGATATAAGCCTCTGTGTGTTTACTTGGGTCTGAGCAGCCGCTGGAGCCCAGGCAGGACACAGAAAAACTTTTTCCTACAAGATTCTGTAGAGGGTAAGGCGGATCTCTTATAGAGTTCATCAGGGCTAGGAGTAGAGAGCAAGGAGAGGTGGAGGACAAAAGAGAAGAGGTGTAGATGAAGCTGAAAGCATAAAAACATAGTTGTTAGTAGGACTAAAGAGGAACTGAGTATCAGGACAGAACTGAAGCTGTGTAGACAGGATTTCATCCCAAAGAAATAAAGTAAATGGACAATGTACCTAGATTTATTCCTGCCCTGAATGGCTGGACAGAACTGTAGCTGTATAGATAGAATTTTGTCTTAGAGGAATAAAGTTAACAGACATAAGAGCATGGTGTATGAGATTCTTTTCCCTCAGATAACCCATGCCAGATGTAGCATCTTCCCCAGGACTCTGGGCATCTTTATATAAAGACTTTTGATGTTGGAATAAATGCACTTTGAATTATGAGATGGTCATGATTCTACAGGGTTAGTTTCATGATTTTGGATACTTGGTTCTCAGATGAGAAAAGGTCAGGAAGTGAAGTCTAGCTAGAAGATTTGTGATACTTAGGGCAAGTCTTGGGGTATTTAAGCCAAGTCCTAATTTTGTCCGCTTTCTGCTCCCTACTGTGACCAGCTGCCTTTTACTCCTGCCACTTTTCACCCCATGTGGTAATGGACTAGATCCATTAAACTCCAGTGCAAAATCAATCCTTCCACGATAGTTGCTTCTCATCAAGGTTTTGTTTTATATCACAATAATGACAAAGGTAACTAATACACCCTTGGAAAGAACCATCCACCGGGCGGTGGTGGTGCATGCCTTTAATCCCAGCACTGGGGAGGCAGAGGCAGGCGGATCTCTGTGAGTTCAAGGCCAGCCTGGGCTACTGTGTGAGTTCCAGGAAAGGCACCAAAACTACACAGAGAAACCCTGTCTTGAAANAAAAAAAAAAAAAATCCAACTTTTCTCACCAATTTCTAATTATGTTCCTTCCAATTTCCCAAATACCTAGCCAAAGCATTTATCACTCAGCATCAAATACGACTTGGTGGGTGGAAGATCATGTAACTGAGCCCATAGGTAACATAAATCCCAGCCACTTTGGTTGTTTCATTCACTGGCCTTTTGTAGAATGACAGAAATTAGTAGACAACCCATATATTATCATACATCATCAGTTACCAGTTGTTCTCACCCTGTGGACCATGACCCCCAAAGACCATTGGAAAACACATATTTACATTATGATTTATAACANTAGCAAAATTACAATTATGAAGTAGCAATAAAATAATTGGATGGTTGGGGGTCACCACAACATGAGGAACTGTGTTAAAAGGTCATAGCATTAGGAAGGATGAGAACCACTGAGTGAGACCTTCCATGGAAATATATAACCATGTGAACTCCCCAAATTTCTACCCACTATGAAAATTTCCCTTTAACATAATCCTTCCCAGTTGTCCCAGAAGGGCTGTGATGCCACAGACACCCCCACAAATGGTTCATTCGGCTCTGTTCAAAGCATTCTAGGGCTTCTGTCATCCAAATCTTCTACACTCTCATTATAAATCAGTTCTATAGGGCAGGAACATACACTCATGTTCCTCACAATAAAGACACTAGTCCTCCATACCAATTTTCTGATACNGTTACTTTTTCCATTGTTGTGATCAAATAAGCGAAAAAGCAACTTATACAGAGAGAGAAGTGTGGTGATATTTTATCTGTGTCCCCCAATAAAGTTTATCTGAGGATCAGAGGAAAAAGTCAGTCACTATATTAGGCATAGAAGTCAGGCAAAGGTAGCACACACTTTTAATCCTATCACTCGGGAGGAAGGGATCTGTCTGGATCTCTGTGAGTTCAAGGCCACACAGGGAACAGAGCCAGGCAAGGTAGCATATGCCTTAAATTCCAACACTAGTTAACCATAGAGGTCTGGAGGTCTGTACAGACAGACAGGAAGTGACAGAGCTGGGCAGGAAGAGGAAATTATGTAGCTGGGCAGAGAGAAAATGAGATGGCAGAACAGCAAGATATATATAGGCATGGGTATACAGGAAGTAGGTCTCTTTTGGCTTGTGGATTTTCCTATTCCTCTGATTTCTCAGGTTTCAACCCTGATATCTGGCTCTGGGTTTTTTTTTTATTTAATAAGACTGTTTAGCAATTTGTCTACATGGAAGGGTTTAATCTGGCTCCAGTCATGGTGAAGAAAGCTGATGTGAGGGTCTATACCTGTGCTGGCAGGAATGTGAGGCGGCTGCTCATGTCTCTCATTCAGTCAGGAAGCAGCAAGCAGAGGTCAACACTAGTGCTCAGTACACTTTCTCCTTTCAAGTAAGTCTGGGCCCATCCCTGTGCATATTGCATCCTACCCACAGGGTAACTGTAGGAGAAAGTTTTGTCCGGGTCCTGCCAGGCTCCTGCAGCCACTTAGACCCAAGTAAACACATAGAGGCTTATATCATTTACAAACTTATGGCCTAATAGCTCAGGCTTCTCATTAGCTAGCTCTCACATTTTAATTAACCCATTTCTATTAATCTATGTTTTGCCATGTGGCCTGTGACTTACCAGTACTGTTACATCTTCTTCTCCTGGCAGCAGCTAGCAGCATCTGCTAAGCTCTGCTTTCTTCTGCCACGGACCGGCCCAGGGAGAGGGTTGTTTGACCGAGGGACACGGGGCAAAGATACTCAGGAAAGCTGGGAGACGGCGGAGTGACAGACAGACACAGACACGAGAATGCTGTGAAACTGCTGTAATTTTACTTCGTGCAAAGCTTTGTATATATAGTGAGTTACAAAGGAACTTTGCCTGAGGTGAATAAAAGTAACACGAAAGCATGAAAAGAATAGTTATTGTGGTTGATTCACAGAATTTTCCTTTTAGTGAACCATTTTTTGATTGCAAAATGCANCTTGATAATTCTGCAAACTTAATGTCTCTTGTTTATGGCCCTAAGTCTTGTTCCCCAGAAAGGAATTGATCAAAATAAGAGTTAGACTTTAACNTGAACTATGACTCTACCTATTTGAACAATGGGGCCATTTGCTTTAGTATTCTTTCTTTTTCTTCATGCTCTATCAAACACCAGGGAGGCCTACTCCTTGGCAATCTGCTCATGAAAGGGAGCTCATGCCATTTCCTTCTTCTCCCTTCATAATTAACCCATCTATTGCCTTTTTCATCATTGCCAAAGTGCACAATTCTGCTTCCCTGGAACTTCTGTGGCTGGAGTGTGGATTTCCTAATAAATGTTGAATTTTTTTATTTCTGTTTTTGTTTCTTTGGGAATTTCTATCATTAATTCTTTCTACTCTAAGTTATCTATGAAATCATCTATTTCCCCTAATTTTTCTGACTCTGATTCAATACTCTATAAGCAGCCCTAATCACAGGGGGTGCTTGAAGCACAAGTTTCTCTTGTGTTGACTGATTAACCAATACATCCGTCAGTCTTCTAGGAAGTGCATGTGCTTGAGAACACACAGTAAATAGAATTATGAGAATGAAAAGTACAAGGCAAACCCAAGCCAACCATCCGCGCCAGTAGGCATTATGAAGAACATGATACTTGGGAATCATGACTCTTGTTTGCAACCAGGGACCCACCCAGGGCTCAGCCCCGCAGGGCACGAACCCTCCTTCCTCATGCGACCACCAAACTGATGGCATTTGTCACACTGGCGACACCGTTGTGGGTGTGGCATTCTTCTTCCTTTCTTTCTAGTTAGAATGTCCCACCTAACCTTATTCTGCCTCACCTTTGGCCAACAGCTTTATTTATCAACCAATCAGAGCCATACATATTAACAGCATACAGAACGACATCCCCATCAGGTAACTCTTGCTGCCTCTATTAGTCCTCTCCAGAAAGGCCCTTATAGATCATTCCTTCACCAGAACAGCCCAGCCACACAGGCCTCTCACCTTCTATTAAACCTTAACCTGCTATATGGACTCAGGAATGGGACTTGGGGTCTCCAGACTTCTTTGCTTCTCTCATCACCAATGTAGTCTACTGAATATACATACATATATATATATGTATGTATGTATAACTTTAAACTATTGCTTGCCTATCAGGAATGGAGTGCAGGCCTGGCTTATAAGAGCTACCAGGGCCCAGTCTCTGACCCTAGCGACTCTGATAAATTATTATAGACTACTCTCTCAGTGCCGCCACCATTATTAGAGTCAATATAGCTAAGGGCTTGTTAATTATGTGCATACTTAAAGAATGATCTTAAGATATGAGCTTTTGACAATAGCCAGGTTCTTTCATTTCCATTTCAAGGATCTTATGTCTTTCTTTACAAAGTCCATATTTTTAACATGCCCTAATAATTTTGTTTCCTTTTTGGTATTTTATTATTTGATGTGTTATTTAGTTATTTCTAAGATGGATTTTCTAAATGGTCTTGTTAAATAAAACATGGAGGCAGAGATAGGGGTGAAAGTCTGACAGAGATCAGAGGAATTAGGAACAGCTACCAGCCTCACCTTACAACACTGCCACCACTACCAAAAAGGAGAGTGTGTCTGACTTCCTTATACCTCCACGTCTGTATCTCTTTCTGTTCTATTCTCCCATTGGCTCTTTCAGCCTAGCTACATCACTTCCTCCTATCGCCCATCTCTGTCACTTCCTGCCTGCTGTATAGACCTCCAGAATTCTATGGTTGATGCTGGGATTAAAGGCTTGTGTCTCCACGCTTGACTGTTCCTAGTGTGACCTGGAACTCACAGGGATCCAGACAGACCCTGCTTGCTAAGTGATAGGATTAAGGGCGTGTGCTAATTTTGCAAGGCTAGCAGCTGACCTGTTCCTCTGATCCTCAGATAAATTTTATTGGGGGGCATAGATAAAATACCAGCACATTTCCCGTCTTCGTCTAATAAAAATAAAAAACATTTTTAAAAGTTATAACTAATTTAAGAAAAACAATATACAATAAGTACAATAATTATATACAGTATATATAAGTGATTAATACATTAACAATGTCTAGTGCATTAGCATTTNACAAATTCAGAGAAAATACTCCATTCACCTATTTTGGTGACTTCTAAATGTACCTAATTCACTTTCTATCCTAACTTATATTACTAACAGAAAACTATCCTTATGATATCTTAACTATCTAATCTTCAACTCCCTCAAAAACCTGAGAAGGAAATAATATTACCTAGTAAAACAGGAAATGCAGACAAGCAACTTCCAAAAAAAAATCTGACTTGACAGAGAAACAGGTAGCTGCCTGGACAGTAACCTTAGTTTTTTTTTTTTTTTTTTTTTTTTTTTTTTTTCTTTTTTTTTGCAATGTTAGGGAATCATCTTCAGCCTCCAGGTTTAGCATATCTGACAGATTCACTTGCGAAGCAGGATGTACTCAAGGTCTACAGCTCGATCGCATATTCAATGCAAGTATTCTATGTACCAGATAAACATGAATTCCACCAGTGTCCTGTCATGATTCAGGATTTTAAATTCTGGAAATTGCTGGTGTTTTTGGAATTCAGCTTCCCATTCTTCTCGGCTTGTTGGTGGCTTCACTTTGGCATCCCATTCTTCTCTGCTTGTAGGTGGCTTCATCTCTTTTGTTAAATGCCAGTCTATCATTGAAAGGTCCGACTCCATCAGCCTAGTTACTCCTCCAAGAGTAATTGTTTCAGCTACTGTTCCACAGCACACCAGTAGCCATCGGTCAACAATCTGTCCAGCTGCCTTTGAAGGAAGAGGCACTGTACCTTTTTCAGATTGCAAAACCACTTCAGTGATGGTGCCATATTGTCTTGGCCTCAGAGGACACCTGTTGCCAAAGCTGCAACCACACTTGTCTTGACAAGGATCGGTAGTCCTTTGTTTTGTGTCCTGCTTGTCAATTTTGAACAGCATACTGTCAGCAGTCAATTCAAGGGCACTTTCTTGCCCAGCGGCTAACTTTTGCCATATGAAAGTTAAGTCCATATGCAGTCTCTTCAATGCCCTTTATCTTCTCTGAAATAAATTGGTGCTGCAAGGAGCCAACATGTCTCATAGTCACAAAAAAGGAAAAAATATAAGTCATTAAAACATTTTAAATGCCATATTCTGCAGATCTCTGAAGGGTTTGAAGATGGTCTGTCTAAAATATATCCCTGCTTAACCTTGAAAACACCTAATATGACTACAAGTTTGACTGTAATGACTAATTATTCTCATTTCTCTATATCCTAATAGTTGAATAATCTACCTCTTATTTATATCCTCTCTTTTTTTAAAGAAATAACCTTAAATCTAATCTCCTTTGTTTAACGTTTTTCCTGACCATTAACAATAACAACTTGTAATTAACCATCTTAAACAAATCCCAAACCCAAAACCCATTGAAAAACCAAAAACCACCATTTGTAACCAACCATCCCAAACAATGAAAATTATCCCAAATAAAAAACCCATTGAAAAACCACTACCACCCTCCCCACCTCTTGGGAATGTGGGCATAATAGTGTTCTTAATATTGCTTCCTAAGATATCTTTGTGGGCTAAGATATCTTTAGGGTATGTTGAAAAGAAAATTTTTAGGTTAATTGTCAAGTCTGCAGTGGTAGCTGTATCACTTGTTATCCAGTCTCTGAATAACCCAAAAGTGCAGGGCTTATCTCAAGTCCTCGCTCGAATAATCTGTGAAACTGGATCATGTCAGCTAGCCATCTCAAGATTGTCCTGAGCAGTTTGTAGTGCAAAGCTGATCTTTGGGTGATGTTTGTCAGCTTAGTGATATTATTATCATCCATGTGGAATTGTTGTTGTGGGGCCCCCTCATCTTTCTGGAGACTCAAATTTTATATAAGGCCTGGTAATGATTCCCTGCAGAAAACTGATAGACACTCGAACGAAAAAAAAAAAATGTATAGGCAGCTAACTGAACCCTTTTTTTTAGAATTAATTACTATTTTTTAGAATTAATTAGTACTCTATATTACCATTAAAAAGTTTAATATATATATCAATCGTACAAATTTTGATATAAAATTCATACTTTAAGAAGAGTTTAAAGAATGAGAATAGAACCAAATAGTTGAAATTAGTAGCAATAGGATATTACTTTAATTTTTTTTTGTTTTTTCTGTCCCATATCAGACAGCTCTTCTGATATGATACAGAGATTTTGCATTTTCCTCATGCTTGGGTTTAGAGAAGGAGAGAGCCATTCTCCAACTCCAAAGCAAGCTTTAATTTTTAAGTGTCTGTAGAGAAGAGCAGAAACAAACATTTAGGAAGACTTATGAAATTTTATATATGATACATCAATTGGCCAATTTACTCTTTTTCTTTGAACATTTATTCTGAATAATTTGTCCTTTTTCTTCAGATGTCTCATTTGTTCAGTGTTCTTCAGACTCCTTAGCCTTCATTTTCCTGAAAGACAAAAACAAAANCACTTCCCCAAACCTAACTTTGGGGAGGTTTCCTTTTGGCAAGTTATATCTGATTAAATGAAAAGCATTTGTTAGTGGTATAAGTTAATTTTAAATTGGATGGTCACGCTGGTTGATGAACTATTGCCTCTTTTAATTAAGAGGTCTCTCTTGTTCAAATTGAACCTTTATCAATTTTGATGGTATCCATAGCTTTTCTTCTCCTGAAGAGACAAATTCTGCAAAGTGAAACACATCCATCTACCAGATTTCATTCCTCTGAGTACCTTTTAAATCCTACTGGTAATGGAGTTTGGTTATAAAAGGAACAAGTAGGACATTTCTTTACAATTTTCTTGGCTTGTTACCAGGTTATGAAAAAATCCTTTTTTAAACCCTGATTATTGACATTACTTTTTTAATGAAATTCTGAGGCCTCTAGCACATTTCCTATCAATAGTTTATCAATCTCATCATTCCTTTCTGCTAGAGGGCCTGGCAGTCATGTATGGGGACAGATGTGAGTTATATATAAGGGATGCTTCCTATTCCTGATTGTATCTTGTAACTGAATAAATAACAAAGTTAATTCTGACTGAGGGATAAATTATGCAGTCTCAATATGTAATATCACTCTTTCAGCATACTGAGAGTCAGTAACTATGTTGAGAGGTTCTGAAAAATCCATTAATACCAGCAGAATAGCATACAATTCTGATTTTTTGAACTGAATTATAAGGACTTTAAATCACTTTACTTAAGTTTTCTGTTTGTAACTTGCCTTTCCTTGTTTGTTTGCATCTGTATAAAATGTACGAGCTCCAGATATGGGTGTTTCCTGTACAATGCGAGGCAAAATCCAATCAGCTCTCTTTATAAGTTCAATTCTATTACTTTTGGAATATTTGTTATTAATCTCTCCCAAAAAATTACTGCAAGCTCTTTGCCAAGGTTCACTTTCTGCCCATAATTTGTCAATGTCATCCTTGTTGTTTTGCATTTTGCAGTGCTGCGGTTACCATGCGAGAAAAGGTCACGAGGCACGACAAAATCCAGTATCAGAGCTTTATTAGAAAGTAGGGGGGGAGAGAGAGACAGAGACAGAGACAGAGACAGAGAGAGTGCGAGTGCAGCCGCACATGGAGAGAGAGAGAGGAAGAGAGAGAGAAGGAGAGGGAGGAAGAGGCAGGATTTCCCTTTGCACATGCGCGAAGTGCAAATGTGAAGTTACTTAGCTGGGGGAGTGGCCAGGAATTCTAACATTCCAGACTCTTTGGTTATTATAAAAACAGGCAGGTGAACAGGAGTGGGGGCGCTGTGTCTCCCAAGAACTGCTTTAAGCTGACTTGGTGGGTGTTGGAGTTCTCGGGGGCTTCTGAAGTAGCCAGGGTGTCCTGGGATGGTGGGTTGTCCTCTGCTGCTTTGGAGTTGTCCATCTTTCTTGGCTTGGGAGTCTGGCTGCTTGTGTCTAAGAGAGCACTGGTGAGACAGAGAAAAGCTTAGAAAAAAAGTTTTTTACCTTTAGCGGTGGTCCCCAGGGTGAGGGAGGGGCCCCAGGGTGAGAAAAAGTTTGATTTATACTTAATTTTGAAGCAGATCCATCTTGTCCAGATGAATCAGATGAATTCAAGCTGGTTTCTTGAGCTTAAAGAAAATTTTAAACATATTAAGAAGCAGCCCAGACCCTCTTTGGTCTGTGGTGTAAATACCTTTGGACTGGTACTGCCTGGATGTATGCTTGATGGCTCTCGTCCTTCAGCTGTATGGTGATGGACCCTGTAACAATTAACTGAGAAGTTAATTAGGAGAGGGAACCAGAGGAAAAGCTTGTGGGTTGGTACCTCGTTCTTGTGGAATTGATCCTCTAAAACTTGAGAGACATTGTGTATGAGGAGGAGAAGAGGCCTTGCTGACAGATCTGGAATAAGGCACATGGGGGGAGCAAAATAAAGCTCCTATCTTGGCTAGAAAATCTCTTCCCACTAGGGGCACAGGGCAGGTTGGCACAACTGAAAATGTGTGGGTGAGAGGGATGCCCCTGAAAATACAGTTAAATGGTGGGGTCTGGTGAGGTGGGTAAGGCTATCTATCCCAGCAATAGGAAAATGAGAAGGAGAGGTAGACCCCAGACTCCTCCAGGACTGAGTAAGTGGCTAACATCAGTATCCAAAGGGAAGGAGATGGATTGGCCCATGCTGTAATGGCTATCTCAGGCTCCCTGTGAGTCCATGGCCAAAGCCTAGGAGATTCTGGTCTGATGCTCCCATGCCGTGAGGTGTAGAAGATCAGTCAGTGTCTCTTGGTGTCACTTTGGACAAGGCCCAGTTTGGCCCACATGGGGCAGGGCAGGCACAAAGCTCAGTGTCTTTTTTGCCACTTAAAACAGGGACCTGGAAGCCTTTAGTCAGCTGCCAGTCGGATGGCGTGTTCCAGCATGTGGCAGTTTTGTTTTCAGGCTTTGTCATTTTTCCCATGGTACCTTGAATGCCACGCTGAGACTCTGCCTGTGGATGTGAGAGGGGCACTCTCTCCAAGATGGTTAAGTCAGCCCTGATGCTGGGAAGTTCTGGGAGACATGGAACGGATTTTATTACATATAGTTTACTGATTTGAGGACAGCCTTAAGAAGACTTGCCAGAAGTGTATAAACTGATCTCTGGCTATAAAGCTATCTGGGTTATTTTAATCCCAAGGTGGGTCTTAATCAGAAACTGCCTCAGCCCTGGACGGGTGGGGCAGGATTGGTTTGGTGAAAACTGTTTGCATGGTGAAAACCATTTGCATGCGTCCTAGCCTGCTTCCAGACCTCTCTGATTTTTAGGGCAGCTCGAGAAAGAGTAACAGGAAGAGTGAAAGTGGTATCGAGAGTTGGGCAGTTGCAACGACCAGCTAGATACCATACAGTCCACCTAGTACAGAGAGCAGAGCAGACCTGCNAGATACCATACAGTCTGCCCAGTACAGAGAGCGGAGCAGACCAGATAAGCTGAAGTTTGAGTTTCGGAGAACCCTCCATTACTGGAATTACTGGAGCAGAGCAGAAGGCAGATAGGTGGAAGTTAGAGTTCCAGAGAGCCGGCGAGAATCCGCCATTACTCAAGGGTGGAGCAGAACAGATAGGCGGATTCCAAGAGCCCACCCATTACCGGAGCATGGAAGTTCTTTGGACCCGCCCAATACCAGGGAGCTGAGCGGAAGT
>LZPO01116606.1:672418-687625 GCA_001675575.1 Neotoma lepida | reverse complement strand
AAAAAAAGCCACAATGAACCAAGGCCAGGTCCCGGATGCTAGCCAAGGTCTATAAAGTAAAAAGAAAAGAAAACGCAATGACCCTCCAACTAGGTCCCCTACGCAAGGAGGATGGGTCTATAAACAGAAGGACCACGAAAAGCCAAGGTCCATGACGCTTGGCAGAATGGGTCTACAATGAACCAAGGCCAGGTCCCAGACACTAAGCCAAGGTATATAAGGTAAAAAGAAAAGAAAACGCAATGACCCTCCAACTAGGTCCTGGACGCAAGGAGGATGGGTCTATAAACAGGCACAGAAAAAAGCAATGACNGTCTACCAAGGTCCCGGACACTCAGTAGAATGGGTCTTGGGCACAAGCCATTTCAGCACTTCATCAAGTGAGAATGGGGACCCCGCTGGCGTAGGCAGTGACTCCCCTGGAGTCCACAGCATTTACCACTTCGTCAAGTCGGTGAAATGNGTGGGCCCTACGCAGCCTGAGGATGCAGCGCATCCAATAGTGAGAAATAGATCTCATGCTACAGTCGTGGGAAGTGGTGAGGGGTTGAGAAAAAAAAACTCACCATTTTGGAGCAACTGGTGTGTGTGCGGAGCAGTTCGGCAGCTGGGCAAATGAAAAAAGCGGCAGTTGTGGGTACAGCAGAACCTTGGCTGGCACAGGGTCCTGGACAGACGTAGAGAGTCCTGCCGGGAGAGCCTGCCTTGTCTCGGCACCAATGTTGTTTTGCATTTTGCAGTGCTGCGGTTACCAAGCGAGAAAAGGTCATGAGGCACGACAAAATCCAGTATCAGAGCTTTATTAGAAAGTGGGGGGGGAAGAGAGAGAGAGAGAGAGAGACAGACAGAGACAGAGAGACAGAGATAGAGACAGAGAGAGCGCACGTGCGGCCGCACGTGGAGAGAGAGAGACGAAGAGAGAGAGAAGAAGAGGGAGGAAGAGGCAGGATTTCCCTTTGCACATGCGCAAACTTAGCTGGGGGAGTGGCCAGGAATTCCAACAATCCTTAGTTAAAGGTATGAAATTTTCTGCTGGGTCTATTGACAAAGTCTCAATTTTCCCTTTAAAATCAAGTCAGATATCTTTTCCACATAGGTTTTTAATTTTTTACTCCGTTTATTTGGCAAAAATATCCATTCCAATATAATATCTTCCCTCTGCATTAAAATTCCTGTAGGAGAATGCTTAGAGGATAAAATAACCAAAATACAATCAAGCTTTGGATCCACTTGATCCACATGTTCTTCCTGTACTTTCTTTTCCAATAAAGCCAATTCTCTCTCAGCTTCAGCTGTTAATTCTCTTGGACTGTTTAAGTCCTTGTCATCTTCTAATGTTTTAAACAAATTACTCAGTTCATCATTTTTTATCCCAACAACAGTTCGTAGATGGGTAATATTTCTGAATAATCTCTGAAAGTCATTAAGAGTCTGTAATTGGTCTCTCCTAATTTGCACCTTCTGAGGTCTAATTTTTTGTAGACCTATTTTATATCCTAAATAATTAATAGAATCTCCTCTTTGGATTTTTTCAGGAGCAATTTGTAAACAAGGTAAACTTTTCTTTACTTCTTCATACATTCTTTCTAAGTTAACTGCATTTGAATCAGCTAGTAANATATCATCCATGTAATGATAAATTATAGATTTAAGAAATTGTTTNNNTATTACTTCCAATGNCTGTTGTACAAAATATTAGCACAGGGTTGGGCTATTTAACATTCCCTGTGGGAGAACCCTCCATTGATATCTCTTAACTGGTTGAGAATTCTTATAAACCTGTCTCTTATACACATCTAGATGTGTATAAGAGACAGCCTTAATTGGTCTCTCCTAATTTGCACCTTTTGGGGTCTTATTTTTTGTAGACCTATTTTATATCCTAAATAATTAATAGAATCTCCTCTTTGGATCTTTTCAGAAGCAATTTGTAATCCCCAACAAGGCAAAATTTTCTTTACTTCTTCAAACATTCTTTCTAAGTTATCTGCATTTGAATCAGCTAGTAAAATATCATCCATGTAATGATAAATTATAGATTAAGAAATTGTTTTTGTATTACTTCCAATGACTGTTGTACAAAATATTAGCACAGGGTTGGGCTATTTAACATTCCCTGTGGGAGAACCCTCCATTGATATCTCTTAACTGGTTGAGAATTCTTATAAGCAGGCACCGTGAAGGCAAATCTTTGTCTTTTTCTTGTAAGGGTATACAGAAGAAACAGTCCTTTAAATCAAAAGCTATAAGAGGCCATCTTTTAGGTAACAAAGTGGGCAAAGGAATTCCAGATTGTACAGGGCCCATTGGCTGAATTACCTTAATTGCTCTTAGGTTTGTTACCATTCTCCATTTACCAGATTTCTTTTTAATAACAAATACAGGAGATTTCCAAGGGCTGGTTATTTCTTCAATATGTTGAGCATTTAACTGCTCTTGTACCAGCTCTTCTAAAGCCTACAGTTTCTCTATTGTTAAAGGCCATTGCTGAACCCATACAGGCTTGTCTGTCAACCATTTTAAAGGTAGAGCTGTTGGTATCTTTGAAAGATCAGCAGTTGTTGTGCCCTGTTCTTGTACAATCTGGATGGCCCTTAATTGTTCTTTATAATAATACCTCCTAATATTTCTCTCAGAAACAGGTATTAGTTTGTGATTTGTTTCTGAGGTTGGAGNAATATTAATCTGGGTATTCCATTGTTGTAGTAGATCACAGCCCCATAAATTCACAGCTATATTAGCTACATATGGCTTTATTTTTCCTCTCTGTCCTTCTGGTCCTATACATTCGAGCCATCTTGCACTCTGTTTCACTTGAGATAATGTTCCAATCCCCAACAGCTGAACATTTACCTCCTGAAGAGGCCAATTTGGATGCCAAAATTCTGCTGCAATTATAGTAACATCCACACCAGTGTCCAAGAGGATGTCATGTATTCATATTTTTAATTTCAGTTTTTGTTCATTTATAGAAGTTTGCCAAAAAATTCGCTTTGTAGTTTCTCCTGAATTTCCTGTTCTTTCTGCTATAGCTGTTTTATCACCCTGAGCAGTATGGTTTTTTACAATAGGCATTTGGTTATTTAATTGTTCTGAGAAGGGGTTTCTTCTATGATGACAGGAAAAGTCTGAACTGAATTTGCCATTGGCACCTTCGAGAGACCCCTCAGGGAATTTCCTGAAGGCAGATGATTACCTTGTCTATCCCATGTTGATCTATACTTGTTGGTCCAGTGTTTCCCTTTACCACATCTTTGGCATAGTCCATAAGGGAGCAGCATTCTGTTGTCAGTGTTCCTTGAAGAAACATTGTTTCTAGAAATGCTCTGTTTACACTCCCTTTTCAGATGTCCTGGTTTACCACAGTTAAAACATCTGACATTATTATTTTTCCTCAAAGCTCTTGATATAACCTCTCCTATCCACATATCATCATGGTCATGGGACACAATATTAATTGTGTCCTTGATCCAATCCTCCAAGGGTGCAGATCGTACCTTTAACAGCCTGATTATTCTTTTACATGCTGCATTCACGTTCTCAAAAGCCAAGGATTGAATTATTGTCTGTCTAGCTTCTGAATTTGGTATCATTCTATTTACTGCTGAAGACAGCCTCTGTAAGAAATCTGTGAAGGATTCTCTGGGGCCCTGTATAACTTTTCTAAATGATTCAATTTTCTTTCCTGCTTCCTCAATTCTGTACCATGCATTCATAGCTGCCATGTGGCATAGAATTAGGGTTTGGTTGTCATATAAACATTTTCTGTTTATATCTGAGTATTTGCCTTCTCCAAGAAGCTGATACTGGGAAATTTCTATACCTCTAGTCCTACTTTGCTGTTCTATAGTTTTAGCTTCCTCTTTATACCACATTTGCCATTGTAAATTTGTATTAGGTTCTGTACTGCAGCCGCTAACTTTTTTCAATCTTGAGAGATAATTCTATTACAAGTTGCCCACGAGTTTAACATCTGCTTTACAAATGAAGAATTCATGCTGTATGGTACTATAGCTTCTTTAAATGTCCTTAAATCTTGCATTTGCTTTGGAGCCCAATTAGCTTGAACATGATCATCTAGCAGTTGTTGTAAGGTTACAAGGTAGATTAATGTCTGCTGTCTCATAGCCTGAGGCTGTTTGTCTGTAATCGTATAATTCAATCCTGATCTAGGTTCATCTTTACATTCTGGCTGAGTCTGAATTTCTCTATAAGACATTTTAACAGGTTTTTCTAAAGTCAATCCTGAGCTAGGTTCACTTTTAAATTCTTTTGTCTGGGTTTGAATTTCTCTATAATTCCTTTTAACAGGTTTTTCTAAAGCTTTTATCTTGGCACTCAAATTGACCAACATTATTAATGCTAAAATAAAATGACTAAACAAATAATATTCATATTTGACATTATGTACATCCCATCAAGTTTAATTATTGTCTCATTTAGTTATATTAGGCTGCCTAATGTGTTCTCAAAGAGAGACCAATTTCCTACCATTGTAAATAATTTCCCATTTTTTTAATGTGGGGAAAAAATCTCTTTTAACTAGTTTCTCCTTTTAAGATATCTTAATTGACTTACCAAATCTGTCGACTGCATAGAACAGTAGAAGTCCAAGGGAATTTCAAAGTAGCTACCTCGTGTGGTGGCAGTTCCAAGATGGAAATCCAGAGAGAGAGTGAGAGAGAGCCCACACCACCCACCAGGAGCTAAAGAAAGCCAAAGAGACTCCTGCCACGTGATTCTACATCTGGCCATTAGCAGCTGCAGCAGCGTGCAACCTGGATTAGGTCACGTTCAGCCTTGGCCCAGGTCCGGCTGCTTGAAGCTCCGGCTGAGCCAGGGGGTTAGGCCCCCCAGCTTGTAAGGCTACCAACGACTTTTTAATGAATTCTCGCCATGTAGCGCACCAAATGTAAGACGGATTTTCTAAATGGTCTTGTTAAATAAAACACAGAGGCAGAGATAGGGGTGAAAGTCTGACAGAGATCAGAGGAATTAGGAACAGCTACCAGCCTCACTTCTCACTGCAGACGCTTCCAAAAAGGAGAGTATCTGACTTCCTATACCTCCACGTCTATATCCCTTTCTGTTCTGTTCTCCCATTGGCTCTTCCTCCTATCGCCCATCTCTGTCACTTCCTGCCTTTGTGTATAGACCTCCAGAATTCTATGGTTAATACTGGGATTAAAGGCGTGTGTCTCCATGGTTATTAATTTTGTTTTCTCAAGCAGGATGTCATCTAGCCTCTGCTGGTCTCAAACACACTATGCAGCAATAGCTGACCTTGAAATCTAGATCCTGTTGCTTATGCCTCCTTAGTTCTGGGGTTTCTCAACTGTACTTCTCAACCTTCCTGATGTTTCGACACTTTAATACCTCATGTTATGGTGACCCCAACCATACAATTATTTTCCTTGTTACTTCATAATTGTAATTTTGCTACTGTTACAAATCATAATGTAAATATCTGTGTTTTCTCATGGTCTTTGGGGGTCATGACCCACAGGTTTAGAACAATTGAATTAGACTGTTGTGGTCCACTTCATCAAGAGGTACATTTACAATTCACCAGCTACAGAGATAAGCAGCAGGTGCTAGGTACTTTTCTTCCCCCGAGGTGGCTGGTACCTCCCCATATCTGAGAGCTCTGAGAGTTGGAGAGTTACTGGTGATCTACTATGTAACTGAAACCACGATAAGAAAAACGGGAAGCCTCAAATCCCAAACTATTCATTAGATAAGGTTTTGTGTCCTAAACCAATGAGATGAGAAAATTGAGAAGATGGCAAGCTTGGCCTTGTTGGAAGCAATCCAGCTAGATGTGCCCCCACGCCTCCGGTATGATGCTGTTCAGGTTGTTCCGTTGAGTGCTGACAAATGCTTTGCAGCTGTGGCTTCCTGAGCATGCTGACCTTTCCTTGACCCTGGGTGCTGAGGCACGTGGCAGGGCCATTCTCAGAAGGTATATAAGAAAGCTGCTTCTAGTTCCAGGAGGCTTGAGCTAGTTCTAGTCCCAGCAGAGAGAGATGCTTGGTGAATAAAGGTCCTGGATGCTTGCAATCTGACAGTGTGTGCTGCATTCAATCCCGACTCCCTCCGCCAGATTCAGACTTGTGCATGGCCTATGGGAGAAGGGGACAGGAATTTCTCCCCCAGGGTGGGGGGGTGTTAAAAAAACATTGTCTTGTTCCAAATCAGCAGCCATTTTTTGCCTTTTCTCTATGCTGCCATGTCTTTCTGCAGAACTGAATATTAAAAATAGCTTCAGTTTTCTCCATTCTCTTGGAAGTTACTATTTTATTTCCAACTGTGAAGATGAGCACAGGAGGACCAGGTACTGGGCTGGATTATAAATTAAGAGTTGTAAAATCATAGACAGCAGCTTCCTTACTACCCCAGGAAAGAGCTGCAGGGGGTCTTGTTTCTTCTGCCTGTGTTCTGGCCTCTTACAATGACCAGAGTTTGTGCAACTTTGGCTGGCCAGATCTCACTCTGTAGACAAGGCTGACCTAGAACTCACAGGGATCCACCTGTCTCTGCCTCCCAAGTGAGTGCTGGGATTAAGGGAACTTGCACCATCAAGTCCCTCTTGACAGTCCACACTCTAACAAAATCTTTGGCTTGCCTGAGTAAAACTCCAGGTCCATGGAGTACCTCAGATCCAAGATCCAATACCAGTTCTAGGCCTGAGGCAAGAAACTGCTTGCTACACTGGACACTGAGTTGGTAAATGGACTGTGGACACTAGCCACCCAGAATGAATACGAACTGTGCTTGGAGATCACCAAAGACTGAAGTACCCCGCAAGACCCTGGCAGGTTTGGCTTTTATGTAAATCTCTCCCGGGCTGAGCTAGGTCTCCTAGGACAGAAAGCAGTGCTGGAAGGGCTATGCTGTTTGCCTCAATTCAGTGGGACTCCTGTTGTGGGGTCCGCCTCTGTCACTCAGCTTGTCACTCAGCTTGTCACTCGTTGTGCGGCCCTAGCCAATCAGGGCCTCCAGACGGGCCGTCCAATCAGGAGCGCCGGGGAGGCAGGAGGCGGGCTTCTTCCGGCAGCCCCGCTGTGCGTTCCGCTGAGCAGCGGAGGGAGGCGCGGTGGGTTCGCAGCTCTTATCTGTGAGCGCTGCTGCCCATAGCTGTGAGGGGAGCGCGGACGAGCTCGGTAGCCACGCCATGGTGAGCGCGGGGCCGCTGTCCCAGACCGGGAGGAGCGTCCTGCTGAGCCGCGGGGGCCGGTGTGCTGGGTCCTCCCCGGGGTGGGGGTGGGGTGGAGCCGGCTCCTGGAAAGTTCGGCTTCACGCGAAGATTTGAGTTAAAAAGGCAAAGTCGTGAGCACCGGGCAGGTAACGGGAGGGCTGGCGGCTGGTAGAAGGGCCGTGTGCTGGGGAACCGAGAACGCCAGTCTGGGCGGGGTCGCTGACCCCTTGAGGCGCCTCCCATGAGGACGTCTGCGGACACCTCTCCCCTTCGCCCGCGCACGTTTTTCTGAGTGCGGACTGTGACAGTTTGCATCTAACCTACTCAGTTGCAAAGCTGCCTGCGTGCTTCAGAGTGTGCCCGCGGCTGTTCCGGGAGAGGGGCCGCCCTGGAGCGCCCCAGGGTCGGACAGGGAGGAGATACTCACGGGTCTACGGAATGGAGGATCCCTGCGGCTGGTTGCCGCGGTGCGCTGCTCCCCACTTTCGCTCTCTAACCTGCTGAAATCGACCTTATTTACTGGCGTGTGTGCCCGGAGCGGCGGGGCGAGGGAGCGAGGGGGAGGCGGCTGTGTGCAGTGAGACAGGTGTGAGGTCACAGGACAACTTTATGGAATGATTGCTCTCCTTCCGTGGTTCGCGGACCGACCTCAGGTTGTCTGGCTTGTGTTGCAAGGGCTTGTACCAGCTGAGCTGTATCACAGAGCCTAGTACAGTTTATTTTTCATTCATATATATATATATATATATATATATATATATATCCCCTCCTTCCCCAGTCTGGGGGTTGAATGCAGGATCTTGTGCATAGCATGCTGGGTAAGTGTTCTATTACTCCTTAGTCCCATCTGCAGCCTTATCCTACCTTGATGCTACTTGCTTTGAAGTTAGTTTTGAACTGTGAACTGTGAATCTCTGCTTGGCTCTTTCCCGGGGTTGTTCCTGCATTCTAATTTCCTTGCAAATCCATGAATTTCCGAAGCAATATTCAAATCTGATAAGGTTGGCCACTGGGGTTCCTTAGGTGTTTAAGGACTGTTGCCATCTTCTCTTACTGCTAGGCTGGCGACCTTAAATAAGAGAATGATTTTCCTTTTACTTAAACTTAGATTTGATCATGTTGGTGCTCGCCTTTCATCCTAGCATCCTGGAGATAGAAACAGGTGGATCTCTGAGTTCTAGGTCAGCCATGTGTACCTAGTGAGTTCCAGGCAATTCAGGACTACATAGGGAGGACTTGTGTCAAAAGAAACAAAACAAAACAAAACAAAATACTTAGATTCTTTATCTAGCAGGATCCCTCAGTGGGTGGGGGCTCTTGCTGCCAAGCCTTAAGACCTGGGGGAAAGAATCAAAAGTCACAGCTATTTCTTTGACCTCTTGTTCCTTCACCTCCATTCACACACCATGGCAAATGCATGCCCACACATGCACACATAGAGAAATGTTTTTAAAAAATCAAATTTTTTAAACAAGCTTTGTAGTTTTCAAACTACAGCTTTTATATTAACTGTTGGATTTAGATTCGTGTGTTTATTTTTTGAGTGACAAATAGATTTGTTTTTCCAATTACATTTTCAAGTATTTTATCATGTGTGTATAGAAGTGTGATTGAGTTTTGTATATTTTGTTCCTTGACATAGGTGTGCACATCCTCATCTTGATTGCCCCATGTCAGGCATAGTGTTAGTATAATCCTCCTAGGGCTGTTTTGATGTGATGCATTTTCAACTCTTTTAAGCAAAATCACCATTTCAAAATTTCTTGAAGTCCGGGATACATCATTTTGCCATAGGAGTGATGTTAAGAACCTTAGGTAAGGTGCACACCTTTAATCCCAGCACGCAGGAGGCAGAGGCAGGCTGATCTCTAAGTTTGAGGCCAGCCTGGTCTACAGAGCTTTCCAGGACAGCCAGGGCTACACAGAGAAACCCTGTCTCAAAAGACCAAAAGAAATGTAGAAGAAACAAAGAACAAACCATTCCCTTTGTGGAAATCAAACAAAATATTTTTGTTTATTTGTTTTATTTTCAAGGCAAGCTGAACTTGAACTAGAGAACTCCCTCAGTCATCTGATTTCTAGAGTTAGGGTGTGCCACCACATCTGGCATATAGGGTGTGCCACCACATCTGGCATAAACAGAGACTTATAATTCTAATTCTGGGAAAGAGCAGCGTGTTTGAATAGATTTGTTTGTTTGGTACAGAGTATTTCATTATGTAGCTCTGGCTGGCCTGGAATTCACCATGTAGATAAGGCTGGCCTCAAATTTACAGAGATCTGCCTGCTTTTACCTCAGGTATGCACTATCAAGCCCAGCCTAGATGCCTTCATCCATAACTTTTTCTTCTTGTTATGCTAAGTGAGTAAATTTTTTTTGGTAATTTTTGTTGATGTTCTCAATGTGAGAAGCCATTTGCTTGACTTTTTTTTTTCACTGTTTCATCATTATCAAGTATTGGGGACTAAAGGGGTCCAGCCCCTCAATAGTCCCCTCCCAGGGTCTGGGAAGAATCTACAACCAGCTGATAACTTAATCTTTGATGAAATGAAATGAATCTACGTACACAGAACTCCTTAGTCCATACACTTTATTCTTCTGAGTCAGTTCTTTCTCTACACAGCTTCTATTCTGCTCTCATTACCCCATCTAGATTCTCATCCATCTAGTTCCTTCCCATCTGAGCTCCTCTCCCATCTCCTTCTTTCTCATCTTCTTTATCTAGTATTTCCTCATCTGACTCATTTTCATCTTCCATCTCATCAAGTTCTTTCTCTCTAGTTCTCTAATCTAAATCCTCTCCAGTCTAAATCCTCAAAATTCTTCGCTAAGTCTCTGATGTATTCAGTTATAGCAATAGCAATCCTTCCCCTCCAGCCAGGTCACCAGGCCTGAATTCCTGCAGGGTCATAAAGGCAGGTCAGAATGTTCCTCAGGGAGTGACCATCAGGCTTTCTTTTACAACCCAAAAAGGGAGTGGTAAAGGAGGTCAACTGAGTGCAATGATCGGTTAGTATATCAAGAAGGGAATTTATGTGCTCAATCTACATTCCTAGAAGTGGTTAGGTAAGAAGTCAGAAGTCTATTATAAGAAAGGAGGGTCTCACCCTAAATTGCACAAGAAATAAAGCTATCCGCCTGACCTAGGAGACAAGTGTTGTTTCCACAAGGGTGTTACCTTAGTTCAGGAGATTGTTTGGCCTTGGATGCTTAAGTCTGTTCTTAGACAGTACAGAGGTATCTCTGATAAGATACCTTTGTCCCTCCGGGGATGGTCCTGGCCAGATGCTGCTAATGACAATAATTACAGAAAGCCTGAAATTAAGGGTCCTGGCTGTGTGACTGCTCAGAAGGTTATCTAAATATTCCTTTAGTAGAGGGGAAATGGTGCCCAGTGAATGATGGAAAAGCTACAATGGCACACAAGAAATTCATAGTAGGAAACAGCTAATAATCAAAAGCCAATATCACCAAGACTCCTTGGGCCTCAGCTTGACCTCTGGAAGGCCCTTGGCTTCTTCCAGGTATTAGCTTGTCATAATCAGCTCAAATCCCACTTCATATATTTTTGCAACTACAGCAATCAAGGAAGTGAACCTATTTCTATACCAATAGATTTTCATCTCCATATATGTATTATGTACACATATATATTCATATTTGCTTATTGTTCCTTTGTAAAGCATGTGTTCATTTTATTATTTATTTATGTGTATGTATGTGCCAGAGAGGTGTCATGTGTATGTGTCTGTTATTTATGTGTATGGATGTGTGTCTGTGTATATACTCAGAGAGGTGTCATGTATGTGGGTGCTGGAAATTGAACTCAGGTCCTTTGCAAGAACAATGTGAGCCATTTCTCTAGCCCTCATGTAAGTTCTTTTATGTTGCATATATTCTGGATTTCTCTGTCAGTCTGATTTGTAGGTTTCAGTTTCCCTAGTTTTAATGTTTGAAATGATTAGTTCCTTTATGGCTTTTCTTTTCACCTTAAAATATATCTCTTTGTGTAAATTGACATTTTTCTTACAAAGGGACAACACTCAAAAAATAAACTTGGAAGGTTCAGGAAATCTCCTGAAATAAAATTCACAGTACTTTATGTACACATCCACAGTAACATAAATACTAACATATGCTAAAGAGCATGACTAGCTCAAAATTTCCCTGTTATGGGAAACCCACCACAGTTTTAGGGAGTCCTTATCCATGCTGAGGTGACCTTTCACTCACTCCTGTAAGTAACTGCAATAAACTCACTGCTGTACCAGACTTGGGTAGTTTCATGTCACTGTTGCCCAATTTGAGGTAAGAAGACATTTGTTAACATATCATGAAAAGTCACATGCAGTCTGAGGATCAAATATATACCAATTGCAAGTACTTCCCACGTAGAAGTCAGAGGGGATGGAGAGTGCAATGCCCGCCACAGGCCCTCATCTGAAGGTTGCTTGTGTCAACATTCTAAGCTGCAGCATCCCACTTAAAATAGTGGATTTCCATCATGAAGGTGAATCCCACTTAAAATAGTGGACTTCCATCATGAAGGTGAGTCCCACTTAAAATAGTGGACTTCCATCATGAAGGTGAATCCCACTTTCACTTTGTAGCCACTGAAATTATATCTGGATAGTCAGGCTAGAGGTGACCTGTAGGTGAGTGTCACCAAGACACTGGCTATGGGTTGATCATGTGGAGAAATCTGGAAAAATGAAGACCTGACTAGCCATGATTAATCTTAGGATCAGAAGTGCATACCAGAAGCTGGGAGGTGGTGGTGCACGTGCTGGGAGGTGGTGGCGCATGCCTTTAAATTAATCACAGCCTTGGGAGGCAGAGGCAGGCAGATCTCTGTGAGTTCGAGGCCAACCTGGGCTACCAAGTGAGTCCCGGGAAAGGTGCCAAAGCTACACAGAAACCCCTGTCTCGAAAAACCAAAAAAAAAAAAAAAAAGTGCATCGTGCATCCAGGTATACTGTGGAGTTCATGGCATTCTGTTGAGATGTAAATTTAAGAGTGTAAAATGACTGTGCCATAAAATAGACATAAAGCATTTATGATGAGTGATTTATTTATCACTTGTATTCATGCATTCTCTACCAACATGTTGAGTTCACTTACACTATCAAATTTTAACATTGAGGCTGGAGAAATGGCTCAGAGGTTAAGAGAACTGAATGTTCTTGTACCCAGAAGTTTCTCCGGTCCTGCCCAGCTCTGAGGTCGAGACTAATCTCTCCTACCTGCATCTGGTAGCCACTTAGTCCCAAGTAAACACACAGAGGTTTATATTACTTACAAACTGTATGGTCTATGGGTCAGGCTTCTTGTTGACTAGCTCTTATAACTTAACTCAATGCATTTTTAGTAATCTATATGTTACCAAATGGCCATGGCATTACCAGTCTGTTGGCATCTTGTTGCTCCTTGGGTGGTGGGCTGGCATCTGCCCCACTCTCCTTTCTTCTCCTCTCTCTCCAGTTGGAATGTACCACCTAACCTTATTCTGCCTCACCATTGGCTAAACAGCTTCATTTATCAACCAATCAGAGCAATACATATTCACAGCATACAGAAGGACATCTCACAGCACTTCCCCTTTTCTGTCTAATCAAAAAGGAAAGTTTTAACTTTAACATAGTAAAATTGCATATAATAAACACGAATCTTAAAAGGTCTTATGATAAAAACCCAGGGCCAGATATTGGGGTGAAAGCTGAAAGATCAGAGAAGCAGAACAGCCAGCCACTAGCTTACCTCTATGAAATTCTCAGTCTCAAGAGAGTAAGGTCCTGTTTCCTCATGCCTTATATACCTTTCTGTGTCCTGCCATATTACTTCCTGGGATTAAAGGCATGTTTCACCACTCCCTGGTTCTGTTTCTCTCATGCAGCCCAGTGTGGCCTTGAACTCACAAGAGATACAGACAGATCTCTGCCTCCCAAGTGACAGGATTAAAGGTGTATGCCACCACTGCCTGACCTCTATGTCTAATTTAGTGGCTATCTCTGTCCTCTGATACCCAGGTAAGCTTTATTGGAGTATACAATATATCACCACATTTCCCCTTTTTTGTCTAAAATAATAAAAAGTTATAAGTAATATATGAAAAACTATATAAAATAAGTATATACAATATATACAGTCAAGAATTACATTAACAATGTCCAATCCATTAACATTTGACAAATTCAGAGAAAATGCTCCCATTATTTATCCTATTTTAGTGAGTCCAAGCTGTTGTACCTAGTTCATGTTCTATCCTAACTTGTATTACCAACCAAAAATATCTTTTGATGTCTTTCAAACTTATACACTTTACACCTCTTTAGTGAGTTTCTTTTCTGAATTTGTTAACAAGGAAAACTATAACTATAACTATCTAATCTTCAACTCCCTCAGAGACCCAAGAAGGAAATAATATTAACTGAGTAAGCAGGAAGTGCAAACAAGTGACTTACAAAAAATGTGAGTTATGACAGAAACAGCTGCCTGCCTGGTCAGTCACCCAAGGCTCCTCTGCAATGTTGGGGCATCCATCTTAGGGCTACAGGCCTAGCACACCTGACAGACATTTCTCTGAAGCAGGATTTTCTGAAGAACTGTCCTATCTAGTCTTGGCAAGGTGCAGCAGTCCTTTCTTTTCTGTCCTGCTTGTCCATTTTGGACAGCATACTGTCAGCAGTCGATGTAAGGGCACTTTCTTGCCCAGTGGCTAACTTTTGCCACAGAGAAAGTAAACTCCATAAGGAGTTTCTTCAGTGCCCATCATCTCCTCTGAAGTAGATTGGTGCTGCCAGGAGCAGACATGTCTCATAGTCAAAAACAAAGCAAAAATACATTTCCACCAGCAACAAAAGAATTGACTGCAATAGTAAAACCTAACTACACTATTCAGTGATTTTGGTAGACTGAAAAGAAATCTATGTTATTAAAACATTTTAAATGCCATATTCTGTAGATCTCTGAAGTGTTTGAAGATAACCTGTCTATCTAATATATATTTCTATTTAATCTTGAAAACATACCTAAAATGACTACATGTTCAATTGTAATGCCTACTAACTTGCATTTGTTTATATCCTAATTAGTTGGTAATAATTTTCAAGGACTAGAAAATTGCATTACATTGTTAAATGAACTGTATAGGTACAATACCTTGAACAAGATTAGAAATATATGTAAAATATTTTCTAAGAAAATCAATCAAATTTGTATCAATATACATAATTTGTATACAATACAAAAATCCAATCCAATGTAAAATATTTAGAACTAGTAGTTGTTTTTCAAAAGTAGATTCAATAATCTATCTTTTTATCTTATCATATCTATATCCTCCCATTCAATAATCTACCATTTTATTTATATCCTCTTTTTCTTTTTTTTTCAAACAAGAACTCTGAATCTAATCTCCTTGTTTAGCCCTTTTTTTCCCTGACCATTATCAATTAACAACTTGTAACCAACCATCTTAAACAATGACAATTATCCATAACCCATTGAACAACCAAAAATCACCCATCCTACCTGTTGGGAATGGGGGGTCATGTTCTTAAAATTACTTCCTGCTGTCTGGGGGTGATGGAATCTTTAGGGGATCCTGAAAAGAAAAATTTTGGGTTAATTGTCAAGTCCTGGGAGACATAGCTGTATCATTTGTTGTCCAGTCTCTGCATAATGGGAAAGTGCAGGGCTTGTCTCAAGTCCTTGCTCGAGTAGTCTGTGAGGCTGGATCATCTCAGCTAGCCATCTCAAAATTGTCCTGAACAGTTTGTAGTCTAAAACCGAACTTTGGATGGTATCTCTCATATTAGTGGTATTATCGTCATCTTGATCATTGTGGGGCCCCATCATCTTTTTAGAGACTTAAGAGTCACTGTTAGGCACAGTCATGGTTCCCTGCAGAAAACTGATAGAGACTCAAACCCAAAAATCATGTACAGGCAGCTAGATGAAGCCTTTTTGCTAGAATTAGTTAGTACTCTATATGACCATTAACATCATG
>LZPO01116606.1:653643-671169 GCA_001675575.1 Neotoma lepida | reverse complement strand
TAATTTGTGCAGGTATACCCATGACGGCCATAACTTCTAGCAAATGCATGATTACAGAATCAGCCTTTTCAGAACTCAGAGCAGTTGCCCACTGAAATCCTGAATCGGTATCAATGGTGTGGTATACATATTTCAGTTTTCCAAATTCTGCAAAATGAAACACATCCATCTGCCAAATTTCATTCCTCTGAGTACCCTTTGGGTTACATCCTGCTGGGAGTGGAGTTTGATTGTATAAAGAACAAGTAGGACATTTCCTTATAATTTTCTTGGCTTGTTGCCAAGTTACGGAAAAAAAACTTTTTTAAACCCTGACTATTGACATGATGTTTTTTATGAAATTCTGAGGCCTCCAGCACATTTCCTATCAATAGTTAATTGATCTCATCATTTCCTGTGCTAGAGTGCCTGGAAGACCCATATGGGATCCAATGTGAGTTATATATAAGGGATGCTTCCTATTCCTGATTATTTCTTGTAACTGAATAAATAATGAAGTTAATTCTGACTCATCAGGGATAAATTCAATATAGTTTCAATATATAGTTTCAATATGTAAGACTACTCTTTCAGCATACTGAGAGTCAGTAACTATATTGAGAGGCTCTGAAAAATCCATTAATACCATCAGAATAGCATATAATTCTGATTTTTTGACAGAATTATAAGGACTTTGAATCACTTTACTTAAATTTTCTGATTTGTAACCTGTCTTTCCTTGTTTGTTTGTGTTTGTATATAATGTAGGAGCTCCAGATATTGGTGTTTCCCATACAATGTGAGGCAGGATCTGATTATCTCTCTTTATAAGTTTAATTCTGTCACTTTTGGGATATTTGTTGTTAATCTCCCCCGACAAAAAATTACTGCAAACTCTTTGCCAGGGTTCACTTTCTGCCCATTATTTGTCAATGTCATCCTTAGTTAAAGATGCTACAATGTCTGTGGGGTCTATTCCTGCTAATTGACAAAGTCTTAATTTTCTTTTTAAAATCAAGTCAGAGATCCTTTCCACATAGGTTTTTAATTTTTTACTCTGTATATTTGGTAGAAATATCCATTCCAATATAATATCTTCCCTCTGCATTAAAATTCTTGTAGGAGAATGCTTAGAGGGTAAAATAACCAACATGCAATCAAGCTTTGGATCCACACAATCTACATGTCCTTCCTGTACTTTCTTTTCCACCAAAGCCAATTCTTTCTCAGCCTCAGCTGATAATTCTCTTGGACTACTTAAGCCCTTGTCACTCTCTAAGGTATTGAACAAATTACTCAGTTCATCATTTTTTACCCCAATATGGTCTGTAGATTGGAAATGTCTCCAAATAATCTTTGAAAGTCATTAAGAGTCTATAATTGGTCTCTCCTAATTTGCACCTTTTGGGGTCTATTTTTTGTAGACCTATTTTGTATCCTAAATAATTAATAGAATCTCCTCTTTGTATCTTTTCAGGAGCAATTTGTAATCCCCAACAAGGCAAAATTTTCTTTACTTCTTCAAACATTCTAAAGTATCTGCATTTGAATCAGTTAGTAAAATATCATCCATGTAATGATAAATTACAGATTTAGAAAATTGTTTATGTATTACTTCCAATGACTGTTGTACAAAATATTAGCACAGGGCTGGGCTATTTAACATTGCCTGTGGGAGAACCTTCCTTCCATTGATATCTCTTCACTGACTGGGAATTATTATAAGGTACCATGAAGGAAAATTTTTCTCTGTCTTTTTCTTATATGGGTATTGAGAAGAAACAGTCTTTTAAATCAATAACTATAAGAGTCCATCTCTTAGGTAGCAGAGTAGGCAAAGAAATTCCAGATTGTAGAGAGCCCATTGGCTGAATTACCTTGATAATAGCTCTTAGACCTATTACCACTCTCCACTTACCAGATTTCTTTTTAATAACATATACAGGAGAATTACAAGGGCTGGTTGATTCTTCAATATGCTGAGCATTTAACTGCTCTTGTACCAACTGTTCTAAGGCCTGTAGCTTCTCTGTTGTTGAAGGCCATTGCTGAACCCATACAGGCTTGTCTTTTAACCATTTTAAAGATAGAGCTGTTGGTGTCCTTGAAAGATCAGCAGTTGTGTCCTGTTCTTGTATAATCTGGATGGTTGGTGACTGTTCTTTATAATACCCTCTAATATTTTTCACAGAAACATATGTTAATTTATGATTTGTTTCTGAGATTGGAGGAATGTTAATCTGGGTATTCAATTGTTGTAATAAATCGCATCCCCATAGATTCATAGCTGTATTAGCCACATATGGCTTTAATTTTCCTCTTTGTCCTCTGGCTTTATACATTCAACTGATCTCATGATCAGTTTCATTTGAGAAATGTTCCCTAAAAGCTGAACATTTACCTCCTGAAGAGGCCAATTTGGATGCCAAGATTATGGTGCAATTATTGTTACATCTGCACCTGTGTCTACGAGACCTTCAATGAAAATATCATTTATTTGTATTTATGATTTTGGTCTTTATTTATAGGAGTTTGCCAAAAAATTGGCTTTATGGTTTCTCCTGAATTTTTTGTTCTCTCTTCTATAGCTGTTCTATCACCTGGAGCAGTATAGTTTTTTACAATAAGCATTAGGTTCTTTAATTGCTCTGGAAGGAGTTTCTTCTATGTTGGCAGGAAAGGATTGAAACAAATTTGTCATGAGGCCTGTGAGAGGCCTCTCAGGGAGTTTCCTGATGGCAAAGGATTACCTTGTCTGTCCTTTGTTGATCTACTTTCATTGGTCCAGTGTTTGCCTGTACTATACCTTCTGCATAATCCAGAAGGGAGGGGCATTCTGTTGCCATTGTTCCTTGAAAAAAACATTGTTTCTAGAAATGCCCTGTTTACAGTCCCTTTTTAGCTGACCTTGTTTACCACAATTGAAACACCTAANATTACTATTTTTCTTCAAACCTCTGGAAATCACCTCTCCTATCCAAATATCATCATGGTCATGAGATTCAATATTAATTGTATCTCAGATCCATTCCTCCAAGGATGCTGATCTTACCTTAAACCCCATAATTATCCTTTTGCATTGTGCATTAGCATTTTCAAAAGCCAGAGACGCAATTATTATCTGTCTGGCTTCTGAATTTGGTATCATTCTATTTACTGCTGAAGACAGTCTTTGTAAGAAATCTGAAAATTTCTTTTGGGCCCTGTATAACTTTTGTAAATGACTGAGTTTTCTTTTCTACTTCTAGAATTCTGTCCCAAGCATTCAAGGCTGCCATTTGGCATAAAATTATGGTGTGGTCATTATATAAAGATTATCTTTGTATATCAGCATAATCGCCTTCTCCAAGAAGTTGATCTTGGGAAATTTCCATACCTCTAACCCTATTTCCTTGTTCAGTGGTCTTAGCTTATCTTTCCACCAGGTCCTCCATTGTAACTGGGGACCTGCCTCTAAGACCACTGTAACCAAATCTTTCCAGTCTTGAGGGATAATTGTATTACAAGTTGACCACGAGTTTAACA
Organism: Neotoma lepida; assembly: GCA_001675575.1. Classification (NCBI taxonomy): domain Eukaryota; kingdom Metazoa; phylum Chordata; class Mammalia; order Rodentia; family Cricetidae; genus Neotoma; species Neotoma lepida. Next base: position 667,665 of record LZPO01116606.1, on the reverse strand, counting down.
TTTGCTTCACAAATGGAGAATGCATACCATATGACACTATAGCTTCTTTGAATCTCCTCAAATCTAACATTTGCACAGGAGTCCAATCAGCTCATATACGGCCTTGAGCATTTGGCATTTCGTGTATGGTTACTGGATAGATGAAGATTGGCTGTTTGAAAGCCTTAGGCTGTTTCTCTGTAGCTGTATAATGTAATGCTGGGATTGGTTCACCTTTAAATTCCTCTGTCTGGGTCTGAATTTCTCTATGATCTGTTTTAACAAGTTTTTCTAAAATTTTTATCTTGGCACTCTTTTCTTTTTTTTATAATTTAATTTTTTATTAAAACATTTGATGTACAATCGCAGGAGAGATAATATACAGATAGTTTGAACATAAATATAGGTACAAATTTTTATCCTAATAGTGAAATGTTTCACTAAAGTTTACCCAGTGACTGGGCAAAACCCAAACTTATTTTATGCTACAGTCATCCTAGGGTCCCTCCTGCTAGGTAGCCTCCCTGGATCTGTGGGTTGCAGAGTGATTGTCCTTTGGTTTATATCTAGTATCCACCTATTAGTGAGTACATACCATATTTGTCCTTCTGAGTCTGGGTTACCTCACTCAGGATGATATTTTCTAGTTCCATCCATTTGCCTGCAATATCTTGGCACTCTTATTAACCAACTTTTTAAATGATAAAATAGAAATAATCAAACAATATTTATAATAAAATAATTATAATATATTTATAATTAATATCTATAATATAATATAAATAATTATAATAATATTTATAATCTATCCCATCAACATTAATTATCTCTCATTTAGTTGTTCTATTTTCAGACCACCTAATGTGTTATCAAANAGAGACCAAACANCTTCCATTGTAAAAATGTTTCCCATTTTTTAATGGGGAAAAATTCTCTTTTAACTAATTTCTCTCTTTAAGAAATCTTAATTGACTCACCAACTCTGCTGACTACATAGAACAGTAGAAGCCCATGCAGGTTTCAAGGCAGCTACCTAGTATGGTAGCTGCCCGAGTTAGGGATCCAGGGAGAGCCCACAACCCACCAGGAGAGAAGTGAAAGATCCAGCCATCTGGATCCAGCTGGTTAGGGACTCTGGCCCACATGGAGTGGAGACTCCTGCTACATGCAGCTCAGGACTGAGCTGGGACCTGCAAGGCCAAAAGCAAGCAGCTTTTTCATGAATTTGTGCCACAAATGTTTGGCGACAGATGTAACATGAATCTTAAAACGTCTTATAATAAAAAACCCAGAGCCAGATGTTGGGGTGAAAGCTGAAAGATCAGAGAGGTGGAACAGACAGCCACTAGCTTACCTCTATGAAATCCTCAGCCTCAAGAAAGCAAGTTCCTGTTTCCTCATGCCTTATACACCTTTCTGTGTCCTGCCATATTACTTCCTGGGATTAAAAGCATGTGTCACCAATGCCTGGTTCTGTTTCTCTCATGTAGCCCAATATGGCCTTGAACTCACAAGAGATCCAGACAGATTTCTGCCTCCTGAGTGACAGGATTAAAGGCGTGTGCCACCACTGCCTGACCTCTATGTCTAATTTAGTGCCTGCCTCTGTCCTCTGATCTCCAGGTAAGCTTTATTGGGGTACACAATATATCACCACAAGTTCTTGCAGAGAATCTGCTGTGTTTGGTACCTAGCATCCATAGGGTAGCTCAAAACTCTCCATAACTCCAGTTCCAGAGGATCTAATGCCTCTTCCAAACTCTATGGACCGCTGAATACACACAATATACGTACATACATTCACACAGGCATATACACATGTGCATAAAGTAAAAAGATATATTTTTTTTTAATTTAAACATTGCTACCCGGTCAAGCAGGCACTTGCATGCCAGTGTTAACACTGTTCCGGACATCAGGTGGGAGGACTCTGAGACNGGACCTAGAAATGCACCCTAGAAAGAGGATTGGGCAGAGCAGCAGTGCATCCTGTGCCCTGGGCCCAGTAATGAGAGGAGTGCTTCTACAGGGCTGCTTCCTTCCACTTTCCTCAGTGCTTGCATTACAACTTTAGTGTCATGGAAGAGATGTGTGGATCCCACAGAGTTGAATGAACCTATTGTCAATCAAGTGTGTGCAATGTTTAGGCCTCAGTGAGCTTTGAGGACGTGGTTGTGCACTTCACCCAGGAAGAGTGGGCTTTGCTGGATCCTTCCCAGAAGAGTCTGTACAGACATGTGATGCAGGAGACCTGCAGGAACCTTGCTGCGATAGGTAAGGATATCATCTTACTGTCACTTTGTAAATTAAGGAGCTAGTGTCTCTTGGTATCGATGCTCTTCTGGGATTTGGACTATTATGTCAAATATATCAGACAGAGTTTTGATGTAAACCAAAGCAAGAAACTAATTTTTTAGTAATTTCTAATTTATCCTAAATTTTCTGGGACTACCTTTTAGGACACAAATGGGAAAACCAGAACATTGAAGACCATTATAAAAGTCCTGGGAGAAATCTAAGGTAATGTGCATGTAGAAGGTATACAAATCTTTTTGTATTGTATTGTAATCTAAGGTATAAAAATCTTTTGAGAGGGGACAGGCTTTCTTTGCCCCAGTTTTCCTCCTAGCTGCTAGTATGTTACTCAACTTTTCTGGCTTTGTCTTGGCATGGTGTGGATGGTCTACCCATCCTCTTCATATTGAATTTGAGTGCTTTCTTATCCCTGAAGACCTTGAGCATTTCCATGAAGAGCTGCTCATAGGAGACAAAGCCCCACCTCTTTTGATTGGGTCTCACATGAGCTTGATGTGTTTGGAGCCAGCTGTACCTCAGCTTGCTCATGTTTTTAATCACTTTGTGACCCATGGCTGTGGAGTTCTGAGTAACTTGGGTTCAGGAACCCTGGTTAGGGATGGTGAAAGAATGAAGCTGGGATCAGATGGAATTCTCTAACTGCTACTGCCACTGCTGCTGCTGCAACCTGGAACTGTGGCGTTGTTATTACAGCACAGGGAGGGGATAGCTAGTCTGGGTAGGAGGTCTCTGTAGGTGGACAGCCTCAGACTGTAAATATCTGGGAAGAGGAAGCTGCAGTTGCTAGTCTTTACACGCATTGATCAGTTGTTCAGAAACAGTCAGACTCAGACTCCCAAAGAAAGCTTTGCCGTCCCTTTTAAGTGTGGGCCATATGAATAATGGCTTTGCCAGTTTACTGTGGGCCAGTTAGTCTTGGAGTCCTCAATAGGCTGTGCCCACGTCAAAAATACACATTTACTCAGGACTTCACTCATTCAGGGTTTCCTCCACTCCCTACACATGGCCACAGAGTTTGAAGAATTCTGTTGTCTTCAGTGGTGACCATGACAGGAAGTCTTTAAAAGAATTTTGATATGCTACAAAAATTTGCAAATAAGCAAACTAAACAAATAGGCACAATGTGAATTTTTTTGTTAGAATATTTTTACCAAAACTATAGTTAATTGGTACTAAAATGTAAGCATGCTGAATAGTGTTACCAGAGCATTTCACTTAGAAACATTATAAGAACTTATGCTAATGAATATCATTGTTTTGATCAAAGCTCTGTGAGACTCAGCATGTAGAACATCAGCCCATTTAGTCTCTCACCACTCAGATCTGGCAAAAGGCATAAACCTTGTCTGATTTTTGGAACTGTGTATAACCTAGGCCTAATAAGCAGACCTAATTAAATAACTGTTACTAAATTGTTTGTCCTTTGTTGTTATGGTTTGTGTTTTCTTTACAGATGTTACATGTTACAGACCTGTGAGAATGAAAGTGGTGATCAAGATAGAGAAAACTTGACTTGGAAACCAAACCTCAGTATGAGCATGAAAAGTTCCACTGGACTAACACCATGTGATCGCACTGTGTGGGGAAAGACTTCCTGGTGTCATTCATCCTCTTGTAGGCATGCCATATCTCACTCTCAGTATAATCCACATGAGCGTGAGGAGTATGTGAACAAACAGTGTAACTCTGAGTCTCTGATAAGCTTCCAGAGGTACATGAGAACTCACGTTGTGAATGGGCCATGTGAATGTGAGGTGTGTTTAAAATATTTTGGTTTTCCAAATATACTCAGAATGCATCAGGAAACTGATAGTGGAAAAAATCCATATCAATACAAGGAATGTGGAAAGACCTCTGTTAATATTAGTTCACTATGCACACATGGAGGAACTCATGCTGAAGAAAAATGTTATGAATGTAATCAATGTGGTAAAGCTTTGAGCTCTTACAGTTCACTTAGAAGACATGAGAGAATTCATACTGAGAAAAAACCCTATAAATGCAAACAATGCGGGAAAGCCTTTAGATACCACAGTTATCTTCACTTACATGAAAGAATTCATACTGGTGAGAAACCCTTTGAATGTAAACGATGTGGGAAAGCGTTTATATTTCCTGGTGCCTTGCAGGTACATGAAAAAATTCATACTGGAGAAAAACGTCATGAATGTAAACACTGTGGCAAAGCCTTTAGACGTCATAGTGATCTTCAAGTACATGAAAAAATTCATACTGGAGAAAAACCCTATGTATGCAAACAATGTGGTAGAGCTTTTAGACTTAATAGTCATCGGCAGAGACATGAACAAACTCATACTGAAGACAGACCCTTTATATGCAAACAGTGTGGCCGATCTTTTGAATGTTACGGTAATCTTGAGTTACATGAAAAAATTCATACTGGAGACAGACCCTTTGTATGTACAGAATGTGGCAAAGCTTTTGGATGTTACAGTAATCTACAATTACATGAAAAAATTCATAGTGGAGATAGACCCTTTGTATGTAAAGAATGTGGTAAAGCCTTTATATGTCATGGTCATCTTCAGAGGCATGAAACAACCCATACTGGAGAAAAACCCTATGGATGTAAACAGTGTGGTAAAGCCTTCAGTCGGAACAGTCATCTTCAAAGACATGAAAGAACTCACAAGCAAATGTCTACATGCCCCAGAAAATAATGATTCTACCAAAGTCCAGCTAGGCAAACCAGCGGTTGTGTTAGGATTATGTCTAGGAACATGGACAACTTATGGACAGCTGCATCTTCAAAATGCTACCCCATCCTGAGTGATGACTCACAGGAGCTCCCACTCTGGAGATCTCTGCAAAGCCTTGCAGACAGCTCAGCTGACCAGAAAGTCTCTTCTCGCAGCAGTTGTTTACTGCTTTTGTAACCTTGGAGAAAGCCTTGTAAATCTTTTAAGGCTTAGTTTGCTGCGGTTTGTTAGTCATTTACTTACCAAGTCTCCAGCCTCCCTCGTTTTTCTGTGTATCCCTGTCTGTCCTGGAACTCACTCTGTAGACCAGTCTGGCCTCAAACTCACAGAGATCCACCTGCCCCTGCCTCCCAAGTGCTGGGATTAAAGGTGTGTGCCACCACTGCCTGACTCCAACCTCCTTCTTATAGGCAAGGTTTCAATTCAGAGGAAATTGTTAGCAGTGTTTCTGGCTCTTACATTTTTTTTTAATGGTTTGGAACCTTGATGGGGTGGTATATGCCATAGCAACCCTCACTTAGCAGCTTCACCAGTGGCTGTGGGCTCTTCAGCACTAGTCTTACCATCTAGTTCTGGCATGGAACCAGGAGCAGTGACAGTAACCTTTATGGTTTGTGGTACCTCAAAGGCCTCCTTGGCCAACAAATTACAGCCAGTATCCCACCCCTGGCACTGGGATCTTTATTTAGCAACCACTGGGAGTGCCCTCCCACCACAGTATGCCTTCATTACTTAAACACTTTAGCTGTTAACTTTAATAACCCATTAAAAACAAAACTCCAGCCTCAGTGGGTTTATAAGTCAGGTGAAGTATGATTGCAGCTGGCTGCTGTTATATGGGCTCTGTGCATCATTAGTGACTACTTTTGTTCCTCACCCTTCTGCTGGTACCTATATATAACACTGAGTTGGGTGGGACCCCTTATGCATGGAAGTGCTTATTAAAGGCCTGTAGCAGTTTCCACATAAGTGAGAACATATTTACATCCCTCAATGATAAGCCCCTCATTGGGCAAGATGACTTCAATGTGTCCCATCATAGAATCTATCAATGCCATGATAAAGAATAGGCCTAACATGGTGGCAACTTTTGCCTTGTGGCCAGGATAAAAAAAATACCTGTCTCCTGCCTGCATGTGTTTGCTTCTTGCTGCTGAAGCTGCCTATTGATTGTTGTGAGTGTAGCTGCTGCCACAGTCCTCCAGAGACATCCTTTGGCCTTTCAACATGGAAAGAATAGCAGCAACTCTAAGAATTTTCCAGGTCTTGACTGCCAAAATGAGATAGCTCAGACATCCAGCTCCATAGCCTGAACAGCTACTGGACTGTCCATCATACACATGGCTGTCATTGAACTGCCCAGCCCCACTATGTAAGCTCTCCTACTGAATCCCCTTTCATTACACACATACAGTCTATTAGTCTGTTCTCTACAGAGTCCTTTGTAAAATCATTTGTGGTACAGGAAACACTGTGATATAGTTCTGGTGATGTAGTTCTTTTGGCACAATTCTGAGCATGCACTAACACCTGGATGGGGTCCTGTGGACCATATATACTAGGCAGAAATAAATGCCTTTAAGGAAAAACAATTTTTAAGTGCTTGTTACAAAAGGACTTAAATCTCAAACTGATTTAGTTTTATTGGGAAATAAGTCTCCAGGACTGTTTAATATGTTTTTCCTGTGTTTTATGTCTGGCTTGCTGTCATCACTATGATATCAGTATTCTATTACAATTGACATGTTTTTTCATTTTTATATTTATTTATTTGTTTTGAGGCAGAGTCTCACTTGGTAACCCAGGCTAGCCTCAAACTCAGGTCTGCCTGCCTCTGCTTCCCAAGTGCTAGGATTAAAGGTGTGTGCCACCATTCCTGGCTGTTTTCTAATTTTTTTGATTAAAAAGAAAAAGGAAAAACATAAATAAGCCATTAAGTAAGAATATCAAATTAGCCAGTTGTAGGTACAGTGGGGCAGAGGGCCGTAAAGGATATTAAAGAGAAAATGGTTTTAGCTAAAAAGAGGTGTGAAGGTGGAGCCTACATGGTAGAAAGTCTAGTATAGCTATTGTCCTGGATAGCAGTCACTGTCTACTAGATACAACTCAAGAGTTATCTATGAATAGAATCCCAACTGAGGAATTTTCTAAATCAGTGACCTGTGGACATGTCAGTGAGAGATTGTCTTGATTGTTAATTGATGTAGGAAGGCCCATTTCACTGTGGGCAGCACTATTCCCTAAGCACATCTTCCTGAATGCTAGTCCAGCATTAGCCTGCCTTCCTGCCAGCAAGCAACATCCTCTGTGATTCTTGCTGCCCTTCATTGGCTGTGACGTGAGTTCTTTGACCACAGGTAATGCTGTGTAGAATAGCAAAACTTGAAGGCCTGCCTTCAAATTCCTGCCTTCAATTCCCTCAATGATGGACTATTACATGAACTGTAACCCAAATAAACCATCCCTACACACACACACAGAGTTTCTTTTAAGATGTTTTATCAAAGCAACAGATATGAAAACTACCTTTCCCAGTGTGGTAGGGGATGGTTTTGCTCCTTGTGGTTTCTGGCTTCATGAGATGGATGATAGGATATGCAACCAAGACAAAGCTTTCTTGAGTGTCACTGGAAGGACTACCAGGGTGGCCATCTTTTACTTGGTATTTGGTGGCATGCCATCCTANGAGTATGGGTTCCCCCTCAACATGGATTAAAGAATGTATTGCAGCAGGGCATGGTGGTGTATGCCTTAATCCCAGCACTTGGGAGGCAGAGTTCTGAGAAGTCCAGGTCGCCCAGGTTTGCATAGTGAGTTCCAGGCAAACCAAGGCCTGTCTCAAAAGAGCAAAAAATAAATTTATTTCAGTCACTGAGCATATTTTCTATGATGCACAATCTTAAGTAGGACGTAGTATCAGTTGGATGGTGCTCTGCCTACTTTTATGTCAACTTGACACAAGCTACAGTCATTTGGAAAGACGGACTCTCAGTTGAAAAAAATGCCCCCATAAGATAAGGCAAACCTATAGAGCATTTTCTTAATTAGCAATTGATGTGGGAGGGCCCAGCTCATTGTGGGTGGGGTCACCCCTGGCCTGGTGATCCTGGATGCTATAAGAAAGCGGAATGAGCAAGCCATGGGGACAAGCCAGTAAGCAGCACCCCTCCATGGTCTCTGCATCAGCTCCTGCCTCCAGGTTCCTGCCTGGCTTGCATTCCTGTCCTGACTTTATTCTATGATGGATTGTGATTAAACCCTTCCTTCACCAGTTTTTTTTTTCCTCCTAAAATTTGACAGGATGCAAAGAAAAGAGCATAAATTAGATCTGTGCTAAAGAGTTCATCCTGGGATCCAGAAAAGTGGGTGCCATGGGGAGAGAGGCTGAGGAGGGAGGCAGCAAGGTAAAGGTGGAGATGGTACACCTGACCCTTGGTAAAGAGAAAGGGAATGTCCATGAGTCGTCATGCAGATGGGGACACTTAAAAATGGCCCAATACAAGAGACCATGATAGAGGATATTCTGCCAAGTGTTGAACTGTTAAAGACATTTATTTATTTTATTGTATGAGTGTTTTGCCTGCATGTATATATGTGTACTGCATGCATGCCTGGTACCCATGGAGGCCAGAAGAGGGTCTCAGATTCCCTGGAACTGGAGTTAAAGATGATTGTAAACCACTATGTGGGCTGTGGGAACTGATCTCTGGGTTGTACACAAGAGCAGCAAGTGCTCTTAATCACTGGTAAAGACTTTTAAATAGTGAAGGAACTGGTCACATGGTTCCCTGAAACTGGAATATGGGGACAGATAAAATCCATCTGAGTGCTGGGAGGTACAGAAACTACATATCAACTGAAGAAATTTAAGAGAAATGTGCCCCCATTGGGCCAGCTCTTGGAGTCATTAGGGACAGCTGAGGTCCCAATGAATATTAAGAACTTGAAGATAATAGAGGGGGGTGCCGGGCAGTGGTGGTGCACACCTTTAATCCCAACACTCAGGAGACAGAGATAGACAGATCTCTGTGAGTTCGAGGCCAGCCTGGGATGCAGAGTGAGTTCCAGGACAGCCAGGGCTACATAGAGAAACCCTGTCTCAAAAAACAAACAAACAAACAAACAAACAAACAAACAAACAAGATAATAGAGGACAGACAGGAGTTTAACTTAGAGACTTAGGCCTGAGAGACCCAGTGTTGGTTGAACCTAATGAAATTGTGATTACAGGGCAGTTAAAAGATTGATCCAGCAGGGACCTCAGGGAAGGTATAGGGTTCTAGTGTTTTTTGTTGAAGCCCACAGTCAGACAAGACCTTTATGATGTGGAAGTGCCGGCAAGTGTTAGTAATAAACACCAGCATTAAGTGGTGTTGATAAATGCAAAAGCAAGCAGCAGGAGAACACAGAAGGTCGACAGGAAGGGCCTGTGGGGGCGACTCTAAGGCTAATGTGACAGACAAGGCTGTGTCAAGACAGTTCCTAGGAAAAATGCAAGAAGCTCAATGATGCTCAAGTGAGCTTCAGGAAGGCTTTAAAACCAGAGCAACAGCTCAGAAAAGAACAAAATAACACAAATGAAAAAGATAGAATGACCTAGGTGTGAGCAGTTATTCCCTAGGGTATATGACATAAAGCGTGCTTGGGTGGTTCATCTAGCCCAGGGCTGCTGAAAGGGCACTGGCCTGCAGCCTGCCAAAACCAGGAGTCTAGTGGCAGGCCTTGCTAGATGGAGTGAAGCAACACAAACCCTCCCCTGCCCCAGACTATCAGGGATGGGGAGACACATTTTGCATTATGAGATGACCATGACCTTCTAGGGGGTGAGGGGAATGTCCTGGTTTGAATGAAAAAATGTTCCCGTAGGCTCCAGTGCTTCAACACTTGTTCCTCATATGGGAGCAGACATGGAGGTGCAGCCAAGCAGTGGTACAGAGAGCTGAGGATAGGTGTCTACACCTTGTCTGGGTTTGTGTCCTCTCTGTGTTCTCTGCTGTGGCCAACGTGGCCAGTTGTATCATAATGCTTCAATGATGGGCTAGAGCCATTAAACTGAGCCAAATAGACCCTTCTCCCCTAAGCTGCTTGTGAGTCTTTATCACAGTAATGAGAGGAGAGAGAGACACATTGTTTGCATATTTGGAAATGCCTATTACCTCTTCTCACTAACTTTCCAATCAGGCTCCTTTCAACTCCCCAACCAGCAAGCCCAACATGTAGTAGCAGCCTTATCCAGATCAGCCTTGGTGAGTGGTGTCCATGTTACTGAACTCAACCCTAACATCACTCCCTGCCACCATGGTCAGTTTTTTCATGGGACCTTTGAGCTATGACAGAGATCAGTATGAACATCAATATATGATCATACAAGTGGCCATTAGTCCTAATGAAAACATAGGATGAGGTACTCTGGCCAAATTTCTACCCATTGTGAAAATTTCCATTCATTATTGTCCTTCAGGGTTGTCTTCTGGAAAGGGGTTGAAATGCTGTAGCTGTCCATTTCTGGGTGACTTTAGCAGACAGAGCCATCTGCAAATAGCTCATAGTCTTCTCTTCCTCCATGAGCTCAAGTATGCATTGGAAAGCTAAAGAAACTGGAGTCTGAATGACCAGTCATTTCAGAAGCCCGACTGGCTGGAGATGAGATGGTGGTTTTTACCAAGAGTGTTAAGCTGCTGCTTTCTCAAGGGGCTGGTCTCAGAATCAAGAGAAACGTAATCCAACTTCTGTTTCTGCCCAGTTTTCTTCTGTGGCAACAGTCAACACAGCCTCTAGTATTATGGTTTCATGTCCTGTTGTCTTTGAAGGGACAGCTTCTGGACTATTCAGTAGGTTATTGAGACAGGAAGGAGCTGCATGGACAAAGGCTCCCCAATCTGAGACTGGGACACTCCCTAGCTTTGATCAGATGTTTTTATGTGGGGATTTACCCTCTCCAGCTCTCAGCACTCCCTGTCCCCTTCCACTTAACAAGTACTAATGTGACTGGGCATGGTGACACATGCCTTTAGCCTCAGCATTTGGGAAGCAGAGGCAGGGAGACAGAGGAGATGTTTTTTTCAATTTGAGATTTCTAGGGGAAGCTTGTGAAAATCTCGTAAAGGGGACCCATTCTGTTCCCAGTCTTTTATAATAACCATCCTGGCAGGGATGAAGACACATTTCCTTCTCCTGTTAGAAACGGTCATCTCCAGAAATTAATTTCCCAAGAATCTCATCCTTGGAAAAGGGAAAAGGTTGTGTCAACAGAGAAGGCCTTGTTCCTGGGAAAGAGGTTTCACACAGTTCTAGTTATATAGGAGGAGCACAGCCAGCTAACCTGATAAAACCACAGTTGTTCCTGCTAAGCCAACTTGGAGTCTGCTGCTGCACCTGGTGATTGGTGACACATGATCATCAGAATGCTAGGGGCCAATGAGAAAGAGACAACACAGCTAAGAGAGTCTCTGGCTGCCAATGGGAAATTGGGAGGGGGTATATAGGTTTGCCCCGTATCGGCAATAAACTTCTCACCTGACTCCTGGTATCTGTGAGGTTGACACTGCGCCTTCTCACCACCTTCCCCAAGGGGTGTCCATATAGGGCATCCCGTAACAGTAACAGGCCCACAGTCCTTAGCACAACTCACTCCCTGATGTAAGTACCGATCAGGCCATAAAACTCAGCACATAGACAGCACCACCCACCAAAACAAAAACAGAAGTCTAATCCATTAAAGTCCCTAGTTCTGGGAAAGTCTCTAAATGTACTAACCTTGCTTTTTGGCTTCTGTAGTTCTGCTTTTGACTGACAAAAGTTCTGCTTTTGTCATCCCAGGATATGGTTTGTGTGCTTAAAAGTTTATCCTGGCCGGGTGGTGATGGCGCATGCCTTTAATCCCAGCACTCGGGAGGCAGAGGCAGGCTGATCTCTGTGAGTTGGAGGCCAGCCTGGGCTACCGAGTGAGTTCCAGGAAAGGCTCCAAAGCTACACAGAGAAACCCTGTCTCGAAAAAAAACCAGAAAACAAAAAACAACAACAACAAAAAAGTTTATCCTGAGAAAGGCTCAGGGCTACCCTGGGATCCTGAATACCTAGTGTAGTCACCGGCCGGCTATTAAACACTTACTGTTAGTTTAACCCTGTGTCTGAGCAGTCTTCTCTAGTGAATACCCCACAACAGAGGGGCTCAGAAGAACACAGTGTAGGGAGACTGGAGTTGAGTTGACTTTGGGTCATTAGTGGGTGGCACCATTCCTTGACAGGAACTGTGTGCTTATGTACACCTCTTGCCCTCTATTTAAAACTAAAGTTCTTGTCTGGACCCAGAACAAAGACTAGGAGAGTGCCACTGGGCCTCTCTGCTTCTCTTCTTGATGTGGACCCTGCTATACATAAAAAATTTTTTTCTCCATGTTCATTAGAAATGCTGATCCAGCTTCAGGTAAAAGATGTATTGATGCTGTCTCATAAGTGTGCTGATGTATCATGAGTCCAGCTCTGATTCTGAGCCTGAGGAGCTGCCAACTAAACAAAGGGAGTTTCTTCCTTTCAGGGTTTTCTTTGTGGAGTCAGGGCTTTAAGGTAAGTTATGGATGAACTGTGAGGGATAGGTGACTTGAAGTCCCTAAGGTTGGGATGGAGTAGATAAGAGGTGAGGTCATAATTCAAAGCCTCCGTGGGCTCAGTAGCCAGGCTATGCTTACTATAGGGCAGAGATGGAAAGGGACCCTCATTAGCACTTTGCTTCTTATACCTAAAGCAGTTGAAACCGGGGCTTCAGTGAGGCATGGCTGGATCCCTCCTGGGCTGCCATACTTGGCCAATTTACAGTTTCTGCATCCTGTTTCTTTTGGAGATAGCATCTCACTAGTGAGCTCTTAGCTGGCCTGGATCTCACTTTGTAGATCAGGCTGGTCTCAAACTCAGAGAGATTGCCTGCCTTTGCCTGTCTGGTGCTGGGATTAAAGGCCTGTGCCACCACACTGAGCTCATTTCCTTTTTTTAAGACAAGGGCTCATTTAGCCCAACTGACCTCAAACACACTGTTAGAACATGGACCTGCTCCTTAAAGGACGGTGATGACTTGATGCCCTTGTGCTGTGACCTGGCACCTCCTAACTTACAGCACCTAGTTCTTCCATGCTCTTCATCAAGTACACTGTTGAATCAATGTGAAACTTCCCACCAGCTCCCCAAAACTTACAAAAGCCATGTAAGTCATGATATGTCATGAGCTAAGGATTCCCAGCACAACTTCTTAACTCTGTGTCCCGGAGATTGTTGGAAGCAAATATCTCTGGCTCCAGCTAAATGTGCCCCCACTCCTCCTGTATACTGAGTTCCGTGATGCTATTCAGGTTGTTCCGTTTTAGTGCTGAGAGGACAAATGCCTTGCAGCTGTGGCTTTCTGGAACATGCTGACCTTTCCTTGACCCTGGGTGCTGAGGCGTGGCAGAGGCCATTCTCAGAGGGTATATAAGGCAGAAGGAAATGATGAGATGTAAGATGAACTTCTAACCAGTCTTATTAATAAACACGCGGAACAAGAAATAAGGGTAAAAATCTGACAGAGATCAGAGGAATTAGGAGCAAGCCACCACTCGCCTCACCTCACCAACGCTGCCTCTACTTCCCAGGAGCGACTCCAGATATGGGTGTTTCCCGTACAATGAGAGGGTGGCTTCTAGTCCTAGTTCCCAGATACTTGATGAATAAAGGTCCTGGATGCCTGCAATCTGACAGTGTGTGCTGCGTTCAATCCCGACTCCCTCCACCAGATCCAGACTTGTGCCGTGCGGGTCTCGACAATTGGAGGTCCCACCGAGATCTGGAAAGGAGGATCAGAGGACGGGGTCGCTCCCTGAGAGGAGTGTATTGAAGTAAATCCTGATGAGGTCAGGGTCGCTCCCTGAGAGGAGTAAATTGATGGCCACTGAGATTACCAAGGTTTTAGAAAAACAAGGAACAGAAATTAAGAGTAGTACCACAGCCACATTTGTTACAACGATTGCTGAAGCAAGTC
>LZPO01116606.1:618622-635800 GCA_001675575.1 Neotoma lepida | reverse complement strand
TGACCTTTTGTTTAGAAGACATATGCTGTCTGACCTTTTGTTTAGATGACATCATATGCTGTTTCACCTTTTGAAGAGCTGTCTGTAAAAGAATTAAAATCAATCTCTAGGAATTTTTTTTTGTTTTGGTTTTGGTTTGTTTGTTTGTTTTGAGACAGGGTTTCTCTGTGTAACAGCCCTGGCTGTCCTGGAACTCCCTCTTGTAGACCACGCTGGCCTTGAACTCACAGAGATCTGCCTGCCTCTGCCTCCTGAGTGCTGGGATTAAAGGCATGTGCCACCACTGCCCAGCGATCTCTAGGATTTTTAGTTGTAATTGTAGGTAATACTCATTAGTGTTTCTTAAAAAAAAAATCATAAAAGGGGATCTTTAGGATAATGATTATCTATAGATCCTGAGTAACATGATAACGCTACTTATCAATTGTTATCAGTGTGGAACAAATAATCACCTGCATTTTATTTAGTGGTACAATTATTTCTATAGGCTTGTTACCTGTNAGTTGTTAAGTCCTGTCCTTCTCGTCATTATCAAGTCTAAATCTTCTTGTAAATAAGGAGTTACAGATCATTGCAGAGATTATGACATGCATAAGTTTCTATGTCATCACCTTGTTGACATAAAATTCCAGTACGTGATGAGGAGGAAAGAAGGATAAGTAATTGATAAGGAGCTACTGCTTTAGCCACGGCATTATTCAATTAACTAATAACTCATTCTGCCTCAGGTGTTATGTTTCTTACAGAGTTTAACTGAGAGTCTCAAGAAAGCAACTTAAAAAATGAAGACAAATCCTTAGTAGTGATGGGAAGACAAGAACATATCCAACTGACGTGACCAAAAATTTTTTGTAAGTAATTCAGGGTACATTGTTTGGGAAGTTTTAAGCAGAAAGGAGCATGGCAAATTTGTTGTCGAGTAGTGTTGTATTCTAAATAATTATGAGGTGATTGCTTTTCTATTTTGTCCAGAGCTATGTTTAAATTCTTCCCTTTTAGTTTGTTTACCATGAAAGTTAAATATTCGTTTAAGTATTGATTAGACAAGCAGAAGAGAATGTCTTCCATATAATGAATGACCAATACCTTAGGAAACTTAACACTGGCTTAAGTGTTTTGTGTATAATATTGTGTATAATATAATTTGTGTATAATATTGACTTATAGTGGGGCTATTTTTCATCATCTGTGGAAAAACTTTCCACTGATATCGGGTCATTGGCTATTGATTGTAGAAAGAGAAAATGTAAAGTGTTCTGTATCATCAGGATGTAAAGGACTCGAGAAAACCAGTCTCTAAGTCAAGTATAATAATGTAATGTCATTGAGGAATCATAGTAGGAGCAGGAAGCCCTGACTGGGGGGACTCCATTGTTTTCCTGGTAACATTTTATGCCCCTGAGATCATGTAAGAGTTGAACTTTACTAACTGTCATCACAGAGCCCTCATCCAGAGACTGATGGAAGCAGATGCAGAGATCCATGGTCGGGCGCCAGGCCAGAGCTCCAGAAGCCCAATCGATGAGAGAGAGGAGGGATTCTATGAACAAGGGGCATTGAGATGATGATGGGAAAATGTACAGAGACGGCCAGCCAAACTAGTGGAAACACATGAACTGTGAACCGATAGCAGTGGAGTCCCCATGGTGCTGGACTAGGACCTCTGGATACTCGAGACAGTTGTTTAGCTTGAACTCTTTAGGGGACCCCCAGGCAATGGATCAGGACCCATCCCTGGTGCACGAGCTGGCTTTTTGGATCCCAGGACCTATGGTGGGACACCTGGTACAGCCTTGGTGCAGGGAGAAGGGTCTTGGTCCTGCCTCAACTGAATGTACCAGGCTGTGCTGACTCCCTATGAGAGACCTTGCCTTGGAGGAGTTGGGGATGGGGGATGAGTTGGGGAGAAAGCTGGGGGATGGGAGGAGGGAGGAGAGGGGGATCTGTGGTTGGCATGAAAATTGAATAGAAAATCTTTTAATAAAAAAAAAGAAAGAAAAGAGTTGCACTTTATTCTTTGACCTTTTATGAATTACAAAAGGGAGTCCCAAGGAATCACTGAAGGCTCTATGTCATAGTTGCGATTCTTCTTGTACTACAAGTTTGGCCTGTTTTAGTTTTCTTTTATGAAGGGGCCACTGGTAAATCTATACTGGGCCATTCCCACTGTTGGGGGTGATGACTAAGAACTGGGGCAGCCAGCCATGCTGTTTATGAAGTGAGAGAACTTGCCATCAGTACTTTGTTTAGAGGCCAGAAGGACTGACACTCACAGCCTGTTTCAGAAAGAAAGAAAATAGCAAAGAAGATTAGAGGAAAGAAGTGGGAAGTAAAAAACAACCTAGGGTGTGCATAGTTCTGCGGAAATGTTTGATGAGCAGCCTTTCCTGCTTACGGTGAAGACACCAGAAGACTGAGAGGCTGGCAGAAGTATATCAGTATGGAAGGTGATCATAAAATCCCGTCAATCTTCTCCTAAGAGTTCATGCTATAAGTGAAGTGAAGCAGTCAGCTCACTGCACAAGACATCCCAGCACACAGAGCAAGGACAGGATCCACTTTCTTATGTTACACAATGAATTTCTCTTTGGCTCTTGTATTAGCTACTGTTCTGTTGCTGTGATAAAACATAATGGTTCAGGTCATTTAGAGAAGGGAGAGTTTATTTGGGCTGACGATTCCAGGGTGATAAGAGTCATGGTGGATAATAATGGGGAATCCATGGCAGCAACTGGATGGCATGGTGACTGGAGCTGGGAGCTTGCATCTCCATGGCAAGCAGGAAGCAGACAGTAACTCTCAGTGGCATGAGGCTTTAACCCCTAGTCTGTCACCAGTGATGCACTTCTTCCAGCAAGGCCACATCTCCCAAACCTCCCCAAACAGGACCACCAACTGGGGAACTGCCTAATGTGGTCAAGACAGAACATTGAGCATGGCAACAATCTCAAAGGAAGATGGTCAAGACAGAACATTGAGCATGGCAACAATCTCAAAGGAAGATGAGATACACAGAGCTAAATACACTTTTGTAAAAACTATTTCCATGAAATCTAGGCAGGTATAAACTAATTGTTCTGTTAGGAAACATTTTGAGTTTAAACAATACTTTAAGTTGAATACCCTTACTTTCAGAACACTTGTATCTATTTCTACATTATTGGGAAAATCTACCATATTAAATTAAGGTCAGCATTCACATAGAGCCACACATTTTCTTCTTTGTTATAAGTAAATTTTCTTTTAAAATTATTTTCATTACTATTTTATTTTTTGTGTATGTCTGTTTTGCCTTCATATATATATATATATATATATATATGTATATATGTGTGTGTGTGTATATATTGTATATATATACATGTATGTGTATATAATACATATATATATATGCACATCACTTATGTTCCCAGTGCTCACAAAGGCTAGAAGAGAGTATTGGCTCCTCAAGTACTGGAGTATAGGTGGTTGTGAGCAGCCAGGTAGGTGCTGGGAATCAAACCCAGGTGCTTTGGAAGAGCAGTCAGTACTCTTAACTACTGAGTCATCTCTCTGGCATTTAGAGGGAATTCTTGTTATGTCCCATGAAGACTTTGAACTCACAGCTCACCTCTCAAGAGCATCTTTAGTGTTGGGATTACCTCACTGAGTTCTCACGCCCAGTGCACATTCCCCTTCTACAGTCAGGCTGTGAGACACCTGAAACTAGACTGGCTTGTTCACACCTCACTGGCCACCATACATGCTGCACAGGTTCCTTTTCCATACTGTACATGTGACTGACCCTTTCAGAAACAGTTTTAGGATGTCTCCCTGAAGATGAGTTTGAATCTGTACAAATAGNGCAGCTTCTCTGCCATTCCACACACTGAACCATTAAGCCATGGTAACCATTTTTAGGAGACACCATCATCCACCTTATAACTCACTCTTTTAGATTTGTATATGACCCCACAATACAATGACATCTAAGAGAGGAAGAGACAAGTTTTAAGCTTTACCTTCACTTGAAAAGAACTCACATGTCCCCAAAATAATTTCCACAAATTACATGAATAATCCCATATCTCATGTCTGAAAGTTTACTGCTTTGGATATTCATTACAAGGGCAAAGTGTAATGCAGGAATGCCTTTCCTGCAGGGAAGGAAAGGCCCACTGCCTCATATGAGGATTTATACTAAACAGTCTCTCTGGAAATACCAAATACAACACATGTCTGTCAAATCGAAATGGAAACCCACACACTGCATTCTCAAAAGTCCATTTAGCTACATGATATCCTCAATCAGATCATAGTGGTCATTTTTCTCCTTCAAAAAGCCACCTGTTGTAGAATATTACTTTAACTAGGCAAAGATATGTTACATTTGTTTATGTTTCGGAATATTACATTATCTATGTAAAGGTGTGTTACATTTGTTTATGCTGCATTTGTTTAATGATGTAAAGATGTGTTGCTGTTTTACCTTGCCTGCCTAAGGTACATGATTGGTCTAATAAAAAGCCAAATGGCCAATAGCTAGGCAGTAGAGGGATAGGCAGGGCTGGCGGGCAGAGAGAATAAGTAGGAGGAGGAATCTAGGCTTGAGAGAGAAGAGAAGGAGAGAATGAGGGAAAAAGAGAGGGAGGTGCCTGGGGCCAGGCAGCTGCCAGCCAGTCAGACATGAAGTAGGACATACAGAAGGAAAGAAGGTAAAAAGCCCTGATGTAAAACATAGATGAAAAGAAACGGGGTAAACTAAATTATAAGAGCTGGTGGGACAAGCATAAGATAAGGCCAAGCATTCATAACTAATAATAAGTCTCTGGGTCATGATTTGGGAACTGGTCAGTGGCCACAGTGCGAGGGTACATTGTACTATAGAGGGGGAGACCTGAGGGGAACAGCAGTTTCACATATGGTGACACATGAGGTGACTTCCTGTGATATACTCACTCAGGAAACAAAGAGATGAATATTCTTAAGCAGCCAGCTTCCTCCTTTCTTCTGTTTTTATTTCACCTGGAACTAAATCACATGGGAATCTTGGACCCAAGCTTACAGGATCACACTGCCAATATTCACGGTGAATGTTGCCCCTAACAGTGTCCACATATACACTCAGTGGTGTCTCTGAGTGATTCCAAATTCAGTCACACTGACAGTTGTTGCAGGATATTTGATCTCTGAAGCCTTAGATTGAGTTATTTACCAGAAAAACCTGTTTTAGTTGTGGTGTGGCTCAGCCATAGCACACACCTTTAATTCAAGAGTTTTCTGTTTGAATATTGTAAACAAGATTAAATTAGGTCAACCATAGGTCAAGAGCCAGGGCAGGCAACCAGTTGACAGGAAGTGAACATAGTATTGTTAAGAAAAAACCTTAGAGAGTAAGAGGGAGCCATGAGGACTGATGGAGAGGTACATGGGAAGTAGAAGGGAGGGACATTGAGTCTGAGGAGACTTGTTTGAGATGGTAGGAGAGAGGAGCGGCTTCTGGGACATTGGTAGAGGAGGAAGGTCCGCTGGGTGCTTTCTCTGCCTCTCTGACCTGGCAGGCTTTCACCCCAGGATCTGGCTAGTTTTTATCGGTAAAATCAAATGATTGAGATTTTGTTAAAAACAACTCTAACACAAATCTTAAATGGTCTTATTAATAAAAAACAAAAAACCTGGAGCCAGATATTGGGGTGAATGCTGAAAGATCAGAGAAACAGAACAAGCCACAGCCAACCTCACCTCGCCAACTCCTCAGCTGATCTTGTTTCCTCAGACTGAAAACCTCTGAGTCCTCACCCGAATGGGTCTCAGCTAAACTGCTCAAAAGCCTCTAGTTCCTGGTTTTCATGCCTTATATACCTTTCTACTTCCTGTCATCACTTCCTGGGAATAAAGGCATGTGTCCTGCCCAAGCAAAGACATAAGATCTCAAGTGCTGGGATTAAAAAGGTGTGTGCCACCATGCCTGTCTCTGTTCCCAGTGTGGCCTTGAATTCACAGAGATCCAGACGGATCTCTGCCTCCTGAGTGATAGGATTAAAGGCATGTGTGCCACCACTGTCTGGCCTCTATGTCTAGTCTAGTGGCTGTTCTGTTCTCTGTCCCCCAGATAATTTATTAGGGTACACAATATATCAACCACATTTCCCCTTTTTTGTCTAAAATAGAAAAAGTTATAACTAATATAAGAAAAACTATATACAGTAAGTACAATAAGTATATACAATATATACAGTCAAGAATTACATTAACAATGTCTAGTCCATTAACATTTGACAAATTCAGACAAAAATTTCATTATTTATCTTATTTTGGTAAGTCCAATACAAAATTTGTATACAATATACAAAAATCTAATCCAGTGTAAAATATTTAAAACTAGTAGTTGCCTTTTAAAGGTAGACTCAATAATCTACCTTTTTTATTTTATCATATCTATAGCCTCTCTTTTTTTTCTTTTCAGAGTAGATTCAATAATCTACCCTTTATTCTATCATTTCTATATCCCTTTTTTCAGAGTAGATTCAATATTCTACCTCTCATTTATATCCTCTTTTTTTCTCTTCAAAGCAGATTCAATAATCTACCATTTTATCCTATCATTTCTATATTTTTTAGAGTAGATTCAATAATCTATCTTATCTATATTCTCTTTTTTTCTTTTCTTTTTTTAAAACAAGAATCCTGAATCTAATCTCCTTTGTTTAGTTTTTCTCCTGACCATTATCAATTAACAACTTGTAACCAACCATCTTAAACAATGACAATTTTCCATAATCCATTGAATGACCAAAAACCACCCACCCCACCTCTTGGGAATGTGGGTGTCATGGTCTTAAAATTACTTCCTGCTGTCTGGGGGCAAAGGCATTTTGGGGAATCCTGAAAAGAAAAATTTTGGGTTAATTGTCAAGTCCTGGGGGAGTTAGCTGTATCATTTGTCCAGTCTCTGCATAATGGGAAAGTGCAGGGTTTGTCTCAAGTCCTTGCTTGAGTAGTCTGTGAAACTGGATCATCTCAGCTAGCCATCTCAAAGTTTTCCTGAGCAGTTTATAGTCCAAAGCCTATCTTTGGGCGGTGTTTGCCAGCTTATTGGTATTATCATAGTCCATGTGGAATCGTCAATCATTGTGGGGTCTCATCATCCTTTTGGAGATTTCAAAGTAGTTGTTAGGTGTGGTCATGGTTCACTGCATAATTTTTTGTGTGTGCCTCCTCTGTGGTTTGGAGCAATGACAAATGTATCTGTGGCAGAATCGTGTCTCACAGCCATCTCTAGCTTGCAATACAACAGGTTCCATTCTTATTCACTAAGATAGTCTTTGATTTCAAATCTCTGTGAACAAAAGCTGGCTTTCCTTGGGTACCAACAATCTCCGCGTGAAGGTGGGCAAGACTGACTGTCATGGACAGAGTGAAATCAAAAAGGGATCCATGCTCATGGTAATCTGACACCAGCCACAACTGAGTCCATGTGCCATTGTCTTTGTTGTCTGCTGCTATAAATCCTAGGATGTTTTCACAGCATAACATCACAGTCTGATAAATCTCAGCCTCTTGGAACCATGAACATTCTTTCCTATAAGAGAATATCTTCACAGCAACTTCTTCTCTCTGCCACTTGCCTCGTCAAACTTCTCCAAACTGATCTTTGCCAATGCTTTCTTATAACACAATGGTTCTGGCAATTGTTTTCTGAACAAGCAGTGGTAAGCCCTTCATCCCTAGTAGCACTGTCGTCACCGCCACCAACACGATGAGAAGCAGCTGGCAATGTGGAGCAGCAGCCACCACCTCCTTGGTCCCACTGCCACTCTTTGTGGCCTGGCCCAACCCTGGCTGCAGCTTCTCCTTAGCAAGCCTCCCAGGTTGGCCTCAAACTCAGGATCCTCCTGCTTCCACCTCCTTCAGCAAATCCTACCAGAGTACACCACCACAACCGGCCTGTGCAGCTCAGGCCTCAGCTGGGGACTCCAAGGCCACAGGCAAGCCACTTGTTCATGAATTTGTGCCACAAACATTGGGCACCAAATGTAACTCAAATTGCTAAAATACTCGGGAGGCAGAGATCCGTCTGGATCTCTGTGAGTTCAAGGCCACACTGCAACAGAGCCAGACATAGTGGCACACACCTTTAATCCTAGGACTTGAGATCTCATGTCTTTGCTTGGGTGGGACACACACCTTTAAACCCAGGGAGTGATGGCAGGAAGCAGAAAGATATATAAGGCATGAAGACCAAGCACTAGAGGCTTTTGAGCAGTTCAGCTGAGATCCATTTGTGAGGACTCAGAGGCTTTCAGTCTGAGGAAACAAAATCAGATGAAGAGTTGGCGAGGTGAGGTTGGCTGTGGCTTGTTCTGTTTCTCTGATCTTTTAGCATTCACACCAATATCTGGCTCCAGGGTTTTTTTTTTACTAATAAGACCATTTAAGATTCATGTTACAAATAACAGACAGTGAAAAGAGTGAACATCATATAGGTATGATGCTACATCTTACAGGATCCATAAGGTCACAGCTCAATAATATGCTTTCAGTGATCTCCCATATCTGGGGGACTCCACAATATGCTCTCAGCAGGACAATCTCTCAGATGACATTAATTTTCAAAATGTGAGGGTACACATACATACCCAGTGTAAAAATTCAGAAACATAATGTTTAGCAGCTGCAAACCAAACATAAGAAAACATCCTTCTCCTCAAACCCAATAGTAATTGTATTGCTTCAATTTGGACTTTTAAACAGTGTAGAGTTTGTGATAGACTATGGGGACTTTTGAAGTTGGACTGAAGGCATTTTCTCTCCTTGAGCACTGAACTTAGCTCTATTACATTTCCAGGTACTTCTTTTCTCCTCAAACTGTATGTTTTGTGTTTTTCCTTGCTCAGCTTGCTCCTATTCATTATAGACCTGCATAAGAGTGGCCACTAATAACCTCATGTCAGAATCAATACTAGGCTGTCTTGAAATCTCTTCTGCCAATGCCATTAATCCAAAACTCCTCAATATAGCCTCAGGCAGATTTTTTTGGACAAGGGCAGAAAGCAGCCACATTCTTCATCAAAATATCACAAGAACAGGCTCTAGGACACTTAATAATATTCTTCCACTCTGAAACTTCTTGAGCTGAACCACCACAGTGGCTTTCCTTAGTTCAAAAAGCCCAGAAATGGTGATTATAGATACAAGAACATGTCCACCTGGTGACCTGGGTGTTCAATTTGACATAATTCCCTACACTGTAAAGTGCCTATTAACTCACAGAAACCCAAACTGAAGACAGGGGTGATTCTTACCACTACTATCAAGAAAGTTGGAAAAAAGTACTGGTAATGGAATCCCAAAAGAAAAGAGCCAGGTGCTCTCAATGCCTGAAGTTACTGGTAGGTGGCATTGTCAAATTACCGTCAGTACTGCCTTCCACGCTCCTACTGGCATGGTACAATAAGACCTACTTAAAGCATTCAATTGCATTCCTAGTCCAAAGTCCCAAAGCCCACATTCCACCAACAAGCAGCATGATCAGGCTGTCACATCAATACCCCACTCCTGGTACCAACTTCTGTCTCAGTCAGTGTTCCATTGCTGTGAAGGGACACTGTGACCACACCAGCTCTTATAAAGCAAAGCATTTAATTGGGGCTGGCTTACCATTTCAGGAGTTTAGCCCACTGTCATTATGGTGGGAGAATGGTGGCATGCAGACAGACATGGTGCTGGAGAAGTAGCTAAGAGTTCTACACTGGATCTGCAGGCAGCAGGAAGAGAGAGATACTGGGACTGGCTTGGGATTTTGAAGCCTAAACCCAACCCCAGTGACACTTCCTCCAACAAAGCCACATCTTCTAATAGTTTCAAATAATGCCACTCTCTGGTGACCAAGCATTCAAATCTATCAGCCTATGGATACCATTCTATTTTATGTTTATTTATTCTTCTCATACAATACAATATAACCACAGTTTCCCCTCCCTCCACTCCTCTCAGTCCCCTCTAACCTCCTCAGATCCACTCTCTACCCCAGTCTCCCCCTAGAAAAGAGAAAGCCTCCCAGGGACATCAACTAAACATGGTACAAGATACAATAAAACCAGGCACAAAACCTCACATCAGGGCTGGGTGAGGCAACTCAGTAGGAAGAAAAGGGTCCCAAGAGCAAGCAAAAGAGTCACTCACACTCCCACTGTCAGGAGTTCCCCTAAAACACCGAGCCAACAACCATAGCATATATACAGAGGACCTAGCTCAGACCCATGCAGGTTCTGCTATTGATGCTTCATTCTCTGTGGGCCTCCATTAACCCTGTTTAGTTGATTCAGTAGGATGTGCTTCCCCAGTGTCCTCTATCCCTCTGGCTCCCACAGTCATCCTAGCCCTCTTCCCTGGTTTCTCCAAGCTCTGAGGGGAGGGACCCGATGGAGATCTCCTTCCTGGGCTCTAGCTCCACTTAATGTTTGGCTCTGGGTCTCTGAGTCCACTCCCATCAGCTTCAGGAGAGAGCATCTCTGATGATGACTAGACTAGTCACCGAACTATGAGTATAGCAGAACATCATTAGGAAATCTATTTCCTTCTTTCTTTCTTTCTCTTTTTTTTTCCCCAGTGGTGCCTGGGGCTATCCAGACTCCGGTTCCTGGAAGTATCAGGCATGGGCTCCCTCTAGTGGCATCGGCCTGAAATTAGACCAGTCATGTGTTAGCCACTCCCACAAGTTTGTGTTACCATTGCCCCTCCACATCTTGCTGGGTTGCCAGTCCTGCCACTGGAATCTTTGCCTGGTTACAGAAGATGGCCAGTTCAAGCTCTAAATCCTCCATTACTAGGAGTTTTCACTAGGGTCACCCTCAGTAGATTCCAGAGTTTCCACTGAACTGCATTTCTACATGGCCCAAACGGCCTCTGATTCTAGTCATCTCTGCCAGCATTTTCTCCCTCCACCCTGCACCAGATCCTATCTGTTCCCATCTCCATCCACCCCCAGTCCATCTGCAAAATCTACTTCTCTTTCCCAGTGAGGTCCATGTGTCCCACTTACAACCCTCCATGTTACTGAGCCTTTTAGAGTCTGTGGATTGTAGCATGATTATTCTTTAATTTATAGCTAATATTCATTTATAAGTGAGTATATACCTTATTTGTCTTTCTAGGTCAGGGTTACCCTCAGGATGATTTTTTTTCTAGTTCCATCCATTTGCCTGTAAATTTCATGATGTCATTTTTTTTCCTTTCCCCTCCCCCCCATATAATATTTTTATTGATTATTTGGGAATTTCACATAATGCACCCCAATCACATTCACTCCCAGTCCTCCCAGTACCAACCCCTACCCTTGTGCCCCCCCTCCAAAAAAAGATAAAAGAAAGAAAATTAACAAGTCCAATTTGTGTTGCCCATACACTCATTTGAGGATGGTCAAACTCTCAGCCACCAGCCCCTTGAAGGAAACTGAGTTATTCCCCACCCACACTACCACAAGAAGCCATGAACTGTGAAGAACTACACTTCAGCATCCCTACCACAATTTTTAAGAGTTTTCTTAGGTGGCTTCTTATCTATACTGTTTCTTATTTTGGGAGGTTGGAGAGGTTGTCACAGAAGCCTTCTATGTCTCTCATTCTCAACTGTGAGCTGCAATCATGGATATCACTGCAAAGGAAGCTTCCTTGCCCTTTACAATCAGCCACAGCTGGCACATGGACTTCCACATGGTTTCTGACTACAGCATGGATCATGGACATCCACATGTCCTCCAGCATTCAGAATGGATCACAGACCTCAATACGGTCTTTGGTGGCAGTACAGATCGTCGACATTGTCTTAGTTAAGGTTTCTATTGTTGTGAAGAGACACAATGACCACAACAACTCTTATCAAGGAAAACATATAATTGAGCTGGTGACTTACAGTTTTAGAGGTTAGTTTAGGTCCATTATCATCACGGTGCTGGAGAGGAAGCTGCTACATGTTGATATGCGGGCAATAGGAAGTAGAATGTCTCACTGGACATGGTTTGAGCACATATAAAACCTCAGAATATGCCTCCACAGTGGCACACTTCCGCCAACAAGACCACATCTACTCCAACAAGGCCACACCTAAAAGTACCACTCCCTTTGGGGGCCATTTTCTTTCAAACCACCACAGACATCAACATGGCTGTAACACGAATTGCTAAACAGTCTTATTAATAAAAAACCCAGAGCCAGATATTGGGGTAAAAGCTGAAAGATCAGAGAGGCAGAGAGCAAGCCACTAGTTCTTACTCCTATGAAATCTTCTGCCCAAAGAGAGTGAGTTCCTGTTTCCTCATGCCTTATATACCTTTTTGTGTCCTGCCACATTACTTCCTGGGATTAAAGATGTGTGTACTTCCCAAGCAAGAACATGAGATCTCCAGTCCTGGTATTAAAGGTTTAATCTCTGCCTAGCTCTGTTTCCAGTGTGGCCTTGAACTCACAGAGATCCAGACGGATTCCTGCCTCCCGAGTGATAGGATTAAGGGTGTGTGCCACCACCATCTGGCCTCTATGTTTAATCTAGTGGCTGGCTCTGCCCTCTGATCCCCAGATAAGTTTATTAGGGTACACAATATATTGGGGTACACAATATGTCATCACACATGGCCTCCAGCAGCAACACAGGCCATGGACACCAACATGGCCCCTTGTGGTAATATTCCATTTTGTAAATGTACTACTTTTTTATCCATTTTTCAGTTGAGGTTGTTTCCAGTTTCTGGCTGTTATGAATAAAGCCACTATGAACATAATAGAGCAAGTGTTCTGGTAATATGGAGCATCCTTTGGGTATATGCCCAGGAGTGGTATACCTGGATCTTGAGGTAGATCAATTCCCAGTTTTCTGAGGAACTGCCATATTGATTTCCATAGTGGCTGTACAAGTTTGCACTCCTACAAGCAATGGAGTAGTGCTCCCTATGGGGGTCATTCATATACAAATCACCAAGGCTTTATGCTACTACATAAAACTTAGGTTTCAGAAGAGAAGGAAAACCTAGCAAAGTCTGTTTTGAGCCTGGCATCTCTAATGAACTCTAGATGCCTTCATTTTTCTGTTACATGTAAAGTAAAAGTATTTTTCTTGTTATATTTGTTTTGTTTTTACTAAATTTGAGGATTTTAGGGCTAAAGCTGAAAATTATACATTTCATTCCCATCAACAGTGGTTGCTGAACAAAGTTGTTTAGAAAAATAACTGTTATGGATTAAGACAGAAACAAAAAGTCTATATGGGAAAAATTTTAACCAGTTTATCTGTTCTGTTAAGTGACCCTGAGGTGGCTATCTGTAGCTGCTGGAATGGGGATCCCATAAGGGAAAGTTATACAGGATCATAACAAGGACTATGGGGGTCCTGTTCCTCTATAGTCCTCTCCCAGGGTCTGGGAAGAATCTACAATCAACTGATAATTTAATCTTTGATGATATGAAATGAATCTACGCACATGAAATTCTTTAGTCCATGCACTTTATTCTTCTGCATCAGTTTTCTCTTCACATAGCTTCTTTTCTGCTCTCTCACTGAGCTCCTTTCTTGGCTGATTTCTCTCTACATTTATCTGCTGTCCCCTCTAAGTTCTATCTTAATTCTCTCATCTTAGTTCTGCCCCATCTAGGTTCTCATCCCTTTAATTCTTTCCCATCTTAGCTCCTCTCCCATCTCCTTCTTTCTCATCTTGTTCTTCCTCATCTTCCATCTCATTCCTCTAGTTCTCTCTTCTAGCCCTTCAATCTAGTTCTCCATCTCAGTTTGTTCCTTTCCAGTTCTTATTCATCTAGCTCTTCCATTCTCTTTTCTCTTATCCATCTAGTACTTCTCTGAAAATAAAACTGCCTTTTTATCGCTTTGACCCTTATCTCTCCAAGCTATCTCTGCTCCTGATGTTTCTGGCCAGTGTGCTCAGTCACTAGGCAACTTCCATCACAGCTAGATGTACCTGTAAGTTGGAACCCTTTAGTTCTTGAGTTAATTGTTAAGGGTGGATCTAAAACTAGAGATAAGACTTTGGAAAGGAGAAAGTTAAGCTTAATTAGCACATCTGCCAGGCCTTCTCAAACAGATAGTCTGGATGCTTAAGTCTGTTCTTAGAGAGTACAGAGGTATCTTTGATAAGGTACCTTCCTCCGTCTGGGGATGGACCTGGCCAGATGCTGCCAATGACAATAATTACAGGGAGGCTTGAACTGGGCTTCTGGCTGTGTGCAGTTGTCAGCACAGAAGGTTATCTAAATATCCCATTAGTAGAGGGGAAATTGTGCCCAGTGAATGATGGAAAAGCTACAATAGCACACAAGAAATCCATAGCAGGAAATGGCTAATAATCAAAAGCCAAATATCACCAAGACTCCTTGAGCCCAGCTTGACCTCTGGAAGGCCCTTGGCTTCTTCCACGTATAGCTTGTCATAATCAGCTGAAATCCTACTTCATATATTTTTGCAGCTTGCAGCAGGATCACTCTTCCATCTCAGCCACCACTGCTACTGAAGGCCCATCCTCACACTGGTAACTTGATAATGTCACCTACCAATAGCTTCAGGCATTGGCAGAATATCTTAGTTTGGGTTTTATTGCTGTGAAGAGACACCATGGCATTGGCAACTCTTA
The DNA here is from genome assembly GCA_001675575.1 of Neotoma lepida. Lineage (NCBI taxonomy): Eukaryota > Metazoa > Chordata > Mammalia > Rodentia > Cricetidae > Neotoma > Neotoma lepida. Next base: position 621,186 of record LZPO01116606.1, on the reverse strand, counting down.
TAAAGGAAAACATTTAATTGAGACTGGCTTACAGGTTCAGAGGTTTAGTCCATTATCATTGTGGTGGGGAGTATGGCAATATGCAGGCAGATATGGTGCTGGAGAAGGAGCTGAGAGTCTTACATTTGGATCCTCAGGCAGCAGGAAGTGACAGTGACACTGGATGTGGCTTGGGCTTCTGAGACCTCAAAGCCCACCCCAGTGACACACTTCTCCAACAAAGTCACACCTACTCCAGCACATCTCCTAATAATGCCACTCCCTGTGGGTTGGGAGCTGCCTGACATAAGTGCTCAGAATTACTCAGGTCCTCTGGAAGAGCAGTAAGTGCTCTTAACAGCTGTCCTCCTGGCAACCACCTGTGTGCATTTTCATGTGGCCAACAAGCTCTAGAATCATGTTAAAAATTAAAAGTAAAATATGACCATCTTCTTTGAATTCAGATGTTACAAGCCTAAAAAGAGCTTTACAGCACCAGGTGCTTTGCTTTATGGAGATGGATAAAACCTGGGTTGATTGTAGTAGAACTACCCAAGAAACTCCCTGGCTTCAAGAAAGATATTGCAGTATTGGCTGAGAAACTACTTTATTTTCATCTACATCAAACTTTGCAAATGTAATGATCCTGGTATAATGCGGAACTTCTGTGAATTTTAGCTCCAGAAACCAGTACAGCTCTATGTAGCATATTCACTCTTCAACAGGCAGGAAATGAGCCCTCCACATGCCTGTAACCTTGTGAAGCTGCACCACAGAACTCAAAGTTTGGTCTATCATGAACATATGTGACTCCTTTGGGTACAGGTTTAATGTATATTTTGAGGCATATATTTACTTTTCTGCAGTATGGTTAGTAGTTTGTTTCTTCACTACCATTACTCTCACTTTGCTTCCTGGCATTTTGAGCATCACACAGTACAGCAATAAGAATATGCCAGAATGTAGACCCCTGCTTGCTCTGCTCCAACAGGCTCTTATGGTGGTTTGAGGTAACATCACACTCTGGATTAGGTGGACAGAGGCTTCCAAGCAGCCCTAAGGAAGCAGATACGATATGCACCCTATGGACTGGATGTACTGGGTGCTTTTGTATGTCAGCTTGACACAAGCTAGAGTCATCAGAGGAAGGAGCCTCAGCTGAGGAAATGCCTCCTTGAGATCCATCTGTGGCCTGCTTGCCCTCAACCTGTCAGCACATCCATTCCCTCACTGGAGCCTTCTTCTCTGGGACTCCAGCATATACAGAAGAGCAGCTGAGACACCCAGCTGGGACAGAGCCTTCCTGGACTTTCTATTTTCAGCTAGCCACTGTTGAATTAGTTGGACTGCAGCCTTGAAAGTTTTCAGACCAGACCCGAGCATTCTGCCCGAGACCTATCTGGGGTCCAGTTGCCGATCATGTTGAGCCCAACAACTTGGAGGTGTTGGTGAGATTGCCCTACTGATCAATCTGTTCAGCTGAGATCCATTTGGGAGAGGTCTCAGAAGCCTGCAGACTGAGGAAACAAGATCAGCTGAGGAGTTGGTGAGTGAGTAGAACTGGACCCAAGAACGCAAGAGAAGGAGCTGCCCAGCCACNGAACTAGGTCATCAGAATCATAAGTCCACCCTACACCAACTGAGAACCCCCATCTCCAGACCCGCAGATCAGGTCTCTAGCCCCTAGGCCCTGGGGGCATATTACTGTCCCTCCNCCCCAGCCATTGGAGCACCAGGGACTGGGCAGCTGCCTTTCCCTGCCCCCTTGCCAAGAAAACCATCCCATGTGACACCAACAACCACCAGAGCCATAAGCCCACCCTGCACCGATTGGGAACAGCTGCTCCCTGAGACAGAACCCACCAACACTTATTGAACTAAGCTGCTCCTGGAGAAACAGAGCCCATTAGCACCAATTTGACCAAGAACTCCCAGTGGACCAAGACTATCGATTGGAACAAGAGAGGCACCCTCAGAAACAGACACCGCCTACACTGAGTGGAAGAAGAGATGAGTAGACACCAGTGCAAAAATACAGGCAACAACATAAAGACCTATATGGCACCATCAGAACCTAGTGGTTCTACACCTGCAAGACTCAAACATACCAACACAGAAAAAGCAGAAGAAATGAATCCTAAAAATTACTTTAAGAAGCTGATAGAGGCCCTTAAAGAGAAAATAAAAAATTCCCTTAAAGAAGAAATGAAAAATTCTCTTAAAGAAATGGGAGAAAAAAAAACAAACAAAAAATTGGAAAAAAATCAAAGAAAGCCAAGAAAAAGAAATTAAACAAATGAAGAAAACAGTTCAAGGTTTCAAAATTGAAATAGAGACAATAAAGAAGACACAAACTGAAGGAATGCTGGAAATATAAAATCTGACTAAATGAACAGGAGCTACAGATGCAAACATAACCAGCAGAATACAAGAAATGGAACAGAGAATCTCTGACATTGAAGACACAATAGAGAAAATAGATTCATTAGTCAAAGAAAACACTACAGCCAAAAAAGTCATAACACAAAACGTCTAGGAAATTTGGGACACCATGAAAAGACCAAACCTAAGAATAATAGGGATAG
>LZPO01116606.1:599570-614847 GCA_001675575.1 Neotoma lepida | reverse complement strand
TTGCCAATATTTTGTTGAGTATTTTTGCATCAATATTCATGAGAGATATTGGTCTGTAATTCTCTTTCTTTGTTGCATCTTTGTGTGGTTTGTAACCCAGCTTTTTATGCCTGTTCATTCTGCTAACTCATTTCCTATCTCCACCAAGCTACATCACTTCCTGTTTGTCTGCACAGACCTCCAGAACTCTAAGGCTGATGCTGGGATTAAAGGCGTGTGCCACCACCACCTTCCACTAGTTCCCTAATGTGACCTTGGACTCACAGAGAACCAAACGGATTAAGGACGTGTGCTAACTTGCAAGACTTTTGTTTTTACTACTAGTGGCTGGCTGTCCCATTTTTCCTCCGATCCTCAGATAAATTTTATTGGGGGACACAGATAAAATATCACCACAGAATAGGGGCAGAAATGAAAAAATACTATGAAGAAAATGGACTAGAAAAGATTCCTGTAGAAGCTTTTGGCTTTTGGCTTGTGGGCGTTAATTCAAGACAGCTTAGAATCAAGCTCCGAAATGCAGGAGGGAATTTTCCCTGAGGAAACAAAACAAAACCCCCCACTCCACCAGGAAACACCATTACAACACCATGCAATTAAAATCAGTTTCTGTTTGACCGTGAAACTGATTTAAAGGAACAAAAGTCTTGGGATGAGACAAAAGAGGAATTGAAGGGGTTAAAAAGTTTAGTAATTTCTCTTACACAAAAACTGGAAGCTCTTCAGGTCTCTCCCTCTCAGAAAAGTACTCATCTTTCTTCAGTGAGGGCAACATCAGACTCACCTGAGGAGGCGTCTATTGGTATGGATGGCCTGTAACTATCCTACACAAAAATTCCCTGGAACATTACAGACCCTCACTGTTAATGCTGCATCTCCTCTTCAGGCCAGCGTACAGGAACCAGCTAATTAAGGGGAAGAGGTAAAAGGGTTTCAGATGTTCCCTGTGATAGAACAGCCAGATGCTCAGGGAAATATCAGACAAATGCATGTTCCAATCCGTTTTAAATAGCCCAAGGAGATAAAAACATCATTTAATCAGTATGGCCCAATGGCTGCTTTTACAACAACATTATCAGAAAGCCTTTCATTGGAGGCTCTGCCTCCAAGTGACTGGAAGCTAATGGCCAGAGCCTGCCAATCAGGTGGCAATTATTTGCTGTGGAAAAGCAAGTTCATAGAGCAATATCAGGCCACAGCTGAAATAAATCTGGTCCAGCAGATTCCCATTACCTTTGACATGCTTGCTGGAGAAGGCCCTTATCTAGAGACAGGCCAATAGTTAAATTTTGATGTAGCGGTGTATGCTCAGGTCAATGCAGCTGCCAGAAAAGCATGAAATAGACTTCCATTGTCTGGAAGACAGATAGAGGATCTATCTAAGATAAGGCAGGGGCCTGATGAATTGTTTCAAGATTTCATTTCTAGACTAATGCAAACAGCAGGCAGGTTAATCAGAGATTCAGAAGCTGGACTTCAGCTTGTTAAATAGCTCACTTATGAGAATGCCAATGCAACATATCAGGCTGCAATACATCCTTTTAGAAAGAAAGGAAACATCTCTGACTATATCCGACTTTGTTCAGATATAGGGTCATTATACAAGCAAGGGATAGCCCTGGCTGCAGCATTACAAGGAAGAACAGTCAAGGATGTTCTGTACCAACAAAGACATCCTAGCTCAAGACATGGGAGAGCTGCCAGACACCTGGGAAGTTGCTTTGGGTATGGTCAGTTGGAACACCATATTAAGAGGTGTCCTGCCTGCCTCAACTGAATGTGCCAGGCTCTGCTGACTCCCCATGGGAGACTTTGCCTTGGAGGAGGGGGGAGTGGGGAGTGGGTTTGGGGAAGGCTGGGGAGTGGGAGGAGGGAGGAGAGGGGAATCTGTAAAAAATTTTAAAAAAGAAAAATATCGGATATGAAATAAAATGTTTTTGAAAAAAAAGAGGTGTCCTGGAAGGAGAAATAGCTTAAGGACATATGAAGAACCTAAGTTATGCCTGAGATGCAAGAGAGGGAACTATTGGACTAATAAATGTCTATCAAGGGCAGATACCCAGGTGAATCCATTTCAGGGAAACGGATGGAGGGGCCAGCCCCAGACGCCAACAAAATAGATCTTTGGGGTAACTCGGCAGTCAGTCTTACAGCAAAGAAACATATTCATGACCTTTATAGAGCAACCCCAGGTAGTGCTGGATTAGATCTCAGCTCTTCTATCTATGCAGTTTTGATCCCTGAAATAGGGACACAGGCCATCCCTATGGGTGTTTATGGACCTTTGCCAGAAGGCACTGTAGGGTTATTATGGGAAAGAAGTAGTACCACTATGCAGGGGATCTTTGTTGCTCCGGAATAATTGACATTGATTATGTGGGAGAAATTAAGGTGATGACTCATTCACCCAAGGGAATTTCTGTAATAAAGACTGGCCAGAGACTTGCACAGTTAATTTTACTTCCTCAGATACAAACAAAAAAATCCAGTCAAAAAAGATGAAAGAGGAGACACAGGATTTGGTTTGTCAGATGCTATTGGCTACAAGCCATAGGTCCACAATGTCCAGAACTCACTTTAGTTATAAATGGAAAAAATTGTTGGGAGACATTCAATGATTATGACCTTATTTGAAACTACCTACTGGTGATTTGAAACCTTTAAGTAATATTTTAAAAGGACATAGTGACCCTAATTCACCAAGACAGTTAACTGAAGAAGGCAGACAGGTTCTTCTACAAGTGGAGAATGTTATCCAATATCAATAAGTACACTATATTAATTATAATTTATCATGCTATGCATATATCCTACCCACTAGACATACTCCTACAGCAATTCTATGGCAAAACAATCCTCTTTTATGGTTACATCTTCCTGTTTCACCAGTTAAAGCATCAAATCCATATTATGAAGCCGTAGCTTGTTTGATACAAAAAAGCAGGACTGAAACTAGACATTATTTTGGTAAAGAACCAAGTATGATTAGTGTTCCTTTCACAAAACAGCAAATTGACTGGCTTTTTCAAAATAATGATTCTTGGGCAATTGCTTTTTCTCAGTTTTTGGGTCAAATTGATAATCAGTTCCCAGCTGATCAATTGTTACAATTCACTCAAATGCATTCATTTGTATTTCCTAACGTTGTGATGAAAAATCCTGTAAAAGATGCTATATTAATTTTTATTGATGGATCATCTAATGGCAATGCTGCTTATGTTATCAATGAAAAAAACTATGTAGTACAAACAACCACAGTTTCTGCGCAGATAGTGGAATTGCAGGCAGTGAATATGGTCTTTCAATTACTTGTAAACAGTTCATTTAATTTATATACAGATAATCAATATATTTATAGAGCTCTTCAAGTCATAGAAACTGTTCCATGCATTGGAACTAGCAACAGTCAAGTCAGAATGTTATTTCTGCAAATTCAAGGTGCTATTCACCAAAGAAAGCTACCATGCTTTGTGGGCCCAATTAGAGCTCATTCCAATCTTCCTGGTAAGGGTAATGCAACAGCTGACAAATTAACACAGATAATTGCCCTATCTCAAGTAAAATTGGTTCAACAATCACATGCTTGTCATCATCAAAATAGCAAAAGTCTAAGGAAACAATTCAATCTTACCAAGGAAGCTGCTCAACAAATAAACGATGTGGGNTATGTCCAAATATTTTCCCATCCCTCACTCAGGGGTAAACCCTTGGCGTCATCTTCCTAATCATCTATGGCAAATGGATATCGCTCATATTTCAGAATTTGGCAAATTAAAAAAATGTACATGTAACCATTGACACTTATTCAAGATTTTTAATGGCTAGTGCGCAATCTGGAGAAGCTACACAACATGTGATTACACATTGCTTGAAATGTTTTTCCTATATGGGAATACCAAAACTTATCAAAACCAATAATGATTCTGGATACACTAGTAAAGCATTTCAGCAATTTTGAACCCAATGGCAAATTGAACATAAAACATGCATTCCTTATAATCCTCAAGGACAAGGCATAGTGGAAAGAGCTCATGGCAGTCTCAAAATACAATTTCAAAAAATATAGAAGGGAGAAATTTACCTTCAATCACCACATAATGCATTGAATCATGCTCTTTTTATTTTGAATTTTTTGAATGTGGATGTTCATGAGCAATCTGCTGTGGATAGATCTTGGCATGATGACACATGAGTGACTTTTGTTCAGGTAAAATGGAAAGATCCTTGCTCAGGGTTATGGAAAGGTCCCAACCCTGTTTTAATATGGAGTTGAGGGCATGTTTGTGTTTTCTCACAAGATGAAAATGAATCCAGATGGCTACCTGAATGTTTGGTGAGGTGTGTGGAACAAAGAAATGTCAGCTCAAATGATGCTCCTCCAGAAGAACTGAAGTAAAGAGAAGTGGAACCAATTTTCCTGATATTGAGGTACCATCCTCCAGTCTGGGAAAGTAAGAGAATAATGGGGCCCCCAGACTGCTAAGGAGTTTGAGATAAAGTTTTAGTAATGTTTGTGGCATTTAGGGGACCTGCAATAAGTCTGAGGAAAAGGACAGCCCCTAGTTAAGAAACTGTCTACCACTGGGCACATTTTTGCTGGTTCTGGAATGGCTTAGAGAGCCTGGTGGGAAAGCTGACTTTAGGGGAATGGCATTACCCCGAGGGTTACAGTCCTTGCACAAAGACACTACTGTATTGTACAAAGAACTACCTGTAAGGGCAATGGAATCACTTAGACATACATTAAGCTTTCAGGCCAATAGCCCAGCAGGGGAGCTGCTGAATGCTGCAGGTTTGGAACCCAATTCCAACTTAGACAATAACAGGAAATGACTATTGTAGAATTGCCCAGCTGAGCAATTCAGAAACAGAATGTCCTTAGGATGTTTTCTTCCTTGTTCTTTCTTCCATTCTTCTTTTTTAGTTTGCTGCAAACTGAGATAGCTCTCAATAGAGTTTTTTNAAAAATCTAGAATGCATAAAATACTGTTTAGCAGCAGCACAGTTCTTTGAAAACTAACAGTTTATTCTTATTCCTACTTCTCAAATGAAGTCCAAAGAAAATTACTCTCTGTCTTGTAAGAATATGTAAATAGTTCTATTAAGAAATCTTTTCTAGATGTGTATTAGTTTGTAAAATAATTCTATAAGTTTGAAAAATGTATAGTAATATTCATGTTAGTTCCAAAGAGGTATAGTAATATTTACAGTAGATTTATGTTAATTTATTTATGAACCATAGTTTGGTAAAAGCTAAGGAAATTTTTAAGTTTGATACAGTTTATTTGATGTGTTTGCATTGAGAGTTTTGATTTAGAAAAAGCTAAGACTGCTGTAGTCACCTTAAATCCATTCCTAAAAGAATATTCCATCTTTATCATCCTCTACTCCTTTATTGGGAGTTGTGGTAGCCTAGGACTGGCTGTGGATGTTCTAAATACTTACAAGCTCAGTAGGGACCTGAGTCAGAGCTGAGTTAGTCTCTGTACCCGCCCCTCTTGCCAGAGCCTGGTAGTCAAAGACAGGCAACTTTCTTCTTGATAGCTTCCAACCTAAAACAGAGTATGCTTGATGGCAAGTGTATCTCCATGACGGGTAAGGAAGATCAATCAAGAAGGACGACCTAAGACAAGCACAGTCTATCTGAGAGGTCTGGGGGACCCTTTCTTATATCAAGAAGGAGGAATTGTGGAGGCCCACAAAGGTTTCCTAGGGAGATCTGAGCTTGCTTCACCCAGCACGGCTGCATTAGAGGATTGCATGACCACATGTGTGGTTACTAGGTGATTGGAAGGGTTTGCACTTGGCTGTGCTAGGGGGAAGTCTTGCTCCACCCCTTAGCATTCCTATAAAAAAAAAAAACCCTTTANGAGCCTATCAGAGGCTTTTGGTGAAAGTAAAGCCCAGTTGCAGCAGAAGCTCCCAGTGTTTTGGAGATGCCAGTACCATAGGATGACCACCATCAAAAGCAGTAGCCAGTGGAGTGGAGCCAGTCTAGAAGACAAGCTGTGTGTGTTGTAGAGGGCAGAGCCAAAGAAGTGACCCAAGCCCTTTGGAGGAGTCCAGAAGATTGTGAGTGGATCCCATATATTGAATGGTTGGAATTTTGTTTTGCTTTGAATTGATTGTGACTGTGCCCTAATTTTTCCCTCTTGAACTAAGAAGTGTTTTACTGGAGCCCACAGTTGAGAGACTGAATTTTAAAAGACTTTGGATTTTTAAAGAGCTTGGCTATTTAAAAGGGGAATGAAATTTAATGTGTTTGAACTATGGGACCTTTAAAATTATTTAAGAACTTGAGGATGAGTATGAAAGGAAGGGTTGTGGCTTAATAGTGATGTGTTTGTGTGTCAAGTCGAAAAGGGTCAGTTGTACTGGGTGGTGCCAGCCCTGGGCTGCAGTACCTGGGTTCTATAAGAAAACAGACTGAACAAGTTATAGTAAGCAAGCCAGTAAGCAGCACCCCTCCATGGACTCTGCATCAGCTCCTGACTCCAGGTTCCTGCCCTATTTGAGTTCCTGTCCTTGACTTCCTTCAGTGATAAACAACAATGCTGAAGTGTAAGCTAAATAAACCCTTTCCACTTCAACTTGCCTTTTGGTCATTGTATTTCATTACAGCAATAGAAACCCTAACTAAGATGCTAGATCAATGTCAAATGCCAAAAAACCTCAGTCTCCAATACCTACAGGGGATAAGAGATTTTCCCTAATGTAGAGTCCCACAAAGGTTTCCTAGTGAGATCTGAGCTTGCTTCACCCAGCACGGCTGCATTAGAGGATTGCTTGACCATGTGTATGGTTACTAGGTGATTGGAAGGGTTTGCACTTGGCTGTGCTAGGGGAGGTCTTTGCTCCACACCTTGGCATTCCTATTAAAAAAAACCCTTTAGAAGAGACAGAAAGGGCCAATGGATAAAGATCCAGGCCCTCCCTAGGCTATCCTGTGTTTCTATCTGTCAATCTCCCCTCTATATTTCTACCTAAATCTCTTATCCCTCTCTCCCCAAGAGTACCCTGGGGAAAAGGTGGGAGCTAGTCTCCCACACCCTAATTAGTTCATGCACCTTTTTGTTTTATTTAGATTTGTTTGATGGGTATTTGTCTGCCTGTATGTCTGTGCACCACAGGCTTGCCTCCTGAGTCCTACAGAGGCCAGAAGAGGGTGTCAGATGCTGTTGAACTGGTTACTTCTATGTAGGCACTGAGAAATGAACAAGAGCTCTTAACTGCTGAACGATCTCTCTAGCTCCAGTCATGCAACGTTTACATTCTGAGTTTTAAATCTCCAGACTGAACACTCCTCAAGGGGCAAAAATCACACCATCTGTGTNATATAAACATTCTGTGGTGCTTGGCAGCATGCTGTGCCCTATGAAGTACCCAGTACCTTTTCTCTGATGTTGCTGAGTGGACTTAAATAATCCCTTAAAACCTACTATTAAAATATAGCAGAACTGGAAAAACAAAACAAGTTTTTGTTAAAAGACATTTACTTCAGCTTTGCAGTATACACAGCACACAGGATCCACTGCAGAGGATGTTAGTCTACAGAAGAACTCCACCAGTACCACACAGAAGAATTGTGCCAAGGAAGGAATATGACAACAACCAATTCTGTTTTTCTACAGACTGTCCTGTTGCCAGAAATGACACTACAAAGAAATGTGTAGAAGAACAGAATCAACAAAGTGTATATTTGCAATGAGAGTTGTTGTAGAATATTATTTTAAGGTGTGTTACTCTTGTTTATGCTCTGGAACATTTATTTAATGATGCAAAGATGTGTTACATTTGTTTGATTAAATAAAATTCACCTGCGGTCAGGAGGCTGAGTCAGCAACTAGCTGACAGGAAGTGGTAGGCAGGAGCCAGGTGGAGAAGGACTTTTAAGTGGGGGCTAGAAGGATGAGGGCTTTTTGGGAGACATGGGCAAGGAAAGGAGGTAAGCAACTTGTTATTCAGCCTCTCTGAGGAGAATTCCACCTCTACCTTTGAATCTTGAGTTCTTTGGAGGGACAGAGATTTAGATAAGTTACCTTGGTAGCTTTGAAAGAGTCAGTGCCTGAGGGAACAGAATCCTCTCCAGCTGCCGCTGTGGTGGCTGCAGAGTTGCAGTTGCTGATTAGGACAGCTGTGGCTTAAAAGGCAGCAGCAGTTTTAAAAACAGGCAACAGACAATAGATGAGCCATATGGTAGAGCCAAGGAGCCCAACAATGTCCACAGCATCATGTAGAGACTGATAATCTGAAGACTGCTCTGTGCACAAAACTGGATGCCTCAGCACTCACACTCTGGCAGTGAAGGCCTGGAAAATTCTTAGAATTGCCAGTTTAGGCCAGAGGGCCTGTTGTCTAATGGAGGACTGGAGCAGCAATAGCAGCAACCACTNTGACTGGCACACTCAGCAGCAAGAAGCTGATACATGCAGGGAGTAACAGAGAGTAGATGTTGCTTTGTCCTCAGACATCTTTATGTCCACACCACAAGTCATAAAGTGGTATCTGTTACACCCAAAGTCCCCAAAGACAACCATGAGACCAATCGGAATGCAAAAGTCAAGAGTCTTTAATTCATGAGTTTAAACTCGGGCCCCTTGTCTGTCCATTGCAGCAGTGGAGTGAGGAGCGACCCCAAGCAGTAACAGGATAGGATTTTTATAGTGGTCAGGATCAGAGGGCCTAGGGGAATTCCAACTCTATATAGTTACAAGCTCAGGATTGGTGCTTACTTCAGGTTACAGACGCTTAGTTTGAACTGATTGGAGAGTTGCAGCTACAAGGAAATTACCATATCCTCTAGCAGTTTATGTCATTGTATCTATATCACCAGCAGACCCATTTCCTCTAATAGTTAGACATCCCATTTTTATCTACAGGAAACTCATTCCCTCTAACAGCTATGGTATTTTCAGAAATTATTAGGGTCCAGCCCCTTTAATTTCCTTCCCAGAGGCCCAAAAGAGATGCTACTAATGGTGGTGGTGGTGGTGGGGTAATCTGCAGAAAAATAATCTAAGTACACTGGGTTCTTTTGTACATTTGCTTTATGCCTCTGAGATTAAATTCTATCTACACAGCTTTAATTCTATTCTTAAATTTAGCTCCTCTCTGTCCCTTCTCTTCCTGAGTTCTCTCTCTACACGGCTTCACTTCTGTTCTCACACTCAGCTTCTCTCTGTCCCTTCTCTTACTGTCTTCTCATAGCTCTAACTAAGCTCTTCTGCTATTGATCTCATCTTCATCCTCAATTCCTCCATCCATGCTTGTTCCTTCCTTTCCTACTCTCCTGACCTAACCCAATCCACTTACCAACTGTAAAAACTCTGCCTTGTACTTTATTCTCCAGCCACACAACTCTGCTCAGGAGCTAGGAATACTGCCTCAATCCTCCCTCACCTGGTATGCAAAAAATCCTTTTGTCCTGAGTCAATAGCTCTGCAATGTTATTTGGGCTGTAAGAGACAGGAGGGTCTGAGCTTCATTTGCATAAGAAACAAAGCTATACATCTACATATTCATTACAGAGACAGGCGTCTCTGTAAGGGTATTACCTTAGTTCAGTTCAGTAGTAGGTCTCAGAAGCTTATACTGTTTGCCATTATGGCCTAGGAGTTATGCGTGCACAAGAAATTCATAGCAGGAAACAGCTGATATATTAAAAGCCAAATAACATCAAATATTCCTTGATATTTGACTTCTCCTCCAGGAGGATTCCTTGATCCTTCCTTGAAATCTCTATTTCATATTCCTGCAGCTCGTGGCATGGTATACAATCTATAACAGCAGAAAACATCCCATATGACATATCTGATGCTTTGTTAATTGTGCCAGTTATGTTATATCATATCCTTTAGGTTATGGCAGGATATTCTGGAACTTGTTTTCACGCAGTTCCTAATTGTCTGTGTCTAGGGGTGGAGGGCCAGCACATCCTCTGGTGGATTTTTTAGAATAACTTATCCAAGGGCCTGCTGACCCTGTCTGACTCTTCTCTAAGGTGGCTGCAACCCTGGCATCCTCCCAGTACCCACAGGTTTGGCATATTCCTGAAGCCTGGGTGATGGATGTTATGATACAACACACATGATTGATCTTGTCCCATAAGAGCCTGGAAAACAACATATGGAATCTATGCCTGTCAGTGAGAAATGCAAACATTTTTATTTTATGTTAAAATGAGTATCTAGTGTTTCCATATTTTATCATTTTAAGTAAAATTCCTGTTTTAGGGCTGAAGGGACCAAAATCAGCACTAGACACACAAAGACCAAGTTCTCAGCACAAAGGAGATTTATTTGTCCCAGAGGGACAAAGGGCAGAGAATAAAAGACAAGGACAAGAGAGAGAATGAGAGAGAAGGGAAAAAGAATGAGGGAGAAGGAGAAGGGATATTTGCCCTGAAGGGACAAAGGACTGCCTCTGTATAGAGAGGGGACAGACATGGCCCTAGGCAAATGGCACTTTTTAAAGGGAAAAAGAGAAACCCCATGTTAGGATGAGGTGTTTGATTTTGATTGGGCATGTTAATTAGGGCATCCAAAAGAAGGCTTTTGATTGCTGGACTTCAAAACTTGATAGCCTCAGGAGGAGGAAGTGGCCAAATAAGGGAATAGACCTTGGTGGCTAGCTTTAGGAGTGTACTCTAATGGTTTAGCAAGGAACAGGATATGAAGGAAGGGCAAGGGCTGCCAGAGCCATGTTTGCCTACTAGAGTCCTTCAAGGGTTACTATTGCTGTAATGAAATCCATGAAACACCATGACCAATTCAACTTGAGGAGAAGGGTTTATTTGACTTACACTCCCATATCACTGTTCTTTGTCAAAAGAATTCAGGACAGGAACTCAAGCAGGACAGGAAGCTTGAGGCAGGAGCTGATGCAGGGGCCATGGAGGGGTGCTATTTACTGGCTTGCTCCCCATAGCTTGCTCAGCCTGCTTTCTTATGGAACACAGGACCACCTGCCTAGGGATGGAACCACTCACCATGGCTTGAGCCCTCCCCCAATCAATCATCAATTAAGAAAATGCCTTACAGGCTTACCTACAGCAGGATCTTTTGGAGACATCTTCTTAATTGAGGCTCAAATGACTGTAGCCTCTGTCAAGTTGACATAAAACTATCCAGCATAATTTTTTTCAAAAGTGTAGATTGCTCAGTAAAACTCCCAGTGCCCAAAGCAGGGCTCCTGCTATGAGCTGTTAGATAATTAGGCTCTTGAGGCCCCACAAACTGTAACAAACTATAACAGTTATTGCTACTACTGCTGATTATATGCCACAATTCAATTGGTAAGACCCTAGTGCTGAAGATGCCACAGGCTTTGGCTGCAGAAATGGAAAATAATGCTGGAACCATGGTGAAGCTCTCTGCACACTGGCTGCTTTCATAGTGACAGAAGGTACCATGATGACTTCTGGAGAACTGTCACCAACAGCTCTGCACAGTTACTGTTATAGCACCAAAAAGCCAGGTAGGATGTGCCTGCAGGTGCAACAGTGGCACAACTATCATAGGTAAAACAGCTTTCCAATTGGATTTAAGGCTCACTCCACAGGAGGAAGTTCATGTTTGGTATTGCCAGAAAGGACAAACACTTACAGCTAAAGAGGTCATAGGCCCCAGCAGGGAAGCAAAAGCTATTGTTTTGTTATGTGGATATTCTATGGCCATCAAATTGCCTTCTAAACATTTCAGCTGATGTCAATAGATCACAGTTATTGTCAGTTTGGAATCCATCTGTAGTGGGTGCTTTTGTGTGTCAACTTAACACAAGATAGAGTCATGAGAGAGGAAGGAGCCTCAGTTGAGGAAATGCCTCCATGAGATCCAGCTGTAAGGCATTTTCTCATTTAGTGAGCAGTGGGGGAGGGCCCAGCCCATTGTGGGTGGTGCCATCCCTGGGCTGGTAGTTCTGGGTTCTATAAGAAGGTGGGCTGAGCAAGCTATGAGGAGCAAGCCAGTGCACCCCTCCATGGCCTCTGCATCAGCTCCTGCCTTGGGGATCCTGCCCTGTTTGAGTTCCTGTCCTGATTTCCTTCAGTGATGAACAGCAATGTTCAAGTGTAAGCCAAATAAACCCTTTCCTCCACAACTTGCTTCTTGGTCATGGTGTTTTGTCACAGCAATCGAAACCCTAAGATACCATCATGAAGAAAATGTTCACTTTTACAATGATGTCTTAGAAAGATTCATACTCAGTGGTGAATCTCCTGAGAACAAATGAGTATGGCTCTGGCACAGTGGCCAAAGCTTGGCCATAGATGGGCATTTATATCACCTCTACCAAGGGGCTAAAAATGCCTTACTAAAAAGAGTAGGAACCAGAGGAAAGACTATACTATTCTCTAGCAGTTTTCTCTGAACTGAAACATTTCCTCTCAGAATGAGAGTCATGAGACTTTGAAGTAAACAACTTACAAGTCTTGATTGGAAAGCTGAAATGTTTGAGATTCACAAGATGTCTCCCAAATATAAAGATGCAGTTAGAGAAGAGGCTCTGACTAGCCAAGCTGCCTGCACATGTTGGGGCATCCATCTTCAGCGTACGGGCCTGGAATATCTGACATACTTTTCTGTGAAGCAGAAATTTTGAAGGACTGCCCTACCTTGTTTTGGCAAAGTTTGTCAGTTGCCTTCTTTTGTGCTCTGTTTCTCCAATTTGGACAACATTGTCAGCAGTTGAAGCAAGGGAAGTTTCTTTGTCTGGTGGTTAACTTTGCCACAATAAAAGCAAACTCCATATGGAGGTTCTTCCATGCGTATCATCCTTTTTTGAAGTAAACTGGTGCTGCCAGGAGCAGATGTGTCTTACTGTCATGAAAAGATTTAGGTTATTAAAACATCTTAAATGCCATATTCTGTAGGTCTTTGTAGTGTTTAAAGACCATCTATAAATTTAATATATCTGTTTAATCTTGAAAACATACTTAATGTGACTATAAGTTTGATTGCTATAGATTACTAACTTCTAACCTGTCTTTCTTTATTATCCTAAATAGCTTTCAAGGACTAATACTTTACATTTTTAAGTGAGTTGAATAAGTACAATACCTCAAACAAGAGTAAAAACATATATACAGAATAACAAAAATAACCATAAATTTATATCAATATATTTGGGACTAGTGGTTATTCAAAAGCAGACTCAACAATCTACCCTATCCTATCATTTCTATACTATATCCCCCTTTTTCCCTTCAGAAAGAGATCACTAATCTAATCTCCTTTGCTCAGCTTTTTTCCTGACCATGACCAGTAACAACTCATAACCAACCCCCTAAACGATCACAAACATTCCACTGAATGACCAAAGACCATCTACCCCACCTCTTGGGAATAAAACACTGTATTCTGTAGACTGCTTCCTTTTGTCTAGGGGTGATGGCATCTTTAGGGTACCCTGAGAAAATTGGAATAATGGTCAAGTCCTGGGAGAGCTAACTATATTATTTTTTTGTTTAGTCTCTGTGTGATGGGAAAGTGTAGGGCTTATCTCAAGTCCTGGCTGGAGTAATCTGTGAGGCTGGGCCATCTCAGCTAGCAGCTTTGAAGTTGTTCTGGATGCAGAATTTTGAGGAAACTGCAACAGAGGTATTCTGAGAGGCTGGATCATCTGGGCTACTTTTTTTTTATTGGTATCTGGTCCTTTTTTCTGAAAATATGCAAACTTTCAAAGGTAACATATATATCTGCATTAACACATTATGGAATGTACAGTGTGTACAAGTCAGTTTAAAATGTTTTTTGTTTTCTGTTTGAGCAGGTAAAATGCATCTGTTAACTTTATAAATTTGTTTGGACTGTATAACCTAACCTCTATTCATGTCATATGAAAAGATGGCATATAATAATAAGTCATGAGGACTCTGTAGACAAGATTTGTCATATCTCATTCAGACTCAGAGCTATTCCCATAGTAGAGGGATCAGGATATACATCACCTGTCCTGTAGTGTTTTTTGGTTTCTTTTTTCATGTCTGTAGCCAAGATTTCAGGAGGTCTCCCACAATCAAATCTGATATTTATTAATTTTGAAGAGAACCTTTTTGTTTCCTGTGAAAACAAAGAAAAAACCTCTCCCCTAACACAACATATTTTCTGACTTCCATTTTGAAGTTAAGACATCTTTAAAAGATATAGGCTGGTTTAATTCAGCAGTTTTTTCCCCACAATCCAATAACTCTCAGCAGCTGTCTGTTTTTGTACATTAGCATTTAAAAAATTCAAAATCAGCAAAGCACCATACAGGATCCAAACACCCCGTGTATTTCCCATCTTTATGAGGCTTTTTTCTTTTGTATTACTTTACTCTCTCTTTAAAGACTCTACTTCATTATTTTTAAACTATTTATTTTTCCTATGACTGTCTATACCCATTTTCTTTTCTTCAACATCTAAGCACATTTTAAAGCATATTGCATCTGTTCAGAGATTTTCT
The DNA here is from genome assembly GCA_001675575.1 of Neotoma lepida. NCBI lineage: Eukaryota > Metazoa > Chordata > Mammalia > Rodentia > Cricetidae > Neotoma > Neotoma lepida. The sequence goes on along the minus strand of LZPO01116606.1, from coordinate 600,405 downwards.
TGGTCTGGATCTAATTTTCTGTGCATCTTGCTGCCTTTTTTGACTGTGTGAGCCAAACCTTAAACTGCTAAGCATTGGCTAGGCCCTCCATCATGTAGCACATGGCCTGGTGTCTAGCTCCACCCCCTTCAGGTGGGTGAGAAGCAGACCCTCATGCCTGCAGGCTCTAGCCTAGAGCCAGTCCATCTGCTCCAGCTCTGGTAGGCACTTCTACCTAGTCTCCCATCATCTACTCAGAACCTTTTTTCCAGCTTTCTCAGGCCCGATGAGAATTTACATGCCCCATGTTAGGCACCAGCTAGGAGGTGGGGTGACTCAGAAGGCTCAGATCACTCGGTGGAATGCATAGGAAAGTTGTGATCTTGAAGAGCATTTCTCCTTTTCTGAAATGGCTTCAAAATAGCAGTTTGTCAGGTTACTTAGTATATGAACCAGAATATTACAGCCAAATGGGAATGTTCTGTGACAGAAATTCAAATAGGTCCAATAAGGTTATCCTTTCTTGGTATTTGGAGGAGCCAGGTACACTGTTTTACACTTCATCTTTTGTTGAAGTGTAGGTAAGAAAGTTGCAGACCACATACATACATATAAGGCCAAACTAGAGTTCTTTATTTCTGGCTAATACCTCAAAAAGACTGTTGGTGCTGAAGTTCAGGGGTACAGCACTTATATAGGCAAAAGACTACACAAACCATAATTACACCAGTGTCAGATGAGGGTCAGAGTAAGTTTGCAACATCTATTCTGTTTTGACAGAACACAGTAATTATTTTAGACACATGACAATTACTTTTGATTTATACTGTTAACAGTTATTTTAGTTTATACTTTT
>LZPO01116606.1:577622-599540 GCA_001675575.1 Neotoma lepida | reverse complement strand
AGGTTTCTCTGTTACAGCTCCAGCTGTCCTGGAACTCACTCTGTAGACCAGGCTGGCCTCAAACTCACAGAGATCCACCTACCTCTGCTTCCTGAGTACTAGGATTAAAGGTGTGTGCCACCACCACCCAGAAGTTTATATACAATCTTGATTGTTTTGGTTAATACATCTAGACCATGGTCAAGGTGACAATCCCAAATTTGTTGCCAAGGCAGGCATGACCATTTGGGACTAAGGGAATGAAGTGTCTAAGCATAAACAAAATGGAGTCGTAAGTTGCTTCACTTTGAGGATTATCTTTATGTATCACAAGCTACTGGGTTCCTACATTTTCAAGGTTGAATTAGAATTGAGCTACTTTTCATCCCCGGATATAAAAATGTTTTACCAACAAGTGCACAGTAGATGGTACCCAATGCACACTTTGTCCAACCAGCATATTGCCACCACTGTAATGTACCAATCTGATACTTTGTGGGAGAGACAAGAAACCAAGATCCCTGGAAAATAAATTATGACTTAAGGCTTGAGACATAAGCAAGACAGGGAGTTTACTGCTGGCCCTGCCAACTGATATAACTGGGGAATTTGTGGGCACTTACAGAGAATAACCATTGGGAAATTAGTACTTGAATATCTGAAACCAGGTGTGTTCATTGACTGAAGCAAGGAGACTGTACCTAGTATAGCAGCTGTGGACAGAGTGACTACTAACAGATGAGGCTTACAGTAGCCAACTGTCATTCCCAGATCCATCCCTATTCTTCACAAGTCAGAAAATGCAGTAAGATGTGGAGGAAACCACCCTGTGGTGGTTTGGATGAGAATGGCACCCATAGGCTCATAATTTGAATACTTGGTCCTCACTTGGTGGAACTATTCAGGAAGGATTAGGAAGTATGGTCTTGTTGGAGGATGTTTGTCACTGGGGGTGGGCTTTGAGGTTTCAAAAGACTCTTATCATTCTTAGTATGTGTGCATCTCTGTCTCATGCTTGTGGGTCAAGATGTGAGCTCTCCACTGTTCCTGCCACCATATTTTTGCTATCCCATCACAGATTTTGACCCCCTGAAAGTATTTCTGATGTAAATGAAGGCCTGCAGCAAACAGTCTTCCTGCCAAAGCCACACAGGTAGAAGAGCCAACAGGCCTCCAACACCAATCCCAGGAGGGGCACTCTTCACAGATGAGTGAACTTGTCCAAGTGTGTGTTCATAGGAAAGTAGGAGGATTTTGTGTTCGTGTGCATTAGAGTTTCAACACACTGAAATTCATAAGATACCTTTAATAGGAGTGATCATGCAAATTCCATCATAGCTAAAAATAGCTCTCCAAACAGCCAGGGTTTCAATGAACTATATGTCCAAATATGTTCTATCTCCATGTGGAATTATCATGAACTTCAGACTGTAAGAAACACAAAAACCTAATATTTTCATTCATGAAGAGTCTATCTCCACGGTGTATCAATTTTTGTCTTCAAATGGAGCTTCTACTGGTTTGAATAAGAATGGCCACCACAGACTCACAGTTTGGATGCTTGGTCCCATTGGTGGAATTGTTTGGGAAGGATTAGGAGGTGTTTCACTGATAATGAGTTTTGAGGTTTCAAAAGTCCAGTCCAAACCTAATCTCTCTACATTAAGCTTATGGATCAAATGTGTGGTGGTTTGAAAAAGAATTGCCCTAATAGGCTCATATATTTGAATCCTTAGTCATCGGGGAGTAACATTATTTGAGAAGGATTAAGAGGCATGGCCTTGTTAGGTTAGGTGTGGCTTTGTAGGAGGAAGTGTGCCACTGAGGGAGGTTTCAAAAGCCCAAGCCAGGCTTGATGTCTCTACCTACTGCCTGTAGATCTGTATGCAGATCTCAGCTAATAATGGACTAAACCTCTGAAACGGTAAACAACCCCAATTAAATGCTTTCTTTTATAAGAGTGCTGTGGTCATGGTGTCTCTTCACAGCAATAGAACACTGACTAAAACACACTTTGAACAGTGAGGGAACAGTATGTGGATGCATCAAAGTGCTTTCTTCTTATGAGTGCCACTGAGATTTGGTACCCACACACAAATATGAGATGAACCCAGCCCAAGACACTCTGGAAGTGAAGGCCTGAATTCCTAGAGTTGCCACTATTTAGTCCACATTGAAAGGCCAGAGGAGCTGCTACCACTGGAGGACTGTAGCAGCAAGAGCAGCAGCAGCAGACATGTGCAGGGAGTACACAGAGAGTAGACATTGCTTTGTCCTCAGACATCTTTATATCCATACCAAAAGTCACAAAGTGGTACCCCAGGTTTGGCATATTGAAGCCTGGTTAATGGCTATTGTGACACAACACACGATTGAACCTCTCCTGTAAGAGACGGGAAAAGACCATATGGAAACTACACCTATCATTGAGAAGTGCAAACATTTTGATTTTATGTTAAAATGAGATCTAGTGTTTCCATATCTCATCATTTTAAATAAAACAAGTATTTTTTTCAAAACTATAGATTGCCTCCAATACAAAGCCCAGGAGGCACCTTCTTTAAAGACAAATAAGTGAATCACAATGAAACAAACTTGGCCAAATGTGTTCATAGGAAAGCAGGACTTTGTGTTGATGTGCATCAGGGATTCAGCACACTGAAATTCATAGGATTCCTTCAATAGGAGTGATCCTATAAATTCCACTGTAGTTAAAAACTGCCAGGGTTTCAGTGACATTCATATATGGTCTATCTCTGTTTGGAATTATCATGTGTTTTACTGGGACACAAAACCTAGTATTTCATTCACGCAGAGTTTATCCCACAGCGCATCATTTGTTTTTAAATGGGTCTTGTGGTGGTTTGAATAATGGCCCCCATAGGCTCATACTTTGAATGCTTGGTCCACAGTTCATGGAACTGTTTAGAACGGATTGGTGATGAGCTTTGAGTTTTCAAAAGCCTGTCACATTCCTAATTACTCCCTCTCTGACTCATGCTTATGAGAGATGAAAGCTCTCAGCTACTGCTCCAGTACCATAGCTGCCTCCATTCTGCCATGCTCCCTGCTATGATGGTCATGGATTCATACTTGGAAACTTTAGTTTCCAAGTGAGGCCCCAATTAAATGCTTTCTTTTCTAAGTTGCCTTGGACATGGGGTCTTGTGGCACCAATAGAACATTGACTAAGATGGAACTGAACACCTTAATTTATTCCCCACATACATAGGAATTTTCTCCAGAATGAGTCCTTTCATAATGTCAAAAAAAAAAATTTAAACATGTGAAGCTTTGCTGTGGGATGGTCTTTATATATGCTGTGAATATGTGTTGCTCCCATTGGTTAATAAATAAAGCTGTGCTGGACTATAGCAAGGCAGGATGAAGCCAGAAGGGAAATCCAAGAGAGAGAGGGAGAAGAAAGGCAGACTCAGGGGAAACATGATCCAGCTGCCCAAGGAACAAGATGCCAGCAGACTGGTAATGCCATGGCCATGTGGGAAAATATAGATTAACAGAAATGGGTTAATTTACGATGTCAGAGCTAGCTAGCAATAAGCCCGAGCCATAGACCAAACAGTTTGTAATTAATATTAAGCCTCTGAGTGATTACTTTATAAGCGGCTGTGGGATTAAGGGATGGGGCGAGACAGAGAAAAGTGCCTGGCTACATTTGGTGCCCACCATCAGGCATTGATCCACATAGACCTGAGAAAGCTTAAAGACTCTGAATACACAGAAACGGAGCCACACTGGGCTTCCTAGTCTCACAGTCTAATGGCAGCAACAGCGCAGAGACACGTCTCCCGATAGCTACCTGCGAGATGGAGTTGGCCACCACCCACCATGAACTAGGCCACCATGAACTGTGGCAGATTTCCACAGTCTCTCCCACAGGCCATGGTACAGAGAGGCTTCTCCCAGCCACTGCCTGCAGGCTTGGGAGCATAGCCACAGGCATAAAAACACAGCTACATGCTACTTAATACTGCTTTCCAGAATTGGGAAGGTATGCATGACTCATTGGTACCTACGCCATGTTGAAAAGTTAAGCAGTACAGCAAAAGCCGTGCTTTCGTCCTAGCTATGCAGTTTAGTTTAAAAACTCTCCTGGTCAGAAAAGGATTAAAGATACACAATAAAACAGATTCAGATGGGAAAAAAAACTCTAAACGGATTGCAATGTGTTTAAAAACATATGTAGGCTTGAGAGAGAAAAGAAAAAGGGTAGAGAAAGTCCTTAAAAAAGAAATAGTTTTTTAAAAAAAAAAGTAAAAATGGAAAATACAGAGAGTCTGGATACTGTGTATTATTGTGTTGTCTTTGGGATTAACTGCAGAGATACATTATGGCCACTGTTAAGCTAAACCAACATATATATTTTAAAGGTATCTTGACTTCAAAATTTGGGTCTAAGGATATTTTGCTTTGGAAAAGAGGTTCTGCTTTTGTTTCCACAGAAGATGAGAACCTATGGATTGCTTCCAGGTTAATATGGTTGGCTTGGAGAAGGCCCCTGAAAGATCTCCAATGAAAACAGATGGCCCAGATGATCCAACATTTCAGAGTGCCTCTGCCACAGTTTCCTCTGAGTTCTGCATCCAGAAAGTCTACAAGGCTGATGGTTGAGATGATCCAGCCTCACAGATTACTCCAGTCAGGACTTGACCATAATCCTATTGAATCTACTTTAATCCAAAAAACAACAGTTAATCTCAAAATACTTTACATTGGTATAGATTTTGGTTTATTAATACAAATTTAAGGTCAATTTTGTTATATTGTATGTGTATTTCTACTCTTAAGGTATTATGTTTATGCAACTTATTTAAATTATATCATTAAGAAATACAGATTAATAGTCATCAATGATAATCAAACCTATGTTAGTTAAGTTTTTTTAGGTATACAAAGATATATTTCAATTAGATAATCTTCAAACACTTCAAAGACCTACAGAATATGGCATTTAAAATGTTTTAAGAACTTAGACTGTTCTGGACAGTGACACATGTCCACTCCTGGCAGCACCAATTACTTCAAAGAGGATGATGGACATCAAAGGAACTNGTTATAGAGTTTGCTTACAATGTGGAAAAGGCTAGCCATTTGGGCAAGAAACTGCTCTTCCATGGGAAAATGACCACTGAATTTTGCCAAAACAGGGCAAGATGGTCCTTCAGGTTCTTGCTTCACAGAAAAAACTGCCAGACATTCTGCAGGACACAGAGAAAAGCAACTGATGAACTTTGCCAATAGGTAGAATAGTCCTGCAAATTTCCTGCTTCACTGAAAAGTATTCTAGAGACTCAAGGTAAAAGGCTGAAGATACATGCCCCAATATTACAGAGGAACTTTGGATGACTGTCTAGGCAGTGAGATGTCTCTGTCATTTCTAGAATTTTGGAAGTTGCTTACAATGCACTTCCTGTTTACTCAGATAATATCCTTCTGGGATCTTTGATGGAGTTGAAGACTAGTTATAATTATAGTTTTCCTTGATTATGATAAAAGGTAAATTAGATATGAAACTTTAGACTCACAAATATAAGACAGATGGTATTCTAACTTTGCCAAATACATATAGACTAGATAACATAACTCTCTTGCTTGATAACTGTTCTGTTATATGTAATTTTACTATGTTAAAATGATGGTCTTTCTACATGCTGTGAATACGTATTGCTCCCATTGGTTAATAAATAAAGCTGTGTTGGCCTATGGCAAGGCAGGATGGAGCCAGGCAGGAAATCCAAGAGAGAGAGAGGGAGAAGAAAGGCAGACTCAGGGGAAACATGATCCAGCTGCCTAAGGAACAAGATGCCAGCAGACTGGTAATGCCACAATCACATGGTAAAATAGATTAATAGAAATGGGTTAATTTACAATGTCAGAGCTAGCTAGCAATAAGCCTGAGCCATAATAGTTTATAATTAATATTAAGCCTCTGAGTGATTATTTTATAAGTGGCTATAGGATTTCAGAACCTGGGTGGGACAGAGAAAAGTGCCTGGCTTCTAAGCTTGATCATGTTTTATACCCACCAAAGTTCCCAACCATGAGATCTATCATATATTTAAAAGGAATTAGAAATCCTGACATTTTCCAGGGCTGACTATCTTAGTTAGAGTTTCTATTGCTGTAATGAAACACCATGTCAAAANAGCAAGTTGGGAAGAAAAGGATTTATTTGGCTTATACTTCAAAATCTGCAACAGGGCGGATGCTGCTTACTGGCTTGCCTCCCACGGCTTGCTCAGCCCGTTTTTTTTGTTTTTGTTTTTGGTTTTTTGAGACAGGGTCTGTGCAGCTTTGGAGCCTGTCCTTGAACTCACTCTGTAGACCAGGCTGGCCTTGAACTCACAGAGATCCACCTGCCTCTGCCTCCTAAGTGCTGGGATTAAAGGTGTGCACCACCACCGCCTGGCCAGCCCACTTTCTTATAGAACCCAGGACCAGCAGTCCAGCACCATGGGCTAGGCCCTCCCCCATTGATCACTAAATGAGAAAATGCAACTAGATCTCATGGAGGCATATCAGCTGAGGCTCCTTCCTCTAATGACTCTAGCTTGTGTCAAGTTGACACACAAAACTAGCCAGTACACCAGACATTCAAAGATTTTTCTCCTCTAGCCTCAGGTTTCCTATGGAGAGAAAAGTCCTGCCAGCTTCACTGTCTTCTATTTGGAGGGCTCTTCACACATGAAAACTTTCATAGGTGTGAAATAAATGTGCATAAACAGCACTCACCTTCATCCAGAGTCCAGCCAGTGTAGAATCCCTTCACAGTTGTTCTGTACAGTCTGAAGCACGAGTGACAACAGCCACAATTTTGAGTTTTGAAAGGGTGTATTTATGAAATATAAAGCAAGCATTAGTAAAAGAAGAGGCCGATGAGATCAGAGAAAGCCTGCCAAGCCTGATGCCTAAATTTCATCCCCAGGAACAAAACAGAATTGACCCCTGTGAGTTGTCCTCTGACCTCAACACCCATAGTAAACCATGCTCATGCACACCCACAGCAAGCCATGCATATGTGCATGCATGCACACACACCACAGACAAAAATTTGAAAATAAAAGTGAAATACATAGTAAGCCATGAATTATCAGTAGATCACAAAACATCATCCTACTGGGTGCTTACCACATCCAGCAGAAGACTCAAGCAGCACAGATGGGAAGCAAACAAAAGGTTGAATGAAAAATGAGGACATGATCACTCCTAGATATGGTTGAGGAGGTTTTATTATAGATATGAGGAAGAAAACATTCAGAGATATCTAGAAGGGTCCAGACTGAACCAGACAAGTAGACTGAATGGAACCATGAAAGGAGAAAGTGTGAGGAAAGCAAGAGAGAGAAAGTGGGTGGGAGAGCCAGGGACCAAGAGGGAGCATAGCCAAAATGGCTGAGTTATACAGGAAGAGAAGCTGGGGAAGGAAAGCGGAAGGTCAGCACCTAGGAGGTACAAGTGTAGGGCAGAGGGCAGAGTGAGAAGTGCTGGAAGGAGCCTGAGTACTGAGTGATGCAGCTGAGAGCAGGCCAGTGTCCACTTTGATGTTTTGAGATCTGATATTCCAGCTTTTTGTTGATGATAAGGAGTGATGTAGCCTCTTCTGGAAATATTTCCTGCTGAAATTGGGGCCTCCTTGTGTGGGAGGAGAGCCCAGGAAGGCTGGAATGTTTGTCAAAGCTGAGAAGGGAAAGAGGAGTGCAGGTTGGGGGAACATTGGTTTTGCTTGCTGCCTAGGTTCTGCAGGACCACCTGGGGCTAGCCGCTTTGGAGCATTCTGAGATACAGAGGCTCTGGTTGGCGGGAAATTTCATCAGAAGCATCTAGGGCTGGTGTGTTTAGAGCAGTCTGGAGTCTGCAGTTGATTAGAAACCTTCTGGGACAGATATAGACCCAGAAGAGAAAGTAAAGTTAAGGACTGTAGGGGGAAATTTTGAGAGTACATTTGAAACTTCCAGGCCCTTGGCCCTGTTAGTTGGGGGAGGGGAGTCCTCAGACCAGGGGGGGAAAGAGAGAGATTCCACCCTCAGGAATAGGCAGGTGGAAAACTTAGGCTGCTAATTGACAGGAGTACTTATCTGGAGTCTTGTTTGACCTGTGAGAGTTGGATCCAAGTCACAACTCCCTGAAGCTTACATCAATTTTTTTTTTAAGTTTATAAAAAGAGATAAAAGTTTTGGACATATTAACATTGTCACTGTTTGTAATCTGCACAGAAATACACATTGTAGAAGAAGCAGGAGACTCATGCCTTTGAGTCACAGGAAAAGCTTGGGGACCCAAAAATGAGTCTAGGTTAAAAGCATAAACACTCTTGCCAGAGGGCTGGATATATGGATTGGACAGAGATGTTTTTAGCACAATGAGAAGCACTTTTAAGCCTCTATTTAAAAGACAACCAGCAGAAGCCAGGTGGTGGTGGTGCACGCCTTCAGTCCTAGCACTGAATCTCTGTGAGTTCAAGGCCAGCCTGGTCTACAGAGTGAGTTCCAGGACAGCCAGGGCTACACAGAGAAACCTTGTCTCGAAAAACAAACAAAAAAAAGGCCAAATGAAAAGGGCCCAACAAACAGCCCTCCTCAGTAAGAGGGCACTTCAGGAGCAGAGATGTCTCCACTGCTCCTCTAGACAGATTAATGGCTCAAAATGATTTCCCCACGCACCATCAGGGTTTCTGACAGGTGTCTAGTGAATGTTCAGAAAGGAAGTTTCCTGAGAAGGGGAAGCATCGTCACACTTGCCTGAGGCTGACTCAGCACTGTACATCCAGGAGGGCAGTGGAGAGATAGTCTCTGGTGGTCTCATTCCAGGGGACCAGAGCTACCAGGAGTGTGAGGGTGGGGGAAAGAAGCAGAGGAACACCACTGGAGAGTCCACACACCAACTCCCCTTACTGGCCACCAAATGGAAGGTGGTGTCTTAGTCAGTGTTCTATTGCTGTGAAGAGACACCATGACCATGGCAACTCTAAAGGAAAGCATTTACTTTGGGGATGGCTTACAGTTTAGAGGCTTAGTCCATTATCATGGTGGGAGCAGGGTGGCACACAGGGCTCCAGAGCAGTTGCTGAGAGCTACACCTGATCCACAGGCAGCAGGCAGAGAGAGGCTGGGCCTGGCCTGATCTTTTGAAATTCCAAAGCCCACCTACAGGGGCATGCTTCCTCCAATAAGATCACACCTTTTAATCTTTCTAACCCTTGCAAAGAATTCCAGTCCCTCATGACTAAGCATTCAAATATATGAGCCTACAGGGCCATTTTTAGTCAAATCACCATAGATGGAAAAATAAGGAAGGGAACTACTTATCATAGTGCAGGCCTGTACTGAGGAGACAACACACACTTGCAAGGAGACCTGTAGTTACAGGGCGGGGGGGCAAGGAAGGAGGATGTTGCTTCCCTTTGAGGCTCACACAGTTGACCCCTGCAGTGAGTAGTCAATGTTGGGTGCAGAAACTTCTCTCCTGGCTGACCAGTGCTGGGTGACACCTAGGAAAATGAAATCTAGAAAAACTGAATTACTTTAGGACTAGGAACCAATTTACCATAGTTATGTGAATTATGAAGGTTCAACCAAAGTGGAGGAGCTATAGAAATGGCTTGGCTCTGGCTAACAATTCTCACTACCACCTAGATAATATTAATTGTCTATAAATCTTTGAGAGGTAGGCAAGACCTCACGACCACACCTAGCCATGAACCAAAAGGTTCAATTCTGTCCAGGTCTTCCGGAGGTCATCACAGGTGCTGGGGTGTCAAGAGGAAAATGATAATGCCATGCTCACAAACACTTCAGTTGTCCCTCCAGCTCTTCCACTGTNTCTGTCCCCTCTACTAGTGCCCTGATCCTTGGAGTGTGTGAGTCCATGAACACTGTCTTATTTAGAGCTCAGCATGCAACAGCCACTTATTCTGACACTCCACTCAGCCATGAGTCTCAGCACTAACTGTTGCCTGCAAAAAGATGCCTGGCGTTTTGCTAGTGTGGTGTGAGGGTCCAGAACTGAGCAATGCTATGGAGAGCACTTCTCCCCTTTACCCTGCACAGCTCCTATAGTCATCCATGAAGCTCCTAGCTCAGTCTCAGCTTGAGTTCTCCACAGCCAGCAAGCACAACATGCAGTGTCTCCAGTGATTGGAGTCTTAACTATCTAGTTCTGGTGAGCAACTAACAGCACCAACAATAGCATGTGCTGTTTGTTTGGGGGGTGCTCTCCATGGGCAACAACTTCAAGAAAGGCAGCCCACCTGTGGCACTGAATTTTCCATGCACACAGGTTACTTTCATTCAAACTCTTCAACCATTGTTTTAACATTTACAGGCACAGGCTATTGAGGACTTTTCTTTCACTTAAAAAAATTACAGGTATGTGTATGTTTTGTGTGGGGTTAAATGCCTCAGTACAGGTGTCTATGGAGGCCAGAAGAGGTGGTAGAACCCATGGGTCTGGAGTTACAACCATATGTAAGCCAATTGACTAGANTGCTGGGAACCAAACTAGGGTCCTCTGCAAGAGCAGCAGGTGCTCTGTACTGCTAAGTCATCTCTCTGGTGTTGAGGATTTTTCTCATTCACTTTGTGTCACTTGGGTTGTGGGTTTGAATAAGAATGGCTGCCATAGGCTCATACATTTGAATGCTTAGGCAAAGGAGTGTGGCTTGATAATTAGAATGATTAGGTCTGGCCTTGTTGGAGCAAGTATGTCACTGGGATGGGCTTTGAGGTTTCAAAAGCATGCACCAGGACCAGTGTCTCTCCTGCTGCCTATGGATCAAGATGTAGAACTCTCAGCTACTTCTCCAGCTGTCTGCCTGCATGATGCCCCTCATGATAATGGACTAATAAACCTCTGAAACTGTAAGCAAGCCCCAATTAAATGGTTTCTTTCATAGAGTTGTCATGGCCATGGTGTCTCTTCATAGCAACAGAACAGACCAAGCAAGATGTGTTTTACCAAGTCCCAAGAATTTCCCATGTGCCTGTGCGAATGTGGACCTCCCCTCCCATCCTCACTCTTTCAGCTCACAAGGATGCTTTTCTAACTCTGTGGACACTCACAGGCTAGCATTATGTCAGCAGTGAAGTGAAACCTTTTTACACAGGGGTCTCAGGATCACTGAAGGCCCACAAGCCACCATCTCAAACAAGTCCCAGCTGGACTCACAAGTTGTATGATATTTTGTGTTCTGACAAATAAAGCTTGTCTGGAGATAAGAGAAGCAGAGCAGCAGCCACTAGAAACTTCTACAAATCCTCAGACCGAAGGGGGGGGGCAGATACTGTCTCCACCTCCTGAGTGCTGGAATTAAAGGTGTGCACCACCACTGCCCTGCTCTATTTCTCTTTTAGACTGGTTCAATCTCCTGTAGTCCAGGAAGGCCTTGAACTCCTGATCTTCCTGCTTCCTCCTCCCAAGTGCTGGGATTGAGGGTGTGTGCCACAACTCCCTGGCCTCTATGGTTAACTACTGGCTAGTTCTGCCCTCTGATTTCCAGGCATGCTGTTTGTCAGACCACAAAGTATCATACAACACTTGGGAGTCAGGAGCTAAGAGGGTAATAAATAAAATGTTAACAAGACCCAAGAGCATGAAGATTCTGTCACCTGTACCATGTGTTTCTATCATTCATTTGTACTGTTTCTTCAAATGATCAGTGCTGAGCTGAGGATGGAGATCAATCATTAGACAGCTTGCTAAGCGTGAGTGAGGCCTGACTTCCATCCCCAGCACAAAATGAAATCTGCCTCAGCTACATGACACCCTATCTCAAGAAAAAAATATGTTGGTACCATGTCATAGGAAGTAGTCATCTTCACCCAGGTTGCTGCCACAAGCCTACTGTGTACCTTCTCAACAGGTTTGGTGGGGGAAGAGCTGGTTCTCATCCTAACTAGCCTAGAGCTCAGACACACTCCCATCTGCAACACCATAGCTCCCTGAGTCCAACTGTCTCTGATATCAAGCTGTATCATGCTGATACTGCCTCACCAGGTGCCTCCAGTTGCCGACAGTGCCAGGCTAACAATCACACAGTCAAGCTGCAGCATGCCTCCAGCTGCCAACAGTGCTAGGCTAACAATTACACATGCCTTATAAGGACTTAACTGGCCACCTCCTAAAAACTTAGACTTTCTCAGCTACACTGTCCTATTAACCATTTGCTCAAGCGTGAAGCCTTCCATGGCAGGGCATTTGCTATCAGTTTCCTGTACGGGGCTACTATTCAGGTCTCCATCTCCATGCTCTATTATGAGCTTTTTATTCCTAGTAAGGTCAGACCTTAGGCATAACTTCTCTCTCTGTGACCTCACTCTTCTTCCTCGCTGTTTAATTCTTTCCATGGGTTCCAGGTTTGGGATCTCAGAAGAATTGGGTTGTTTTGGGAAGTACAGATTTAATCTGCAATCGCTCATCTCCTCCATCTCATTTCTTTTCTCTGTATCTTTTCTGCCAATGAGACTAACACAGGAGAGTACCTGCATGTCTCTCCTTGCTGTAATGGCTGCACGTGTGGGTAAGCTCCTCCAGGGCTGACACCTCAGTCAACATGTCCCATTACCTGCAACAAGGAACATGCATATGATGGCAGTATGCCCCATAGATGCATCTTTCTGGGACTGTAAGACTCTCTAGCCTTTTCAGCCACACGGGAGAGTGTCTTCATATGTGGCCTACCTCATATTTCATAGAGGTGTGCTGCACTACATCGAAGCTGCAGCGGGGGTTGTAAAACTGGCAGTGCATCAAGAAGGCATGCCCTTCCATGGCACTCTGGAACCGAACATGTTGAATGGGAATGTGCACTGATATGGATGCCACATCCTGAGAAGGCACCCCTGCAGCCACTCACATCAGAGACAAAGCAAGTGTTCCTGTCATGCACGGGTCCAGGAAGTCTTAACCTCATTCCTGTGGCTGGGATAAAATACCTTGACAAAAGCAATTTAGGGGAGAAAGGGTTTATTTCAGCTCACAGTTCCTGGTTACAATCCATTATTGCAGGCTAGTCATGGTGCAGGAGTTGACACAGCAGGTCACATTTTATCCATAGTCCCAAGGCAGACAGTAAGGAATGCCTGTGCTCAGCTCCTTTTGTCCTTTTTATTCAGTAAATAAAATAGTGCCAACAGGATTCAGCATGGGTCTTCCTACCTCAATTAATCCAAGTAAGGAATCCCTCAGAGCTGTGCCCAAAAGCTAACCTAACCTAGATAATTCAGCATTGAGATCCTTTCCCAGGTGGTTCCAGATTGTATCAGGTTGACAACTGAAGGCAAACCACAATCCCACCTAACACAGCACTTTAACACAGCCTCCCCTCCTTCTCGATGTTTCACACAGATGCAAATATAGCCCAACTCTATAAGTCCCTAGAGTGTGAACTTTGTCTGAAGACATTATGAGGTCTATTCGTCTTCAGACAGGGCACCAAAGTCAGGGACAAAGAATGATTCTACCCAAGTGTGGCTTGAGGAACCAAAGTTTAATTGGGGGTATTTACAAGAACCTGGGCAAGTCATGGGCAGCCACTGTAAAGTAAATGTCCGTCTCCCAGCAACCATTAAGCTCCCACACTCCTTACATTTACAGAACTGCCCACCATCCATCATCGTAAGTTTCTGAAAGAACTGTGACCTTGAAGACTTCACAGCTTTTTCACTTGATAAACTATTTCCAGTACAAGTTCATTCATGGAATCTAAGGGAGCAATGCTATCTAAAGGCTTTAACACACCTTGCATTCACATTTTCTCTCCATCATGAGATTTCACTCATGCTACTGAAAAGACCTGTGACACCTGACGTCTTTTCCACATTGTTTATATTTGTGTGGTTTTTCACCACTATGAGTTCTTTCATGATTTTAAGGCAAATAGGAATAAATGAAAACTAAACATATCCTGTACATTCATAGGGCATTTGCCCAGCATAATTTACCTCTCTGAAAGGAAGTGTGACAAGTGACACTTAGCATGTTGGTAACAAATATAAACTTTGCCCAGCATGAATTCCTTCATGGATTTGAAGGACACCCTGACCCCTGAAAGGCTATGCCACAGTTTATATATAAAAGGCTCATCCCTGTCTTCAGTTCCCACATGTGTTTTATGTGGATGGGGACATTTTGCAACATCGTTTACATTCAAAGGGTTTGATGCCAACATCTATTCTTTCATTCATTTGAATGAAATGGGGATAAAGGAATTAGATATTTTTGACATTCATATGGGTTTTCTACTCCATGAATGGACTGATGTCTCTTAAAGGAACTATGCCGGCTGAAGGATCTGCCACACTGAACACACTGATACGGTTTCTCTCCAGTATGTCTTCTTTCATGTGATCGAAGGTAAGAGCGATGTGTGAAGGTTTTACCACATTCATTACATTCATAGGGTTTCTCTCCAGTGTGGCTTCTTTCATGAAATCGAAGATAATTATAACTTGAAAAGGCTTTGCCACAGTGTTTACATTCATAGGGTTTTTCTCCGGTGTGTGTTCTTTCATGCAATCGAAGCGAAGACTGACATCTAAAGGCTTTTCCACACAGCTTACACTCAAAGGGCTTTTCGCCAGTGTGAGTTCTTTCATGCACTTGAAGTAAAGAGGGGTAAATGAAGGACTTACCACACTGTTTACACTCATACAATGTTTCTCCACCGTGAGTTATTTTATGTCTATGATAGGAAGCCTGACACCGGAAGGCTTTCCCACACTCTTGGCATTCATAGGGTTTTTCTCCTGTATGAATTTTTTCATGTAACTTCAGAGAAGTAAGCCATCTAAAGGCTTTCCCACATTCTTTACACTCATAGGGTTTTTCTCCAGTATGAATTCTTTTATGTAACTTAAGGGTCCTGTGACTTCTAAAGAATTTCCCACATTGCTTACATTCATAGGGTTTTTCTCCAGTATGAATTCTTTCATGTAATTTGAGGGCCCTGCTATATCTAAAGGTTTTCCCACATTGTTTACACTCACAGGGTCTTTCCTCAGTATGAATTCTTTCATGTAATTGAAGGGCACTGAGATACGTGAAGGCTCTGCCACACTGTTTACACTCATAGGGTTTTTCTCCGGTGTGAATTCTCTCATGCAAATGAAGGGCACTGAGACCTCTAAAGGCTTTCCCACAGTCTTTACATTCATAGGGTTTTTCTCCAGTATGAATTCTTTCATGTAACTGGAGGGCACTGGGATACCTGAAGGCTTTCCCACACTCTTGACACACATAGAGTTTTTTTCCAGTATGATTTTTTTCTTGTTTTTGAAGGGAACTGGAAGTTTTATCACACTGATTATCATAATCATTTTCATCAGTCTGGCTTCCTCTGATTTCCTTGTAATCATAGTTGTGATGTCCATTGTAAGTCAGATGATATAGTCCAAAGGTCTTTAAACATACCTCACACACAGAAGGTCCACTCGAAGTCTGAGTTTCCGTGTATCCTTCAATCCTTGTAAGAAAATTAGAGTCCTGTGGCTTCTGTTCATAGTCCTCAGGTTCACACTGTGTATATTCAGAGTGAGATATGATGTGCCTATTAAAAATGAATGACATGTGAAAATTTCTCCACACACATTGCTGCTCATATTGAGATTGGTATATGGATAAGGTTGCTCCACCCTGACCAACTTCTTCAGTATCAGAGTATCTGTAAATGGTATAACTACTGTGAGAAATGACAAGCACATTAGTGACAGTTGTTTTACCTCTGCTTGCTTCTTAGACCAACTTTCTTGGACAGCTTGGAAAGCAAAATATGTGCTTTCACATGAAAGATCTAAAAAGAAATTAACTGATGGTTCCCATAGGCCTATGATCAAAATAGTAGAATGTAGAATAGCAGAACCCAGAACTGGCTCCCTAAGTCTTCCAACGTTAAGCTTCTGTATAAAAATCATGTCTGCTCCTGGCAGGATGGATTTATTCCTCTGCTCAAACTATTCCAATTTCACTTTTACTTGTCTCCACTCAGTCTTATTCCTCCTTCATTTCTTTTTCAAAGTTCCAATAAAGGACTTCTTTCCCTCAATACTAAAAGACTATGTAAAATCTGAAACTTACATGAAGGTATACATTTGAGGTAAAAGTTTTCTACTGATGAATAAATTTAAAGTTGGGCTTATTTGTTTTGTTAGTTTGTGCTTAAATTTTCATGGCACATTAAAATTAATTTGAGGGACATTTGCTTCACTTGCACATGCAGATTACCTTAGATTTATTTCAGGATCTTCATGAAGGTCTTCAATTGTATGGTCTTCCCATTCATATCCTGAAACAGTCACAGAAATGTGTAATAAATTATCACAATGTACAAGTACAACCATACCTAATTTCTTCACCACACTCTTCCCTTTCCACATCCAAATCACAGTGACCACCAATAACCAGAAACACTTGTTCTCTAATTTATGGAGAGAAGGTAAGATGATATCCTCACNTATGGCAGTGAAGTTCCTGCAGGTCTCCAGCATCACATCTCCATAGAGAGTCTTCTGGGAAGGATCCAGCAAATCCCACTCTTCCTGGGTGAAGTTCACAGCCAGATCCTCAAAGCTCACCAGATCCTAAAACATTCCATATTTTATATAAAAGAGTGGATGAGAANGACACATNTGTCCACATCTGCCAGTANAACAGCATAATTGTGTGGTTTCCACACACTCACTCCNTGACACAGGAGTTCTAGTAAAAGCACTGAGTGATGTTCAGAGACAGCAGACAGATCACTCTCCTTATTACTGCGCCCCGGAGGAGATGCACTGATTCCCCACCCCAGTCCCTTTCTCCAGCCATCTCCACTTCTTGTCCCAGGCACACCCTATTATCTGACGCACAACGGCATTAACATTAGGGCTCAGGAGGCTGTCTGTCCTTGGAAATTCATGCTCAGAGTTTAAGCCTCTTCTGGTCTGAGGAAACAACATCCTGCCTACGAGACCATATATGAACATAAATGTTAAAGGTAAATGACTCAGCATGAATGAGATATGCAAACATGGCAATTCTGAACACTCCTGTTTTCCTCTTGACAGACTATTAATAACTTCCAAACTCAGAGACATCGAGAGGCTCAGACACAGCACCCCAAAAGTGAATATGGGATGCATGATGACAGCTTTTCTGCCTAGGTCTTCCAACGTTAAGCTTCTATATAAAAATCATGCCTGCTCCTGGCAGGATGGATTTAATCCTCTGCTCAAACTATTCCAATTTCACTTTTACTTGTCTCCACTCAGTCTTATTCCTCCTCCATTTCTTTTTCAAAGTTCCAATAAAGGACTTCTTTTCCTCAATACACCTGGTTGCCATACAAATGTAACCATGAATACAGATTCGAGGTTCTCTAGACCAACTGCTACACTGGACCTCACTTTAGACAACTTCAAAGAAGCCAGATAAAACTGTTGTCCCAAATACCTAAATAATAGGACTACCACTTCAGTGAAAGGAAGGAGGGGAACAGGAGACAAAGAAATGGTACAGGCAGTTTAGAGATGGGGGCCTTGATTTGCGTCCTTGAGCATAAACTGAAAATGTTCTTGGTTCTGAGTGGGCTTAGAGGCTCTGATCCTTCTCTGGTTCCTAAATGATTCTTCACAGAAGGGAACAGCACAGAAGCACTGAAGCTTCATCAAGGAAAAGCTAGTTCCTTCCAGTCAAATGAACTCTAACTCTGGGTGGAGAAATGTCTTTTGTCTGCCCTGAAGAGCTGATGCAGAGGCAGGCAGTGGTGACACATGCCTTTAATCCCAGCACTCAGGTTGCAGAGGCAGGTGGATCTCTTGAGTTTGAGGCCAAGCTGGCCTCCAGAGCAAGTTCTAGGATAGCTACAGAGAGAAACCCTGGCTCAGAAAAAAAAAAGTTAATACATTGAGCTTGTCAATTACATGGCCGAGGGACCGACTCCAGGGAAAGCTGATTAGCTTTACCCTAAGCTAAAGGGATGAGAGGAATAATTATCCCGTGAATGAGATAATGCTCATTTCCCTCATAGAAGCTTCTCTATGCTACAGAGCAACTGGCATTAGGGTCTCCTGGGTCTGTCTGCCTTTCTGAATACTCAAGATGAAACTATTTTCCTGAACTTTGTTCCTTTCCTTTCAGATGCAGGCCAGAGCATAAAAGAATGCTTTTTCTGGTACTTTGGGCTGTTTGCATTGTTCTCTGAGGGGCCCCTCCCTGCCATGTGGATGCTCGTCTGCCCTGTGGATAACATCTGTGAGGGCTTAACTTAAATGGCATGGATTTTCCTCTTCCTCTTCATCACCCTTCTCCAAGCAGATGTCAAGATTTAAGCCTGCCTGCCTTGGGGTTTTTCCTTTAAATTCTTAGTAAAAATTTCTTCAAGCTTTCCTTTGGGATCATTCTTACATTCTATTAATATAACTAAAAACACCTCCTTTAGTGAGGACTAAAGTTATGTTTTAAGTTTAAATTGCTGTGCTTAAGAGAGCTATAAAACAAGCTGGGCGGTGGCTCGGGGGGTGGGGGGGGCAGAGGCAGGAGGATCTCTGTGAGCTGTCTCTTATACACATCTAGGATATTTCATGTGAACTCCTAAGAGGTGGACATAGGTGGCCATTGAACAAATCAGGGTTCTCTAGCAGAATAAAACTGGAAATTAACAGATACCACAACAGGTATATATTAGATTGGCTTACCTGATCCGGCCTGGAGAGCCCAACAATGGCCATCTCCATGATGGAGAGGCTCCGTCCACAAGGCTGGAAGCCTCAGGAGCCAAAGGCCCAGAGCACACCTGGACAGCTTCTGGTCTTCAGTCCACACTGGAAGGCCCAAGAAGCTGGGTTCCAAAGTCAGTGAAGGATGGCGGTGGCAGTGGGAGCAGCAGCAGTAGCAGCAGCAGTAATGGGACAGATGCACTCACCAGCAAGAAGTGAAGGCAGGCAGGAAAGCAACACTGCTGCTTCTTTGGACTTCTCTGTATTGAGGCCACACTCAAAGTGCCACCCACTATATGACAGGATCTTCTCTCCTCAGTTAATACTTCCTGAAATTTCCTGGCAGTCCTGCACAGAGACGGGCCTCTTAGTTTATTACATAGGGTAAAAGTTTCCAATCTAAGGTTTTTGAAGCCATTAGCTCTGGTTTTATTGGTCTCAGCTTTTCCAGCAATACTTTATTACATGTATCATCGGGTATGTACATCTTTCAAAGAGCCCCTCTGAAGCCCTGTGATTATGCTCTATCTTTATCTTTCTATTGTCCACATTTTCAAGCCTTGATTCAATACCCAGAACTCCAAAAGAAAAACTCTGAAATCAATGTAATGTAATAAATCAACAAGTTAAATCCCAAAAAAAATCTTATGAAAATATCAATAACTGAGAGCAGGGACATGAAAATAAGGGGAATAAATAAGGGGAAATAAATGCAGAGACATTGAGCTTAAAAAAATTTTTCCATAAAGAAAATTCACAAAAGGGCTGGAGAGATGGCTCAGAGGTTAAGAGCACAGGCTGCTCTTCCAGAGGTCCTGAGTTCAATTCCCAGGAACCACATGGTGGCTCACAACCATCTGTAATGAGATCTGGCGCCCTCTTCTGTCTGCAGACAGAACACTGTATACATAATAAATAAATAAATCTTAAAAAAAAAAAAAGAAAATCTACAAAAACCTGAGGAACTATTAAAGGACTACTGAAAACTTTTATGATACATCAATATAAAAAAGACCATCATCTTCCTCTAACAGCAGTGAACAATTGGATGTACAAATACCAATTTTACATCATGTATACAGCACCTCACATTAAAAAAAAAGGGTAGATAAGAGAAAAGCCTTTAGACAAGAACCAAACATTTCTAATGATGGAAAAACAAAAACAAAAGTCATCATCACAGACCAGGAAGCTTCAGCATCATAAGACGTTTTATATATATATATATATGTAAATTCAACACACTCCTCATAACGTTCTAAACCAGATTATGTTATAACCAGAACTGATTCTAAGATTACATGGAAAGGGCCAGGAGAAAATAATGTCCAATACAACTCTGAAGAAAAAGAGTGCACGCACAGACACTACCTGATTTTAAGACTTCCTATAAGATTACCGCAACCATGACCAGGCACTCACATTTGGTAAGCAATCAACAGATCAGATCACTGAGCAGAAAACCTAGAAACACAGTGGCACATGCCTGTAATTCCAGCTATCAGGAAGCAGACATAGGATTGTTGCAACTTCAAGGCCAGCAAAGGAACCTATAAGTTCTAAGTCAGCCTGGGCTACAGAGTAAAAACAAACAAACAAACAAACAAACAAACAAACAAATAAATAAATAGATAAATGAAAATAAAAGCAGTAAAATTAGTAATTATTCAGTATGCTGAAATTGGAAACATCACAAAGATTGAGAATCAGAATGCTTTATTATCTCTATAGCAAAAAAAACTTACAAAAATAATTTCACCTGGCTAACAAAGTAGTAGGTGTCCATGTGGCTTGTCCATGTATCCCTAGTTTTGTGAACTCTCCTTCTTATCCCCTGTACAACTCTCATAGCCCAACCCCCATGCTTGAACTCCTCACCCCCAATTCTTCCTGTTTTATTATCACCTGTGCTACGATTTCCTCCATCCTTAACGATTTCCTCCATCCTTAACGACAGCTCCCTCAAGGCCCTTTTTCCTACAAGTGCTGCAAGTTAAGACACACCAATGTAAGGGTATGAAGCTAGCACCCAATGGGAGAGAGCACAGGGTGTCCATCCTCCCAGCCTGAGATTTTATCAGCTCATTCTATATTTTTATACAGTTTCATCCACTAACCTGCAAATTTCATAATTTTTTCTTCACAGCTGAACAGAAGTCCATTATGTATACACCACATTTGTATTATCCACTCACTAGTTGATGGACATCTAGGCTGTTCCCATGTCCCAGTTATTACAGATAAAAATGACAATGAACATGGTTGTGCAAGTATCTCCTGTAGAAGGATATGGAGTCCTTTGATCATTTGCCCAGGAGTGCTACAGCTAGGTTATGTGTAAGTTCAAGACAATAATAACAGCAAGTTACAAGGGAGAGGTCCTATATAAACGATGCTTCTAAAAGCCAATGCTCACTAAGCCGTGACTCCAGTGCAGGAATGTGTTCCCTCCTTTCTTATTAGCTATTTATTGGTCAGGGAAGCCCCAGAGGTCCCCCAAATAACACAGCCTCTTCTGCTCCTCTTGGCTGCCCACCAGAGCTGGTTGTTATCGCTAAAGACACTATACACACTGGTTACAATGCAACGAGAAATTAAACTGGAACTGAGCTAAAAGCCTCCTCCCTGTCTGCTGGCTTTCACAGTACTCGAAGGTGCAATGCAGGCTGCTGGGGGGAATGACACCAAATTCTTACCCAGCTATGACCTCTACAACATACAGTACCAACCTGCCAATGCCCACCTGTGCAACAGTGGTTAACTGTTCCACCGACAACCAGAATGTTTTCTAATTGGATTTGAGGCTCACTCTGTAAGAGAAGCCACGCTGGCACATTAAACCCAGCCAAAAACCCATGCCTGAGACCCAGCTCCCAGTTACCTTCTAAACACGGTTTATAGCCATAGACAAACGCTACTCCCAGCCTAAATCAGAAAAGCCTCTCTCTGCAGCAACTGCAGAGATGCACAGCAACTCATGGTGCTAAGAGTAAGCGGACACCTGAGTGCTGCGCCACAAACAGGACATTTATACCACAACTTGTAACAGAGATCACTGTAGAAGGGGCATAAAGAATGAAAGGCCCAGCGGGGTGGTGGCGGCACACACCTTTAATCCCAGCTCTCAGGAGGCAGAGTCAGGAGGATTTCTGTGAGTTCGAGGCTAGCCTGGTCTACATATTGAGTTCCAAGATAGCCAGGACCACAGAGAGAAACCTTGTCTCAAAAA
>LZPO01116606.1:556766-570597 GCA_001675575.1 Neotoma lepida | reverse complement strand
GGTGCCAAGGGCAGACATATTTCTGAGTTCTATGATCTACATATCGATGATTTCCAGACAGTCAGACTACATGGTGAGATCCTGACTCAAAAAACCAAAAAGCCTCTGAAAAAGTGTGCATAACTGATAAAGAAAATCATCGGCAGAGAGAGGAAGGGCTCAAAGGGCACTGAGACACGTGGGAAAGCAGTAACTGATGTCTGATGAAAGGCTTCTAGTTCATTAGAAGAGGTAAAGACAGGCTTATTGTGGTGATTAATGAGAACAATTTCTCAGGAGAAAACTAAGATTCTATACATGTGCACCAATCAGCAGCCATTTAATTTCATAAAACAAAGGCTAATGGGCTATAGCAGTACAAATTGACTGCAGCCCAATAACCTGTGTCAATACCATACTCTTGAGACAAGGCAGGTAATCAAGCCAAAACATCAAATATAAATGATATTAAAAGTTGTGAAGTAGGGAGCTGGAGAAATGGTTCAGTGGTTAAGAACCACTGAGTGGCTACTCTTTCAAAGGGACCAAGGTGTCGTTCCCAGCACCCACATGGTGGCTTACAACCATCCATAACTCCAGTTCCAGGGAAGTCCTACTCCCTCCTCTGACCTTCACAGGCACCAGATATGAACATGGTCACATCATATATATACTGACAAAGCATTCACATATAGTGTATTAATTCATATATATATGAATATATATATAATTCATTTATTAGAATGACTAACAGACCAATCCAGGTAATCCACAATGGCTGCCTATGTAAGGAAGGTCCAAGAATTTAGTAGTAACTCAGTCCATGAGGCGGGATGTCTCAGCTGGCTTTTGTAACAGACCCCAGACCTTCTGACTCCATGATGGAAGTACCATTCAGACTGTAAAACTCAGCACACAGACTGCACCACCTGCCAAAACTAAAACAAAGACCTAACCCTTCAAAGCCCATAGTTCTGGAAAGTCTCTAAATGACTAACCTTGTTTTTTGACTTCTGTAGTTCTGCTTCTGGCTAATTGTTCTTGTTGACTGAAAATCTGTCAACTCAGAACATGATTTTTGCAATTAAAAGCTCATCCTGGAAAGGCTAAGTGCTACACCAGCCAGCTAATAAAGACTTCCTATTGTCTTAAACTCATGTCCAAGCAGTCTTCTCTGGTGAATACCCCACATTTTTCAGTGTATGCTGGAATCCCGAAGCAATAGGCTCTAATGCCCGTGAAGGAATGAACTTTCTAGGGAGGTAGGAGCAAGCAGGCAAAGAGCACAAGTTTCCTTCTTCCATGTCTTTGTATAGGCTTCCAGCAGAAGGCATGGACCAGATTAGAGATGGGTTTTCCCAGCTCAAAAGATCTGGATTAAAGATGTGTCTTCCCATGAATAGGATTCTCACTTACACAACTTAAGTAAAACATAGCTCTCTGAACAGATGAAGATAGGTTTCTTCTGTATCCCAGAATCTAATCAATATTTATATGTATAATTCAACTATTATTTGGCTTAAAGGGGCTTATTGGGAAATGTTATCATTTTTACTGTTTTCTACAGAGAAAATATTTTCCAGTTTCAAATAACTCTGGACTTTTGAATTATAACCTGTTTTTATGTTCAAGCTATCTGTGTATTTCTCCTGCAGTTGTACATAAAATGTTTTTTACATTCAAGTGAGTTACTGTATAAAGAAAGTACTGCATTATGCCATGATAAAGATATTAATGCAAAAAAAAAAAAAAGATGCGTCTTCCCACCTCAAGATCTGGATTAGAAGTAGATCTTCCCACTAAAAATGATCCAGTTAAGCAAAAAATCCCTCACAGGTGTGCAGAGCTACTTTGGAAGTTTAGTTAATTCCAGGTATATGAGGTTGACAATCAAGAGTAGCTGTAACAATTGGCAACTGCACCCACGTGGTGCACATACGAGCACACACACACACACACACACACACACACATAAAAATATAATAAGTCAAGGTCCTTTGTTTTTCTCCACTGTTATCAGTCTATTCTGTGACTTTCCAGGTATTTTGCTTTTGCCTTCTTTATCATCATTGGCACACTGAGATTAAATCTATCTTTCCTTTCTCTTCCTAAAATGTAGAAAATGTCATTCTTAACAGAATTGTAAGGCTCAATGAAAAAATCCCTATGTGAAACAGGAAAACATGTTAAATGTCCTGAAGGCACCTGTATTTTCACAATTAACTGATTTGTTTGAGATTTAAATCTCCTCATAGCAGGCACTTAGAAAAGTATTTTTCTTGTAAGGCATTTATTTCTCCCACCCAGTATATGTGGTCCATGGAATTAAACCCAGGTGTTTGTGCATGATACAGAGAAACATGCCCCAAAAGCTACATAGCCAGCTATCAACTGGGTTTTTTCTCAACCCTTTGTGTACTACAAACTATACCAGAGATAGGACAGAATGTACGTATATGATGATAGAGAATTCAGTTCGTGAACTAACACAGTGGGGCTGAGTATCTCCCAACAAAGGCCAGTGGAAAGCCTGAGAACCCAGTAGCTGCTCAGTCCATGAAGCCTGATGATACTCATTAATCCCATTTTGTCAGTGAAAGCCTGGAAAATCCCTACAATTGTTGCTGTTCAGTAAATGGAAGGCCAAAGGGGCTGCAGTTTGATATCACTAGAGGATTGGAGCAGTAACAACAGCAGCTGCCACAATAGGCACACTCAGAAGCTATAAGCAAACACATGCAAGCAGAAACATTGTTTTTTCTTCAGACACCTTTACATCCAGGTCACAAAGCAGAAAGTGAGGCCACTCACATGTGAGGCCTGTTCCCAATAGAGGCCTTGGCAGATAGAGGCTCTGAGAGAACACATACATAAGCCAACTTATCCCATAAGGGAATCGGATAGGAGCCCACAGAAAATTGACAGTGAATGAGGTAGTAAGTTCACAAACACCAATGCACAGACCTGGACTAAAGATAACTAGATGCAATGGTACTTTCATCTACCTTAAAAAGATACTGGGCTGGGCGATGATGGCACACGCCTTTAATCCCAGCACTCGGGAGGCAGAGGCAGGCAGATCTCTGTGAGTTCAAAGCCAGCATGGTCTACAAAGTGAGTTCCAGGACAGGCTCCAAAGGTACACAGAGAAACCCCGCCTTGAAAAACAAAAAACAAAACAAAACAAAAAAACAAACAAACAAAAAGATACTGGGACAAGGTTAATTTTTTAATGGGATAGTAAAACAACAGCTTTTTAGCTGCTTAAGTACAGGACAAACCCTACTGACACAAAGCCCATAAGGTTGTTAAGTGAATATCCCACTGTCAAGGGTATGCTACCTCAATATGAATTGTTGGCCAAGGAGGATCCTGAGGCCCCACAAACCATTAATGCCATTGCTCTTGGTTATATGCCAGAAATAGAGGATAAGACCCTAATACTAAAGATAACAAGCACTTTGGCAGCAGGACTGTGGAGACCCCCAGAGGTTTCCTAGTGAGAACTTACTCAGGGTTCGAGAATCTGAGCTTGCTTTACCCAGCAGGGCTGCATAGATGATTTGACCACGGGTGTGGTTACCAGGTGTTTGGAAGGATCTGCACTTGGCTGTGCATTGTGCTTTGATCTAGCAAGGGGGAGGTCTTTGGCCCCACCCCTTGACATTGTTAATAAAAGCCCTTTTGAAGAGGCAGAAGGGGCCGTTGGGCTTTGATCCAGGTCCTCCTGAAGCTATCCTGTGTTTCTGTCTTTCTCCTCTTCGCTATCTTTCTATCTAATATTTTCTTATCCCTCTCTCCTCCTCATAGGAACCCTTTAAGAGGTGGGAGCTGGCCTCCCACACAGGACATGAAAACACAGCATGGAACTGAGCCAGAGGCTTCCTCCATACTGGCACCTTTCACGGTGACAAGTGTCATGCAGGTTGCAGAGAGTGAATTTTCACTAACAGTGTTGCTCAGCTGTAGACCCTGTGTGTTATGGTACCAAAAAGCTAGGCAGGCTGTGCTTGCTGGTGCAATAACAGCATGACTAATATGGATACAACAACAAGCTTTCCCATTTGATTGAATGAAAGTCTACAGGAGGAAATTCATATCTCCTTCATATTCATATTCATATCTTATATACCATAAGCCAGGACAAAGTTCTATGGCTGGAGAATTCATAGGCCCCCGCTGCAAAGTAACTGCTACTGTTTTAATGGATGGAAGTGACATATCTGACAAAGTGCCTCATAAACATCCACGATTATGCACATGGATCACTGTTACTGTTATCTCAGTTCATCCTGGAAGCAAACATCCTTTTACAATGATGGTGCACTCCACAGACTCATAACCACCAGTCAAGTTTCTGACATCGATATCACCCCCTCCAAAGCTCAAAAGGTAATTAAAAAAAAGTTAAGAGTCACAGAACGGGGTGGATTGCTGTCCAGCCATATCCTCTGAATTAAAACATTCTTGGGGCTGGAGAGATGGCTCAGCGGTTAAGAATCCAGACTGCTCTTCCCTGGGTCCTGAGTTCAATTCCCAGCAACCACATGGTGGCTCACAACCATCCATAATGAGATCTGGCGCCCTCCTCTGGCCTGCAGGGATACATGCAGACAGAACACTGTATACATAAGAAATAAATAAATCTTTAAAATAAATAAATAAATAAATAAAACATTCTCCTAGAAGGGAAGAGGAAGCATTGGATTCAGTAAGTAAACAAATTAACTTGTAAGTCCCAGAAAACTAAAGCTTAAAACATTCAGAGTACCTCTCCAAGATTACAGAACAGTGAACAACTGCCAGAGAAGAGACTCTCTGACCAGCCAAGTTGCCTTCAACTTGTGCAGGTTTATAGGCCTGTAGTCAACACTCAAGCTGGCGTGGGTGGTTGGTGATGTATCTGCTTGAGAGTACTCCGTGGTCCTATAAATAACCTCAATAAAATCATTGGCTCATCAAGTTCGGCTCTGGAAGAATTATTTTTTGGTTCCCATCTGAGGTGAGTAAATATTTTTCACATCACCCCACACAACACTGTCTCTGAAACTGTGACAGACGATGGCTTTACCACACTGTTCACATTCTTAGAGGTTTTATTGAGTATGGAAGAACTGAAGAGCTCTCTTCTATACAAAGGATTTATATATGTATATATCTTACATTTACAGGATTTTTCTCACATATGGGTTATATCTGAAAAACCCATGTCTGAAGAACACTGTGATATGTGACCTTTTGGCCATACTATTTACATTCAGAGGATTTCCCTCCAGAATGAGTTCTTTTTTGTAACTGCCAAGTGTAACATCTAAGAGCCTCAGCACAACGACCACAGTCACACAGCTTTCTCTAGTATACATTTCTTTATGAAGCTGAAGGTGACTATCTAAAGCCTTCACCACAGTGTTTACTTCTTAAGGTTTGCATCTAATATGATTGATTTCATGTAATTGCAAGGACCCATGAAACCTGAAGGTTCTCCAACACTGTTTACACCAACAGCATTTGTTTTCTCCAGTATGAATTCTTTCATGTGATAGAAAATAACTGTGAATTGTAAAGGCTTTAGCATGTTATTTACATTTGTAGGGGTTCTCTCCAGCATGAGTTCGTTCATGTCTCTGAAGATGACTATGCCGTCTGAAGGCTTTCCCACACTGTTTACATTCATAAGGTTTTTCTCCAGTATGAATTTTTTCATGTAACTGAAGATGATAGTGACGCCTAAAAGCTTTCCCACACTGTTTACATTCATACGGCTTTTCCCCAGTATGAATTTTTTCATGTAATGGCAAGGAACCAGGAAATCTAAAAGCTTTCCCACATTGTTTACATTCATAGGGTTTTTCTCCAGTATGAATTTTTTCATGTAGTGGCAAGGCACCAGGAAATCTGAAGGCTTTCCCACACTGTTTACATTCATAGGGTTTCTCTCCAGTATGAATTCTTTCATGTAATCGAAGATACTTGGGATATTTAAAGGCTTTACCACAGTATGTGCATTCGTAGAGTCTTTCAGTGTGAATTATTTCATGTCTTTGAAGGGAAGTAGAAGAACTCAATGCTTTACCACATATATTACATTCATAAAGCTTTCCCACAGTGTGGGTTCCTCTGTGTGTATAAAGACAGGCCTTTCCATGTTCCTTGTATTGATAGGGTGTTTTTCCACTGTGAGCCTTTTGATGTTTTCCTAATGAATTTGGAAAACAGAAAGGTTTTAAACATACCTCACGTTCACAAGGCCCATTCCCAGTGTGAGCTCCCATACACCTTTGAAAGCTGGGGAGAGAATTCAAGTCATATTGCTTGCCTCCACATTCCTCATGATCATGTGCTTTATAATGAGAGGAAGATGTATCATGCCTACTACAAGATGAAGGACACATGGAAATCTTTCCACACACTTTGGATTCACATGGTGTTAGTCCAGGAAAACCTGCCATGCCTGTATGGAGATTTGCTGTCCACATCACAGTTTCTTCATTCTGACCATCTTCTGTATTCTCAGGAGGGTTCTCTAACATGGAACTTCTGAAAATGGACAAGTATGTTAGTGAGAGTTGCTTTACTACTGACTACTTATTAGTTTTATGTCATACACTGCTCCTGAAATCAGGTAAAGTATATGCTTTCTGACATATCTGAACTGTGTGAAACTAAATGGACTGCTGATTCTAAAATGTGGCTCCACAGTTATGACCAGAACAGTAGCATTCATTGATACAAGTTCCTACTAGCATTTCCAAGAGAAAACCCTCTGTCAACACTGATCAGTGCTCTAACATTCAGTACATATTTAGGTGCTGTAATTTAGATATAATTTTTCTAATGATGACACAACTTAAAGCTGTTTTTATTTTCTTAAATTTTCATGGGACATTAAAATTCCTTCAAGTACCTTTGCTTCAACTTTTGATACAAATTACCTTAGATTTCTTCCAGGAATTTTATAACAGTCTTCAACATTCTCCTCTTCCCATTTGTTTCCTAAAGATAGTCCCAGAAAATTTAGGATAAATTATTAGAAATCACTGAAAAAAAATTAGTTTTTAGCTTCAATGTCCATAGTAACAATGCCTGATTTATTCACCACATTCTTTCCTTTCAATAGTCCAAATCCCAGAAGAGCATCAATACCAAGAGACACTTGCTCCCTAATTTACAAAGTAACAGTAAGATGATGTCCTTACCTACAGCAGCGAGGTTCCTGCAGGTCTCCTGCATCACATGTCTGTACAGACTCTTCTGGGAAGGATCCAGCAAAGCCCACTCTTCCTGGGTGAAGTGTACAGCCACGTCCTCAAAGCTCACTGAGGCCTAAACATTGCACATACTTGATTGACAATAGGTTCATTCAACTCTGTGGGATCCACACATCTCTTCCATGACACTGAAGTTGTAACACAAGCACTGAGGGATGTGGAAGGAAGCAGCCCTGTAGAAGCACTCCTCTCATTACTGGGCCCAGGGCACAGGATGCACTGCTGCTCTGCCCAATCCTCTTTCTAGGGTGCATTTCTAGGTCCNGTCTCAGAGTCCTCCCACCTGATGTCCGGAACAGTGTTAACACTGGCATGCAAGTGCCTGCTTGACCTTAGAAATTCCTCCTCACAATACTTAAATTTTCAATGCATGAGGGACTTAATATTTTGATAGAGTTCACATGAATATAAAGAACCAACCATTCAACATAAATGATTTATGTAAATACTCTGGAACTTTCTAAACTCCCATTAGCCTTCAGAAAGAAAATAGTGGTTAATGAGTCTAATGAACCTCTCTGGTGGGCACTACTTCACAGGTGCTACCATGATGGTTAAACAGATAAAGGCCACCACGCCTTTAATCCCAGCACTTGGGAGGCAGAGGTAGGTGAATTTCTGTGAGTTTGTGGCCAATCTGGTCTACAGAGCAAATTCCAGGACAGCCAGGGCTACACAGAGAAACCTTGTCTATATATCTATATATATAGATATAAAATTTTTAAAAAGATGAAACCATTTATAGGCTGTTACTTAGCGATTCCTGCCAACTTGCAACATTCCTTCCTGTATGGAAGCAGAAAAAAATAAAATTCACCCCTTTGGGAAACAGGCCACTTCCCAAATTTGTAGAAGTAGCCTGTGGAGTGGCCTGTCATGAAGAGTGCTCAGGGTACAGCTTTCACAAGCCATCAGCTGTATTGGGATGGGCTTTTCCATGACGCTGCTGACCTTCAGTCATCCCCGCTCCTCCCACAACCCCTCAGCCATACGCTTCTAAGTACACCCAATAGATTCATGGTTCACAAGATGGACACTGGGGAAATTGTTACTTTGGTTTGTCCTTGGTTTCCTATCTGGTGAGCAGACCTTTGTGTCATGTCTCTGTAGGAAAGTCTCACACAACACACTCGGCAACAGAATAAGGAAATGACAGAAACAAGTGTGGGAGGAGTGACCTCATGGTGTTAGCAATGGGCAGCAAAGCCTGCGACTGAGGCTGAACAGGCTAAGGGT
The DNA here is from genome assembly GCA_001675575.1 of Neotoma lepida. NCBI lineage: Eukaryota > Metazoa > Chordata > Mammalia > Rodentia > Cricetidae > Neotoma > Neotoma lepida. The sequence continues at coordinate 562,114 of LZPO01116606.1, read as the reverse complement.
GAAGGGGACTCTGATACAGCTGTCCTTCCCCATGTGATATATGGTAGTGTACCTTGTTGCTATGGTGGAAGTTGCATGTGTCATGAGCTAGGCAGTGAGAACTAGGAGTAAGACGGAGCCCCTGCAGGAACGTCAGTGGGGGAATCCCAGGCTGGCGGTCTTCTGCTATGTGGTAGGGATTGGCATGCTCGCTTGATGAGTAGGATCTGCCATGTGAGTTCCCCGACTCTCTAAGAAGAGTTGGCAGTCTAGAACAAATACTGTAGCCCTCCAGAGCAGCATGTAAGAGGAGATTACCAGAAAGCTGCCCAGGAAGTTGCCTGGCCACTGCATTGTGTAATAAGAAGCGTGTCTGAGGTTGCTTGGAGTGAACATGTGGAGGAGGAATTATGACATGGAAAGGACATGTGTTCGCTAGCATCTGCATTAGCCTCTGATTTGGAAAAGTAGAAAAGACAGGGAATGGGAGGGATGTGTTGGCTCTTACAGTTACTAAGCTGTAAGGAAAAGAACACGCAAGTTAGGTTGAAGCTAAAAAGCCATTTCTGGGACCCATAACCTTGGAACCAATGAGAAGAGTCAAACAGTTAAGAGAAAAACACAGAAGAAAGTGATAATGAAAGAAACGAAAATGAGAGAGTGCTACATGATGCCCGGCTCAGCAGGGGAGACAGGGCTGAGTTTCCTTCAGAGTTAAGAAGGAAGTTAATGCAGAACAGCCCTGAGGCTGCTGTGGAGCTTTAGTGGCTTTGCTGAGCTTCTTAGTGGGACATGATACCTATGATGCAGGAAAAGCACAGAAGGATCGCAGAGATGGGGGTAAAGTGGACCTGTAAAGTAGTAAAGTCATACATATAAAGGAGCTGAAAGAAGGGCAAAGTGAAGAACAGGGTCTACTCCATCACTTAAGGTAAATAAGGCAAGATTTGTGTGGAACTGGAGTTCCTAAAGAAAAATGCACAGAAAGCCAAATGCTAAGCTAGGGAACTTCTGGAAGGCTGTCATGCCTTAAAAATGGTTCACAGCAAAAATGACAAGATAAAGCAAATGAAAACAACTAAATTGGTCCCATGGGTGTAAAATGATGGCCCCACAGTGAGCTGTGTATGTTTCTCTCCAGCATGAAAGTATGCCAGGAGTGGAAACTGCACACCTAGCCAGAGGTTCATTCACAGAAGCCAGGCATGACTCAGGGAGAGACAGTGGAAGTAGCTACAGCTGCAGCGCAGGCCTAGTGTCTATCAGAGCCCACAAGGGGTATAGCCACAGATAGGTGGGCACAGCCAGGCAGGTAGAGTATAGCCATTCTCCATTGGCCCTGAGTTAAACCTATCAGCTTGGGCCAGCAATACCAAGCTCATGAGGCATGAATGCCAGATGAAGATGATACAACTGGTGAGAGAACAGGACAGTGCTGCAGAACAATCCTTCTGTACACTGTGAGTATGGATTACTCTCACTGGTTAATAAAGAACTGATTGGCTGGAAGCCAGGCAGGAAGTATAGACAGGACAACCAAACTAAGGATGCTAAAATGAAGAAAGGCAGAAATCAGAGGAGTCGCCAGCAGATGCAGGGAGAAGCAAGACAAGCATGCCATACTAAGAAAAGGTACCAAGCCACATGGCAGAGTGTAGATAAGAAATATGGGTTAATTTAAATGTAAGAGTTAGCTATTAACAAGCCTGAGCTATTGGCCAAGCATTTATAATTAATATAAGCCTCAGTGTGTTTATTTGGGAGCTGCTGGCAGGATAGAAACTTCCGCCCTACAGACAAGGGAGCCGTTAAGATTAAAAAATAAAAGTCTTGGCCAGGCGGTGGTAGCTTAGGCCTTTAATCCCAACACTTGGGAGGTAGAGGCAGATAGATCCCTATGAGTTTGAGGCCAGCCTGGTCTACAAAGTGAGTTCCAGGACAGCCAGGGCAACACAGAGAAACCCTATCTCGAAAGACAATAAATAAATAAATAAATAAATAAATAAATAAATAAATAAATAAAGTCTTGGGTGGAAAGACAGGCAGAGGGAGTTTATTATGAGATTGTGTCTCCTAGTAACATCAGAAGCTCACTCATAAAGTCTCACCAACATGACCGCCCCAACATGAGCTGAACGAGGACAACACCAATGGGCATGCCAAAGTGGATCAGGTAAGGCCCATGAAGCCTCAACCTCACTCAAAGAACTCTAGGTCAGCCCTGAAAACATACACACAAGTAACATTACATGGACTGAGCAGGTTATATTTAGGAATATATATGTTACATGCATGCAATAACAATTAATGAAATAAGAGGCAATGAATCTGAAGGAGAGCAGGGAGGGGTATATTGGAGAAGGTTTGGAGAGAGGAAAGGGAAGGAAGAAATGTTGTAATTGTATTATAATCTCAAAAATAAAATTTTTTAAAATACAATAAATAAAATTCAAGTCTTTCCAAACAGAAAATTCCTAGATCAACAAAAACTCAAAGAACTAATAAGATACTACAGCAAACTTTTGGTATACAGATTAATACATGAAGCCCATCATTTTCCAGAATAAAGGCAATGAACAATCAAATGGTTAACAATTTCACACTATATATATAGCACCACAGATCAAAGGAGACACAAAGAAAAACATATAGCAAATTTAATAAAGATCTATGGATGAAGATAAATTTTTTTTCAAAAAANAGTCAAGCCTGGCATGGTGGCACAGGTCTTTAAAACCAGCACTCAGGAGGCAGAGGCAGGCAGATCTGTGAATCCAAGGCTAGCCTGGTCTATAGAGTGAGCTTCAGGACAGCCAGGACTCCACAGAGAGATCCAGTCTCAAAAAAAAATTTTTTTTCAAGTAAGTAAAAAAATCCTGAGCTATGCAATGGTCCTGATAAATAGAAGACAACATCAAGATGTTGCTTTCCAGGACCTGGAGAGTAAGCTCAGGGGTTAAGAGCACTTGTTGCTCTAACAAAGAACCTGGGTTCAATTCCAAGTACCCACATGATGACTAACAATCATCTGTAATACCAGTCACAGGGTGACCTAATGTCCTCTTCCAGCCTCCAAGTGTTCATAGACATACATGCAGGCGAAAAAACAACCTTTCACATAAAAGATTTTGTTTTAAAAATGTCGCTTTCCTCAATTTAAACTATAAATTCAACACATCCCAACAAGAATCCTAACATCTTGTGTAACATCAGAACATCTTGTGTGAAAGCTATTCTAAAGGTTATATGTAAAGGGAAAAACGTAGTGTTCAACACAATTCTAAAGAAACAGTACACAAAATAAAACTGACTTTATCTTTACAAAAAAAAAAATTTAATCATGATAGTGTAAGAATATTTGGGGCCGGGCGGTGGTGGCACACGCCTTTAATCCCAGCACTCGGGAGACAGAGGCAGGCGGATCTCTGTGAGTTCAAGGCCAGCCTGGGCTACCAAGTGAGTTCCAGGAAAGGCGCAAAGCTACACAGAGAAACCCTGTCTCGGGGGGGAAAAAAAATATTTGGAATATTTTGTAGATAGATTTATCTACAAAAGAGTACCCAAAAAGCAGGGCAAATGAAAGTCAATGAGGAGATTATCCATAGCAAAAATTNGAGTTTACTACTTCCACAAAATTAACTCAAAGTGGACTCTCCACCTAAAGGTGAACTCAGGGAACCCGCGGGACCTGGAGTTCAGCAACCAGCCTCCAGGTTCAGCACCCAAACCACGGCCTGTGAGTGACGTCACTTCACGGAGGGCGGAGCCTCCCCTGCGGGGCCCAGCGCTCTGCGCAGACGCGGCCGAGAGGCGGAGCTGCAGCCGGGAACGGNCGGAGTTCCTCAGCGGGCCCAGCTTCGCGGTAAGAAACAGCCCGCATAGCTGCTGCTCCTCCCCGTCTGGGGACAGCGGCCCCGCGCTCACCATGTCGCGGCGTCTGGCTTCGCATGCACTCTCTTCACAGCTCGCGGCAGCCGCACTCACAGCGCAGCACGCGCGCCCTCGGGGCCTCCCTCAGCCGCGGAGCTCAGTCCACAGCGTGGCCGCAAGACAGAACCCGCCTCCCGCTGCCCCACGACGCTTTTCATTGAACAGTGTGAGCTTGGGGGCCCTGATTGGCTAGGGCCGCCCAGCGACTCCTGAGTGACAGCAGGAGCTGAAGTGATGAACAGGCACAGTTCCTGCCCTGGACTGCCTTTTGCTCCAGCACAGACATGGGCCTGCTCAGGGGAAATATACGTTTAAGCAGAACTTATTCTAGTACTTGGCGAACTGGGCCCTGTCTTGGTGAGCTCAGCAGGTTCCAGTCTAACCAGCACCAGATGGTTTTTGTACACCATCCAGTTACCAACACAGTGTCCAATATAATTGCCCCCATACCTTAGACCTAGAAGGGCAACCTCAGACCTGGTTCCAATCGGTATTGGAGGTAGCTGGATAGAGAGCTCAGAGGTTGAGAGCACTTGCTGCTCTTCACAGTTGATCAACTTCAGTTTCCAGAACCCACATCAGGTGGCTCCCAACTGTCGGCAACTACAGCTCCAAGATCTTTGGCCTGCAATCCATGCTGTCCTAGTTCGAGTTACTATGACCAAAGGAACGTGGGAGGAAAGGGTTTGTTTGGTTTCCATATCCAGAATCACAATCCATTGAGGGAAGCCAAGGCAGGAATTCACAGGACTGTAACCTGGAGGCAGGAGCTAATGCAGAGGCCATGGAGAGGTGCTGCTTACTGGTTTGCTACTCCTGGCTTGCTCAGCCTGCTTTATTATAGGACCCAGAACCACTGGGCCAGGGGTGGCCCCACCCACAATGGGCTGTACTTTCCCCCATAAATTACTAATTAAGAAAATGCAACCAGGTAGTAATGGCACACGCCTTTAATCCCAGCACCCAGGAGACTGAGGCAGGCAGATCTCTGAGTTCTAGGCCAGCCTGTCTACAGATCGAGTTCCAGGACAGCCAGGGCTACACATCTGAAACCCTGTCTCTAAACACAAAAAATGAAAAAGAAAAGAGAAAATGCCCCACAGGCTTGCTTACTCTCATGGGACATTTTCTCAGTTGAGGTTCCCTCCTGATGACTCTAGCTTGTGTCAAGTTGACATAAAACTAGCCAGTACACATGCACATACACACATGCAGACACATACATTTACACATAATTAAAGATGATAAAAATAGGGGCTGGAGAGATGGTTCAGGGGTTGGGAGCACTTGGTGCTTGTCACAGTTACTTTTCTATTGCTATAACAAAACATTATGATCAAAGCAACTTAAAAAAGAGTTTAACCCAGCTTACGATTCCAGAGGGCTTTGAAGGCTAGGCCACAAGCAGCTGGAGCAGCAGCTGAGAACTCACACCTCAA
>LZPO01116606.1:538244-552941 GCA_001675575.1 Neotoma lepida | reverse complement strand
AAATCTATATTCATTAAGATTTCACCCATGAGTTTTCCTGTACATTTGAAGAGAATTAGAAAGTCTGAATTTCTCACAATGTTCACATTTAAAGCATTTACCTCCAGTAGGAGTTTTTTGCTTTCAAAGAGAACCACCCTCTGCCACTTCACCAAATATTTCAAGATCTTTCAGACATAGGAAATAGATGTGGATAGAGGGCTTGTCACCTCACTTAGCTTCATCCAACTCTCACATTTGCTTAGTACAGTTGGATTATGAGTAACAATATCATACTCTGTTTCCAAGAAGTGACTTTATTAAGCATATTTATTTATTAAGTGTATATATATATATATAGTATAGCTCAAGAATATTAAACGATAGGGGCTGGTAAAATGGCACAGAGCTGGCCCCCAATACTGATGGCCTGAGTTTGGTTCCTAGGACCCACATGACCTCTGTACATTGAGGTACATACATACACACAAACACACCCACACAAAATTAAAATTTAATTAAAAAAAAAAGCCAGGCGCAAGGAGGTATATATTTGTGAGTTCTAGGACAGGCTGATATACATAGTGAGTTCTATGCCAGCCAGTGCTACATAACATAGTGAGACACTGTCTCAAACCATCAAGAATAAACAAGCAACAGGTAGAATTGGAGGGGAATAGCAAAACATTCTATGAGGCACTGACAACATCTAGAAGATTGGAGCAGCACAGTCCAGAAGCAAATTGGGGGATGAGGGTGGGCAAGGGCTGGAGAAATGGTTCAGAGCTTAAGAGACCTGTTCTGGTTTCCCAGCACATATGTAGCAGCTCACAACCATCTCTAATTCCAGTTCCAGGGAATCCAATACCCTCTTCTGGCCTCCCTGTGCACCAGGCACACATGTGGTACAGACACCTACATATAGGCAAAACACCCAAATGTATAAAATAAAAATGAAATTTAGACCAACACCTGTGGAGCCTCCATGGGACTGGACTAGGCCCTCTGCATAAGCGAGACATTTGTGTTGCTTGATCTGCCTAAGGGGCCCCCTGGCAGTAGGATCAGGATCCATCTCTGGTGCATGAGCTGACTTTTTGGAGTCTACTACCTATGGTGGGACACCCTGCATAGCCTTGAGGCAGGGGGAGGGGCTTGGACCAGCTTCTACTGAATGTACCAAACTATTCTGAGTCCCCATGGGAGGCCTTACCTTCTTGTAAGAGAAAATGAGGGGGTGGGTTGGGGGGGGAAGAGACTGGAGGGGTGGGAGGAGGAAAGAGGGGGATCTGTGATCAGTATGTAAAATGAATAAAAAATTTCTTAATTAAAAAAATAATAAAAAAAAACAAGTGAGGCCTAGAAAATCCAGCAGAAACACACTAGGGAAGCATTGTTGAAGCCATCAGCATCTGGCTTTTTATTTTCACTGCAATCTTGAAATAGTTTACCTTTTATCTGTTCACAAAGATGCTACCATGCATTTTTGTTTTGTTTTGAAGACAGGGTTTCTCTGTGTAGACCAGGCTGGCCTGGAATTCAAATATTCATCTGCCTCCACCTCCCAAGTGTAGGGATTAAAGGCAGGTGGCACCACTGTCCAGCTCTACCATGTTTTTTAGTATCCACAACTACTGCTGAACAACCTTCTCCCTATCACTGGCCAGCAAATCCCAGGATAGGAATAGAGAAAACTTGAGATAAATGTTTGAATCTGAAAAGAAGGGACAGTATGCCCCCACCCGCAGTCTGCTCTCAATAAACTTAACCAGTTTGTCAATATAATATATATCACACAATACAACTGTGTAAACTTTTTCTGAGGTCTGAATGTCTATCTACCTCAGACAAGGGTACCAAACACAGACACAAGGAAAAGACTTGACACAAGCACAGCTTGATGAAGCAATTATTTTAATTAGAGTTAATACAGGAGCATGGGTGAAGAGTCACTGACAGGAACATGGGAACTTATAGGTAGGCATTCCACTGAAGAAAGGGTTTCTCCCCTTACCAGCAACAATTATCTGCTTTTATATCTGGAGGAGGGTGGAGGTCTTGTGAGACCCTCCTGTCTAAGTATCATTAACTGTCTAAAAATATTCAGGGATACACTGGGCATTGTGGTGCATGCCTTAATCTCAGCACTTGGGAGGCAGATCTCTGAGTTTGAGGCCAGCCTGGTCTACAGAGTGAGTTCCGGGACAGCCAAGGCTACACAGAAACCCTGTCTCAAAAAATCAAAACAAAAAAATATATTCAGGGAGAGGTAAAGGTCTCCTGATCCCTCCCTGTAGTGAATATTAACTGCCTGTAAAACATCATGGAAGGTGCCAGGGCTCCACGCCCATCCCTCCGCATGAATACAAAGGGCCTCAATCTTGTGTAGGCCTCCTGCAGGTCATCACAGGTACTGAAATTTCAAGACTGGCAATAGCACGCTCAAAGGACAGCATTCCAAAACATGCCATTTCTTCCTCTGGTGCCCCCTTTTCTAGAATGTGCCAAGCCTAAGAAGAGGTGCTAAGTCTCATCAGTAACTATTGCCTACAGCAAAAAGGAGCTTCTCTTTCCAAAAATGACTGGAGCAATAGTCTACAGGCATAAACACAGAACTTGAGACAGTCATTTCACAGAAATATATCTGTTTAGCAAAATTACTAACAGTGTTACCTCCAGGGCCTATGACTGTCTAGCCATAGGTTGTGGATGGGTCTTAGAGATGTGAACTGACCCCTGCAGAGCAAGCCTTCAATCCAATCAGAAAGCAGTTGGGTCACTCATTAAGCCATGCCACTGTAGTCCTAGAGCCTACTACATTTATTTCTATATTGTGCAAGGAAGATGCATGTCACAACATAAATGAGGAAATCAGAAGACAACTTGCAGGATTTGGTTCTCTTTCCAACACGTGGGTTCTGAGATCTAACTCAAGTTGCCTTGGCAGCAAGCACCTTCACCAGCTGGGCCATCTCACCAGCCCTAGTAGGCACATCTTGCTTGGCATTTTAGTAACATGCAAGGGCCAGAGCTAAGTAGTGCTGCATAGTAGCCTGCACCTACAGGCCCTATGAATGCTGGCAGCAAGGAGGAAGTTTCCAGCTCAGTTTCAGCTTGTTTTCTTCATGTTTAGCAATCAAAGCATATGGTGTCTTAACTCTAGTTCTAGGGACAACTAATAGCATGGGCAATAGTCATTACTGTCTGGGGACTTCTATGGCATCTGTGGCCAATACCTCCTGGAGAAGTAGCCAAACCCTCGACACTGCATCTTCACTAAAGAGCCTATGTTCTGAAAGTATCTTTCCCCAGGCACACATGTACCTTCATTCAAGCTGAACTATTCTTTTAATATTTGATGTTAGTCATTGGCTGTAAAAGATTTCCCTCATTCACCTTGTTTTGTATCACCCGTGTCTTACCCAACCATAAGTCCCAAGAATTTCCCATGTGCCTGTGCGCATGTGGACCACCCTCCCATCCTCACTCTTTCAGCTCACAAGGATGCTTTTCTAACTCTGTGGACACTCACAGGCTAGCATTATGTCAGCGGTGAAGTGAAACTTTTTTACACAGGGGTCTCAGGATCACTGAAGGCCCACAAGCCACCATCTCACCATCTCCTGAGTCCAGGAGTCAGGAGATAAGAGGGCAATAAATAAAATGTTAACAAGATCCAACAGCATGAAGATTCTGTCACTTGTACTAAGTGTTTCTCAATGTTGACCTGAGGATAGCACAGCTGAGAGTGCATGCATGAAGCCTGGGTTTGTTTTGAAGCACAGGAAGCCAGATGGAGTGACTCATGCATACAACCCCAGTATTCAGAAAGAGGAGGCAGGAGGATCAGGACTTCCAAGATCATCCTCAGCTATATAGTGAATTTGAGACTAGCCTGGGCTACCTAAGAACTTGCCTCAAGAAAACAAAAGCAAATCAAAATCAATATTGGAAACAGTGGTGTAGATAGAAGATTGTACCCTACCCTGAACCTCATTCTTCATGAGCCACCTGCACCCTCATCCTGAGTGCAGCCTTGGTAGGGAAGGAGCTGGCTCTTGTTCTCTAATTGGTGTAGGGGGCCAAGGGGAAACCCAGACATGCTCACCTGCTGTATCCCCATGGACGCCCTGGGTCTGACAGCCTCTGGGCCCAAGCTGTAGCACACTGCTGCCTCTTCAGTAGACGTCCCTGGCTGCTGAGAGGTCCCTGGGCTGAACAAACAAGTTACACACAAGCATCCTTTCCTGCAGGAAAGCACACAACTTATTCTGGGGAAATGACTCTAGGGAAAGCTGAGACTTTCAGCTGCATCACTTCATCGTATCTTCCTTCACTGATGTTCTTCTCCTCAAGTTTCACAGCCTTCCAAAGACAGAGTATTTACTGATTATCACAACTCCTTTACTGGGCTACTACTTAGGCCTCCATTAACATGCTGTACCACTGATTTCCCGCTCTTCTGGATAAAAGGTCAGGCCTAAGGGGAACATTATCACTTCTACTTCACTCCCTTTGAATAAAGCATCCTCACTGTTCAAGACTTTACATAGGCTTCAAGTTTTAGGATCCCAGAGGGACTACTTAGTAGACAGNAATTTAATTTGTTTCCCTTATGCCATCTCCAGCTCTAAGAAACCGGAAGCCAGCAGCTGCAGCTCATTCATTTCCATGCTCCCTCCCACACTCATTCCTTAGTTTTCCTGCCAATTCAGAGGCCAATACAGTGGACAGCGTCTGTTCATCTTTCCTCAAAGTAATTCCTCCATTACAGGGGCAAGTTCATGTTAGTAGACAGCTAAGCCTTATTTGCATGTCTTATTACCCAAAGAAAGGGCCATGCACCTGATGCCTACTTAATCCTGTTCCATCTGTACTACTTACAGGAACACTCTTTAGCCTGACAGATGTACAGGGGGCTAGGGGGATCCATATGGCAAACCTCACTTGTCACACAAGTGGACCACTCCATACTATGTAGGAGTGGTACAGACAATGCAACTGGCACTGCAACAAGAAGGCACACTGTTCCATGACATACTGCAAAGGACAGCCATTTCAGAATTAACACCGCAGATGATCTGCCCACAGAAAGCTTCCCTTCAGTGGCATGTCTCATCACCCACAGCAGAGACAAGGCAAGTACTCCTCTCAAATTCATCTTTGGTTTCGTTGTGCCCCCCATTTGGGTGCCAAGTGTTGTGTGAACATTTTCTGGCCACATGTTGAACAAACGTCTATTCATCCCAGATAGGGGCACCAAGGACAGAAGCAAAGAAATGATTCCATCCAAGTGCAGCCTGGGGAACCATTGAATTTAATTGTGCTTTTGAGCACAGGCAACTTACAGGCAGCTACACTACCAACAAAAATATCTGTCCATCTCCCAGCAACCAAAAGCTAACCATACTCTACATGTATAAGGCTTTGTCCCACCATCAATCATTATACATCTTTGAAAGGAACTGTGAGCTTGAATGTGTCACAGCTTTGTTTCCACTCACAGAATTGTTTCCAGTAGTTCATTCACGGAATCTATGGGAGCAGTGACATCTAAACATCATGGGTTTTTTTCCTCCAGTAAGATGTCTTTCATGTTACCAAAGGGACCTTCATCTCCTGAAGGCTCCAGCACACTGCTGACATTCACAGCGTTTTACACTGTAAGTTCTTTCATGTGTTTGAAGCAAATAGGGATAAAAGACTGACCATATTGTTTCCATTCATAAGGCATTTCCACAGCATGAATTGTTTCTGTGAAAGAGGAGTGGCCAGCAAAGGACTTACTACACATTGCTTACATTTGTAGAAACTGTGCCCAGCATGAATTCCTTCGTGCATTTGAAGTCTAAACCATNTATTTATGTGGATAAGGCTTATCACATGACGTCTTCGGTTTTTACGTGTGTTTTAAGTGGATAAGGATAAACACTTTAACACACTGTTCACATTCGTAGTGTTTTTCACCAGTATGAGTTGTCTGATGTATTGGGAGGAAACAGGGATAAAGGAATTAGATACTGCTGACATTCATAGGGGTTTTCTACAGCATGAATAGATTTATGTCTCTGAAAGGAACTGTGACGGCTGAAGGCTTTCCCACATTGTTTGCATTCATAAGGTTTTTCTCCTGTGTGTGTTCTTTCATGTAATCGGAGGTAACTGTAGCGTATAAAGGCTTTATCACATTGTTTACATTCATAGGGTTTCTCTCCACTATGAATTCTTCCGTGCAATCGAAGGGAAGAGTGATGTCTAAAGGCTTTCCCACATTCTTTACATTTATAAGGTTTCTCTCCAGTATGAGTTATTTCATGTAATCGAAGGGAAGTGTGACGAGTAAAGGCTTTCCCACACTGTTGACATTCATAGGGCTTTTCTCCTGTATGAGTTCTTTCATGCAGTCGAAGGGAAGAGTGATGTCTAAACGCTGTACCACATTGTTTACATTCGTAGGGCTTTTCACCAGTGTGAGTTCTTTCATGCATTTGAAGTAAAGAGGGGTAAAGAAATGACTTACCACACTGTTTACATTTATACGGTCTTTCACTAGTGTGAGTTCTTTCATGCATTTGAAGTAAAGAGGGGTAAATAAAGAGCCTACTACACTGTTTACATTCATAGAATGTTTCTCCACCATGAATAATTTTATGTCTATGATAGGAAGTTTGACATCTGAAGGCTTTCCCACACTGCTTACATTCATAGGGTTTTTCTCCGGTATGAGTCCTTTCATGTAATCGAAGGTAACTGTGACATGTAAAGGCTTTCCCACACTGTTGACACTCATAGGGTTTTTCACCAGTATGAATTCTTTCATGTAATTGAAGGGCACTGTGACATCTAAAGGCTTTACCACACTGGTTACATTTATAGGGTCTTTCTCCTGTGTGAATTCTCTCATGTCTTTGAAGTGAAGTGGAAGAACTCAGAGCTTTACCACACTGGTTACATTTATAGGGTCTTTCTCCTGTGTGAATTCTCTCATGCCTTTGAAGGGAACTGGAAGAACTCAGAACTTTACCACACTGGTTACATTCATAACATTTTCTTACAGTGTGAGTTCCTCCATGTGTGTAAAGTGAACTATGATAAACAGAAGCCTTTCCACATTCCTTGTAGTCATAGAAGTTTGCTCCACTGTGAGTTTGGTGATACATTCCAAATGTACTTGGAAAACCAAAGGATTTTAAACATACCTCACATTCACAAGGTCCACTCACAGTGTGAGCACCCATGTATCCTTGAAAACTTGTGAGAGAACTGGAATCACATGCCTTGTTTCCATATTCCTTATGCTCATATGGAGTGCATTCAGAGTGAGCTATGATGTGCCTGTTAAAGGATGAATGGCACATGAAAACTTTTTCACAGACATGATATTCACAGAGCTTAACTTCAGTAGGAACCTTGCTGCTCATATTGAAGTTCGGTATAAGGGTTTAGGTTTTTGTCACCCTGACCACCCTCTTTACTCTCTAATATACAACTGCTGTGAAAAATGACAAGCAGCCAGGCTTGGTGGTGCATGTCTTTAATCCTTCAAGAGGCAGGTGGGTCTCTACATAATGATGAGTTCCAGGCTAGTCAGAGTTACATGGTGAGACCCTGTCTCAAAAACAAAAGACGCCAGGCAGTGATGGTGCACACCTTTAATCCCAGCATTCCTGAGGCAGAGGCAGGAAGATCTATGTGAGTTCAAGGCCAGCCTGGTCTACAGAGCCAATTCCAGGATAGCTAGGGCTACACAGAGAAACCGTGTCTTGAAAAAACAAAACAAAACAAAAAGACAACCAAGTTAGTTTCTGCTGGCTGCTTATTATTAAGGTCTAGGTCAGACACTGCTTTCACTGTTTTCTTTCTGCCATATCTGAATGGTGTGAAACTAAACAGATTGACCGATGGCTCTATAATATGCCTCCCACAGAGCTACAATTAAACAGTGACATTCACTGGCACTGGGTCTAAATGAACTATGTTGCAAACATCGAGTAGCATTCTTACACTGAAGTACATATTTTTGACAAGTTTGTAATGATGAATAGGTTAAAAGTTATTTCTTTTTTGTTCAGTTAAATTTATATGGCATGTTAAAGTTTCTACAAGAGACATTTGCTTCCACTTATACATGCAAATTACCTTTGATATCTTCCAAAATTTTTGCAATCATCTTCAATATTCTGTTCTCCCCATATATATCCTAAAATACAGCACCAAAAATTTATGATAAATTATTAGAAATTAATGAAAACAAAGCTGGATGTGGTGGCAAATGCTTTTAATCTCAGCACTCAGAAGCCAGAGGCAGGTGGTCTCTGTGACTTTTAAGGCCAGCTTCACCTACATAGTGACCCTATTTTGAAAAAAAATGTCCCTGGTTAAGAGCACGGTGCACACACACATAAAAATAATAAAATTGTTAAAACAAAAATCACTAAAAAATAGTTTCTAGTGTCAATGTACATTATAGTCATGTCTCCTTCTTCTGAAAATGCAGCTCTGTGAAAGCGGGGATTTTGTGGGTGCACATGCCACAGAACACACATATAGATGAGACGACAACTTCGGGAACTGGTTCGACCCTTCCACCAGGCTTGCAGAGTGAGGACCTTTAACTTCTTGAGTCATCTTACCTGCTACTATTATGTCACTCATTCACCAAATTCTTCCCTTTCTACACCCAAATCACAGAAGACCATTTATAACAGGGAAATACTTGCTCTCTAACTTAACTAAACATGAGTCTATGAGTCTTACCTATCGCAGCGAGGTTCCTGCAGTTCTCCTGCATCACATCTCTGTACAGACTCTTCTGGGAAGGATCCAGCAAAGCCCACTCTTCCTGGGTGAAGTGCACTGCCACGTCCTCAAAGCTCACCAGATCCTAAAACATCCCACACATGTGTATAAAAGAACTGACGGGGAGTTGTGGGGGAGGGGATGGGGAGGTGGAGAGAAGGCTCAGGGCACTGACTTCTTCCAGAGGACCTGAGTTCAATTCTCAGCACCCACATGGCAGCTCACAACTGTCTGTAACTCAAGGATCTGATAACCTCATAAAGATAAACATGAAGGCAAAATACCATTATACATAAAATAAAAATTAATTAATTTAAAAAAAAAGAACTGACAAGACTACAAATGCATGCTCAACTGATAAAATGTTCATATATTTCTACAGCCTCCACACATGTACTCCATGACAAAGGGGCTCTAATGCAAACATTGAACAACTGTGAACAGAAACATCAAGGTAAAAACACTCCTCTCATTGAGTGGCCTGGGGATTAGGATATAATGCAGCTCCACCCAATTCTTACTCCTACAAAGTCCTACCACCTGTACCCAGAATAGAGCTGTCTGTCTTTAGCCATCTATGTGTACAGAGTTTAAGCTTTGCTGGGTGGAGAACGAGATAATAGGGAGAGTTCATAAATGAACACAAAGAATGAGAACAAACCACTCAGCATAATGAGTTCTAAGAATACTGTGGCAATTCAGAANCATTTCCTTCTGAGAGTGGATAGATCTGTTTACAAACTCAGAAAAACCTAAAGTATCAGACACACTCCCAAAGATAATGGACAATGTATGTGATAAGTTTCCCTGGTGAGCACTATTTCACACATTCTATCACCTAAATTATTATCACCTATTACCTAAATAGGGAAATGAGCCCATGCTATGTGCTAACAGAAAAGAAATCATTAAGATTCCTGAGTACAACTTACTCCAGTCCAAATATTAGCATAGAAAAAGCTCCAGATCATGAGAATAGTCTCTCAGGTGGAGACCTAACATTCCAGCTCGGCTGATTCAGTCACTCTGGTGAAGGGACCATCCCTAGGAAGGCAGACTCACCATAACCATGCTAAAGAGACAGCTGCAGTCATGAGTTACTTTCTTTCCCTTCCCAGAATCCCTGGCCCTACTGCAGTCATGAAGGGTTGTTAAGTCAGCCCACTTTTCTTAATTATTCAAAAAGCATATTTCCCCTCCTTTCTATCTCTTTTCTAAGCATACTTTCTTTAACTTTGTCCCCCTCCCCCAACATTTTGTGTTTTCTTAACTCTTCCTCTAACTTTCTTCTTCTCCACCACTCCTGGCCCTTATCCCATGCAGTTTTAAAAGGGCTCAGAAAAGCACCTGCTGCTCTTACAGAGGACCCACATGGCACCTTAAACAGTAACTCCAATTTCATGGGGTCCAGCATGCCCTTCTGGTTTCCATAGGTACCAGGTACACACACTTACATGCAGGCAAAACACTCATATACATGAAATGAAATAAATCTTTTAAAAAGAAATTAGCCCTTTAAAAAATGCATGGGATAAGGACCAGGAATGGTGGAGCACGCCTTTCACTCCAGTATTTGAGAGGCAGCAGCAGGCAGATCTGTGAGTTCAAAGTCAGCCTGGTCTACAGAGCTAGTTCCAGTACAGCCAGAGATATATCATGAAGGCAATACAGACTCCATCTTAGAGGAGGGCCACCATCTTGGACCACCTGCTGTACTCGGTTCCAGGAAGGACCTCAGGAATATGCCATGACAACTCAAACTGATACAGGGTAGTATGCTCCTACAGACATTCTGTCTGCAGTTCATGGCCCCTGAAGATATCCAGATAATCCTGCTGAGTACCCCGGATAATCCTGCTCAGCATTATGATTTCACACCAAAAGTCTAGACCAATAGTTTCAAAAAAATCACCTTGTCCCATATCTCTTCTACCAAATCCCGAGATGCCAAAGCATGTAATTCCCGGCTTGCAGTTTTTCGATATAAAAACTCTCTATCCCTGGGCCTGCTGCTGTTGCTGCATTTCCCTCCATCTGCCTGGTGGTGGCCCAGGTTCGAACCTGACAATAAAAGGACCCTTATGTACTTGCATCGGAAACCAGCTCCTTGGTGATCTCTGGGGGTTTTGTGAAACAGGTACAATATAAGAGAGAACCTATCTTAAAAAAAGGGGTGGGGAGTGAGTGAATAGATGAGCAGGGGATGGTGGCAGATACCTTTAATCCCAGCACTAGGGAGGCAGAAACAGGCAGAACGCTATAAATTTGAAGCTAGCCTTGTTTACATAGCAAGATCCAGGCCATCCAAAGCTAAAGCTACATAGCAAGACCTTGCCTCAAAGAAAAAAAGGGCATTAAAGAAAAAAAAAGTGGAATGGATTTTTTTTCTTTTTTGGTTTTTCGAGACAGGGTTTCTCTGTGTGGCCCTGACTGTCCTAGAAATTGCTTTGTGCTAGGATTAAAGACGTGAGCTGCCATCAACCAGCTTGGGACTGGTTTCTTTTAAAAAGTGTTACACACATAGCTGGGCAGTAGTGACACATGCCTTTAATCGCAGCATTCAGAAGGCAGAGGCAGGTAGACCTCTGTGAGTTTGAGGCCAGCCTGGTCTATAAAGTGAGTTCCAGGATAGCCAGGGCTACACAGAGAAACCCTGTCTCAAAAAACCAAAATGAAAAAAAACTGTATACACACACAGAGATGTGCACATGCACATGAGTGGCAAGAAAAGGGATGAAGGGTGCTATTGGCATTGAAAAAAAAAAAGAAACTATCTTTCTTCACAATAAACTCCAAGAATCAACAAAAACTCATGGAACTACATTACTAAAACCAATGACTATAACAAAACATCAAATGTATAACATCCATCATGTCCTGTAAAACAGCAGTGAACAATTGAGTGGACAGCAATATCATACCCAGTATGGCACACAGATTAAAGGAGATTACAAAGAAATATATAAATTTAACAAAGTCCTTTAGACAAGAACTACATTTTTAAAAAAAGATTTTAATTTTTTTTAAAACCATCAAAAAGTTTTAAGGGCAAAGTTTTAGATACATACCAAGAGAGGCAGTGAGCCTCTCTGAGTGAAAGAATACTTTTATTTTACTTTTAGATTTATTATTTTATGCACATCAGTGGTCTGCCTGCATATATGTATGTGCACCATGTGGGTGCCTGGTGCCTGTGGATCTAGAGGAGGCCTGGATCCCAAGACTAGTTACAGAAGGTTGTAAGCTGCCATGTAGGTGCTGGGAATTGAACCTGTATCCTCTGCAATAGCAACAAGTGCTCTTAACTGCCAGGCCAACTCTCCAGCCCCTCAGAGGCCAGCAGAGGACATTGGATGCTCTGGGACCAGAGTTACAGGTGGTTGTGAGCCACCTGATGGGTCCTTAATAAGAGCAATACTGTCTTAAGCACTGAGCCATCATCACAGGCCATCCACTCCTTATCTCTTTGAGACAAGGTCTCACTATGTAGCCCTGGCTAACCTGGAACTTCCTAGCTATGTAAACCAAGCTATCCTCAATCTGCCTGCCTCTGCCTCTTCCTCCCAAGTGCTGAGATTAAAGGAGGACCAACCCATAACCAAAAAAAGACAAAAAACAAAAACCACACAAAATATCAATATATTTCATGCTTATGAATAGGAAGCTCAGTATTAAAATGTCAGGTTTCCTCATTCCGAATTATAAATTCAATAATGGCAATAAAAATTCTAACAACTTACTAAAAAAACAAGCAAACAACAACAACAAAAACCTAATGTTGGAATTCCTGGCCACTCCCCAGCTAAGTAACTTCACATTCGCATTTTGCGCATGTGCAAAGGGAAATCCCGCCTCTTCCTCCCTCTCCTTGTCTCTCTCTTCCTCTCTCCACGTATGGCCGGGCGCGCTCTCTGTCTCTATCTCTCTCTCTCCCCCCTACTTTCTAATAAAGCTCTGATACTGGGTTTTGTAGTGCCTCGTGACCTTTTCTCACACGGTAACCGCAAAATACAAACAAAATACTAACACCTAATAAACTGATTCTCAAGTTTATATGGAGGGGGGTAAAAAACTCAAAATGGTCCACACAATTCCGATCGAACAGCACACAGACTTACAGTGTAAGACTACCAATAAAACCACAATAATCGAGACTGGATACTATTTAGGAAAGAATAAACAAATCAACAAAACAGAAAACCCAGAAATAAAATCACAAAAAAGTATAACCTTTTTTTGACATAGGAGCAAAGAAAACTCAACGAGAGGGAGAGTGGTATAATGTTATTGGCAAAATCGATGCGTTTATAGACAAAGAAATTAATCGGACAAACTTTTAAATTTTCACAATATTGGGGCTGGAAAGATGGTTCTGCGGTTGAGAGCACTGGCTACTCTTCCAAAGTACACGGGTTCAATTCCCAGCACCCACATTGAAGCTCACAACTGTCTGTAACTACAGTTCCACGGGACCCAACACCCTCACACAAACATACACACAGGCAATACACCAATGCACATAAAAGTAATTTTTAAAAAAAGTTTAAAATTTCACAATATTGACTCAGGTTGAATGACTTAAATGTTAAATCTAAAATTCATAACTTGTAGAAAGTAACAGGAACTAGACGACCTAGAGTTTTACAGCCTTCTGATGAGATACCCAAAGCAGGACCAGCGCCAGCATCAGACAGAAGAGCCACGGGTGCAGGGCGGGGCCTCCTGCTAGGATGCTCGGCGCTGTGCGCAGACGCGGACCGCGGGGCCGAGGACACAGGGCCGGGCGCCACTTCGCTGGGGACAGCGCTGCCGGCCTCGCCCGAGCCCTGGGGAATATCCACCACAGCCGGCAGGGACGGCCGCCCTCGCTCACCATGGCGTGGCTTCCGGAGTCGCCCACGGTGTCCTCACAGCTCCAGCAGCCCGGCTCGCACAGCAGCACACCGCACCTCCCTCGGCTGCTGTGCCGAGCCCACGGTATGGCGGCCAAAAAGAACCCGCCTCTCGCCGCCGGTCGGCGCTCCTGATTAGACGGAACGCTCCCAGGCCCTGATTGGCTAGCAAGGCCTGAGTGACATGAGCTTCTAAAGGCGGAGGCTTAGAACTCAAATGACAACCATAGCCCCGCCCTCCTAGGCCAGGCTTCCAAGCCAGGCCTGAACTGCCCAGCTCAGGGGAGAGTGTATTTAATCAGACCTTGGTCCTCCCTGGTAAAGTAGTTCTCATAGCACTTCCAATACTTCCTCCTGGGCACCGAGTCGCCACTGTACACACTCTACAGTGTTCGTTGCAGTAATCCTGCTGCCTCACAACTAGAAAGACGCCCAGGAGCAAGACCTGATGTTCTCCAGGCATTAGGAACATCTATTGTTCATCTTTCCCAGGCTGTACATTAACACCAGTATCCATCCCCTCTATTTCCATAGCACTGTGTCCTTCCAAACTACTCTAGTTAAGATCTCTGCTCCTTTTATCCCGCCGGTATCCTTCAGGTCCAGGCCTCTGCAGACATTCCAATTTAAACAAAATAACAAAACAAAACAAAAAATTGAAGCTATGGGCCAAGGAGATGAACATGGTAGAAGGAGAAAACCAACTCCAGGAAGCTGTCCTCTGACCACGAGTGTGTCCTATATGTATACATATACATATAGTCACTAAATAATTAAAACTTTATTTATTGGCTTTTCCAGACAGAGTTTCTCTATAGCCCTGATGGTCTTGGAGCTTGCTCTGTAGACCAGGCTGGCCTTGAACTCACAGAGATCCACCTGCCTCTGCCTCCTGAGTGCTGGGATTAAAGGTGTGTGCCCTTTGTTTTTCTAAAGAAGAAAAAAAAGCCAGGCAGTGGTGGTAGGAACCTTTAATCCCAGCACTCGGGATGCAGAGGCAGGCAAATCTCCAAGTTCAAGGCCAGCC
>LZPO01116606.1:482822-513858 GCA_001675575.1 Neotoma lepida | reverse complement strand
TGTAACGGTGCACAGGTAAAGCCACGTGGAACACGTGGCGACATAGATTTATAAAATGGGTTAATTTAAGATATAAGAGCTAGCTAGCAAGAAACCTGCCAGGGCCATAGTTTAAAAATGATATAAGCCTCTGTGTGTTTATTTGGGTCTAAGCGGGCCGTGGGAGCCGGGCGGGGGAACCGGACAAACTTTCGTCTACGGGGAGAAAGGCAGGTCCTGCCAGAGCCATGCCCATCATGCTCATCATGCTCCAGCTGACCAAAGTACCTTCAACAACTAGGAGCCAAAGTTAGAACCCATTGTTAGGGCCAGCTAACCTCTCATGAGAACCATCTTTTCATGACCTCTTCATGTTGTATTTTTTAGACAAATTTCTCACTCTGTACCCATGGCTGGCCTCAAACTTACAGAGAACCACTGGTCTCTGCCTCTTGTGTCTCCATTACCTCTTGGCTTTAGTTAGTTTTGGAATTTTTGAATTAATTTGGGCTGAAAAAAGTGACTCCATTCTTGTCTTTGAAGCCCAGGTTGGCCTCAAATTCATGATCCTCCAACTTCAGTCACCCAAGTGCTGGGATTACAGGTTTACACTACCATACCCTGAGTGGTTTCTCTTTGTTTGGTTGATTTTTTGTTTGTTATAATGAGTCTTTTTCTGTCCCGCCAGCCAGCTCCCAAATCACAACACAGAGACTTATTATTAAATATGAAAGCCTGGCTGATAGCTTAGGCTTGTTTCTAACTAGTTCATATAACTTAAATTAACCCATTTCTATTAATTTACATGCTGCCATGTGGCTCATGGTTTGTTACCTCATCTCAAACATGACCTGTTTCCTCTACTATAGGTGTTGATTCCACCCTTCTTCTTCCCAGCATTCTCTGTGCCTGGAAATCCTGTCTAGCTATTGACCATTCAGCTCTCTACTAAACCAATCTCAGTGACACATCTTCACAATATACAAAAAGATTATTCCACAATATTTCCCCCTTTTGTCTAAATAAAAAGGAAAGTTTTTAACTCTAACACAATAAAACTATATACAATAAGAACAATTATCAGGTAATAATTACATTCACAATATCCAGTCCATTTGTATTTTGCAAATTTGGAGAAAGTACTGTATTATCTATCCTATCTTAGTCCAAAATTTTATACCTAAACCATTTTTTGTCATTATTTGTATTACCATCCTAAAATATCCTTTTATACCTTAAAATATATTTTTAGATAAACAACTTAAGCTTTTATGTTTCTCAACATTATAAACTTTACATCTCTTATGTAGGTTTTTTTTTTAATTTGGTAACAAGGCAAACTATAAAGCTATAACTTTACAGTCTTCAATCTCCATCAGAGACCCCTAAAAGGACATAATATTACTTGAGTAACAGGGAGTGCAGAGCAAACAACTCCCAAAATTATAGAAATGACAGAAAAAGCTGATGCCTGTACAGTCACCCAAGGTTCCTCTGCAATGTTGAGGCATCCATCTTTGGCCTACAGACCTAGAATATCTGTCAGATTTTTCTGTGAAGCAGGAATTTTGAAGGAACATCATACCTTTTCTTGACAATGTTTGGCAAATGCTTTCTTTTGTGTCCTGCTTGTCCAGTTTGGACAGCATACTATCGAGGCAAGGGCAGTGTGTAGGAGAAAGTTTTGTCTGGGTCCTGCTAGGACCCACGGTCCCGCAGCCACTTAAAAAAAATTACTCAGAGGCTTATATTAATTATTATAACTGCTCGGCCATTAGCTCAGGCTTATTACTGACTAACTCTTACACTTAAACTCAGCTCATTACTATTAATCTATATGTTGCCACATGTTCTGTGGCTTTACCTGTGTCCCATACATGTTGCTCCTTGGGCAGCTGGCTGGTATCTCCTGACTCAGCCTTCCTCTTCCCAGAATTCTCCTTGTCTGCTTATCCTGCCTATACTTCCTGCCTGGCTACTGGCCAATCAGCATTTTATTTATCAACCAATCAGAGAAACACATATTCACAGTGTACAGAAAGATACCCCCATCAGCAGTTTCTTGCCCAAATGGCTAGCTTTTCCCACAAAGAAAGGAAACTCTGGCTGGGTGTTGGTGGCACATGCTTTTAATCTCAGCACTTGGGAGGCAGAGGCAGGCAGTTCTTTGTGAGTTCGAGGCCAGTCTGGTCTACAAAGTGAGGTCTAAGACAGCCAGGGCTACACAGAGAAACCCTGTCTCGGAAAAAAAAAAAGAAAGTAAATCATATGGAGGTTCTTTGATGCCCATCATCCTTTTATGAAGTAGATTGGTGCTGTCAGGAGCAGATGTGTCTCACTCTCATGAAAAGCCCCATTTATTGAAACATTAAAATGTCATATTCTGTAGGACTCTGAAGTGTTTGAAGACCATCTGTTTAAAATATGTCTCTGATTGACACTGAAAATATACCTAACATGCCTGTGAGTTTGATACTTATAGATGACTAACAACTAACCTGTATTTCTTTATTATCCTAAATAGCTTTAAAGGACTAGAACTTCATTACATTTATAAATGAGCTGCATAGGTACAATATCTTAAACAAGAAAGAGTAACATATAGTACAGTATAACAAAAATAACTTTAAATTTGTATCAATATAAAAAAATCCATAGCAATATAAAAT
Source organism: Neotoma lepida (assembly GCA_001675575.1). Classification (NCBI taxonomy): domain Eukaryota; kingdom Metazoa; phylum Chordata; class Mammalia; order Rodentia; family Cricetidae; genus Neotoma; species Neotoma lepida. The sequence continues at coordinate 511,210 of LZPO01116606.1, read as the reverse complement.
ATTTAAGACTAGTGGTTGCTTTTTTAGTTTAAAAGTAGATTCAATAATCTACCCTTTTATCCTATCATTTCTATAGCCCCCCTTTTTCTTTTCAGAATGAGATCCCAAAATATAATCTCCTTTGTTTAGTTTTTTTTTTTACCATGACCAATAATAATTTGTAACCAACCCCCCTAAACAATGATAAACATCTATAACCTACCGAATGACCAAAAACTACCCACCCCATCTCTTAGGGCCAGCCTGCCAGGCAGCCACCAGCCAGCCAGACATGGAAAAGTAGGACATACAGAAAGAAAAGATAAAAAGCCCCAATGAAGCACAATCTTAATTAGTCTTATCAATAAAAACCCAGAGTCAGATATTAGGGTGAAACCTTAAAGATCAGAGAAGCCAAGCAGCAGCCACTTCTTACCTCTAGGAATCCTCTGGCCGAATAGGTGGGATCCTGTCTCTACCCACCTTATATTCCTGTCTCCACCTCTGAGTGCTGGGATTAAAGGCCTGTGCTATGACCACCTGGCTCTATTTCTCTTTTCGACTGGTTCAATCTCATGTAGCCCACGGTGGCCTTGGGCTTCCTGCTTCCTCCTCCCAAGTGCTGGGATTAAAGGTTTGTGCCACCACGGCTGGGCCTCTGTGGTTAACTAGTGGCTGGCTCTGCCCTCTGATCTCCAAGCAAGCTTTATTTGTCAGAACACAAACAAAATATCATACAACTGCCTCGGACCGGCCCAGGGAGAGGGTCATTGACCGAGGGACGCGGGCGAAGGTACTCAGGAAAGCTGGGAGACATCGAAGTGACAGACAGACACAGACACGAGAATGCTGTGAAACTGCTGTAATTTTACTTCGTGCAAAGCTTTGTATATATAGTGAGTTACAGAGGAACTTGCCTGAGGTAAATTGAAAGTAACACGAAAGCATGAAAAGAATAGTTATTGTGGTTGATTCACAGAATTTTCCTTTTAGTGAATCATTTTTTGATTGCAAAGTGCATCTTGATAATTCTGCAAACTTAATGTCTCTTGTTTATGGCCCTAAGTCTCGTTCCTCAGAAAGGAATTGATCAAAATAAGAGTTAGGCTTTAACCTGAACTATGACTCTACCTATTTGAACAATGGGGCCATTTGCTTTAGTATTCTTTCTTTTTCTTCATGCTCTATCAAACACCAGGGAGGCCTACTCCCTGACAATCTGCTCATGAAAGGGAGCTCATGCCATTTCCTTCTTCTCCCTTCATAATTAACCCATCTATTGCCTTCTTCATCATTGCCAAAGCACGCAATTCTGCTTCCCTGGAACTTCTGTGGCTGGAGTGTGGATTTCCTAATAAATGTTGAATTTTTTTATTTCTGTTTCTGTTTCTTTGGGAATTTCTATCATTAATTCTTCCTACTCTAANTTATCTATGAAATCATCTATTTCCCCTAATTTTTCTGACTCTGATTCAATACTCTATAAGCAGCCCTAATCACAGGGGGTGCCTGAAGCACAAGTTTCTCTTGTGTTGACTGATTAACCAATACATCCATCAGTCTTCTAGGAAGTGCATGTGCTTGAGAACACACAGTAAATAGAATTATGAGAATGAAAAGTACAAGGCAAACCCAAGCCAACCATCCGCGCCAGTAGGCATTACGAAGAACATGATACTCGGGAATCATGACTCTTATTTGTAACCAGGGACCCGCTGAGGGCTTAGCCCCGCAGGGCACGAACACTCCTTCCTCGTGCGACCACCGAACTGATGGCATTTGTCACACTGGCGACACCGTCGTGGGTGTGGCACAACACCCCAAGGCAAAAGGTAGATAAAGAGAAACAGGTATAATTTAAGTTAAAAGACCTAGCCAGAAATGAGCCTAAGCTGGACTGAGCATTCATAACTAATAACAAATCTCCATGTCATGATTTGGAAGCTGGTTGGTGGGCAGCTCACAACTGCCTGTAACTTCAGCTCCAGGGGATCTGAATCCCTTTCCTGTCCTCCATAAGCATCTGTGCTCTGCAAATATCCACAGACAGATGCACATGCAACACATTTTAAAATGGGCCTTAATAAAATAAATCTTAAGTAACACCCAGGTGTGGTGATTCACACCTTTAATCCCAGCATTGGGAAGCAGAAGCAGGTGAATCTCTTCTGAGTTCAAAGCCATTCTGGTCTGCATACTGAGTTCTAGGACAACTGTGGCTACATAGTAAGACCCTGTCTCAAAAAAGAAAAAAAATCCAAGAAGCAACAAATTTGGCTTAGAACTTCCAACAGACAAGCACTTTAAAATTCATCAAGACATGGACAGGTCACCTTAAGTTGTTTCATCATGTTTTCAATGTATGAGTTATTGATGTGGATTCAACTTTTTATTTTATTTATTTATTAGTTTTTTGAGATAAGGTTTCTGTGTGTAGCTCAGGCTGTCCTGGAACTCGCTCTGTAGACCAGGGTGGCCTAGAACTCACAGAGACCCACCTGTCTCTGTATCTTGAGGGCTGGGATTAAAGGCATGTACCACCACCACCTAGCTTCAATGCTTTATGTTTAATTTTCAAAATACTTATTCACTTTTATGTTAAGTACACCACATCCATGCAGGTGCTCATGGAAGTCTGAAAGGGTGTTAGATTCACTTGAGTTATAGTGACAGGAGGCTGTGAGCTGCCCACCTCATCCTGGAAACTGAACCCAGGTCATCTGTAGTGGGTAGCTGTTCCAGCTTTGACCTTGAAACATTGCCCCTAGTGTGGCAGCAGGTAACTGTCACACCTGCCTATGACCTGCCCCTGGGGCATGGCTGAGAGGGATCCCCTTAAGACTCGAGGTGTGTACATGCTTCCTTCTTCTTGATCCCTCATGGTCCTGGAAGCTGATGGTAAACCAAGCCAGATTTCTCCACTGGATTTACCTCATCTCTCCCAGATCCTGTAACCAACCCCCTATTGGCTGTAAGTTACCCCAGATATAAACCTCTCTTGATTACTAGATAAATTACATGGAATTGCCTCATTAATTACAGTTATAGTCATCAGTATATGCTCTTAACCACTGAGATCTCTCTGGCCCCTATTCGGATGTTTGAATGAGAATGGCCCCCACATGCTCAAATATTTGAATATTTAATCCTCAATTGGTGGAACTGTTTGGAATGGATTAGGAGAGGTGACCTTGTTTGAGGAATGGGTCACTAGTGGGGGGTGCTTTGAGGCATCAAAAGACTTATGAGATATCCAGTGTTCTGTCTCTGCCTCCTACTTGTGGATCAAGATATGAGCTCTTAGCTGTTTGTGATGCCATGCCTTTACTCCATCACCATGGGCCCTCACTCTCTGAAACTATAAACTCAATTAAATTATGTTGTATGTTGCCTCTGTCAGCAATACAAAAGTAACTAATACACCCTATTTTAATATTTCATTTTTCTGTGTATATGTGTTTGTATATATGCATATTCATGTGTATGTTCTTTTTTTTGAAATTTTTTTAAAGATTTATTTATTTATTATGTATACAGAAGAGGGCATCAGATCCCACTGTAGATGGTTGTGAGCCACCATGTGGTTGCTGGGAATTGAACTCAGGACCTCTGGAAGAACAATCAGTGCTCTTAACCTCTGAGCCACCTCTCCAGCCCTCATGTGTATGTTCAAAACATGTGTTCACAATCGCATGTGTCCACATGTGTATGGAGATCATAGGACAGCCTCAGCTTTGAGAGTTGTAATACATTGTTTTGAAGGCAGCCCCACACACATGAAATAGATCTTGTTCATCAAGGAGATAGGACACCCATGCCAAGTAAAGAAATATGGTCACCCTGGGATTCCCCCAACAGATGTTCCATTCTCAGACAGCTCAGACATGATTGCTTGTCCTATCATCTACTGCAGGGAGCATGCAACTACTACTCCAGCAGGAAAGGAAAGGTAGACATGTTGGAATTCCCCTTGCTGTAGTGGGCAGCAGTTCCAGCTATGACCTGGAAGCACAACCCCTACTGAGGCTTCCAGTAACTGTCACGCCTACCTAAGACCTCCCCTTGGGGCAGGCCGAGACGGGAGCCTTTAAGACCAGAGATCCATCTATGCCGGCCCTCTTGGTTCCTGATCCTGGACGCTGGATGGTGGACCAAGCAGAGTTCTCCAGAGATCACCGCTGGACTGCACCTCACCTCTCCTGGACCCTGTTACCAACCCCTTTACTTGCTGTAAGTTGCCCTAAATCCCTAAATAAACCTCTTAACTATGTGGAGTTGCCTTAATAATTTCTCCCAATACCTTGCAGATGTTCTCTCACATAAATCAGCCTCATGTGCATGTCTCAGCACCCATTGCAGTGACTATGCCCTTATTCCTCCCCATCTTTAGTTCTGTCAGTCCCTGTTTGTGCATGCACCAGTTGTGTTGTGTGACACTATTCCTACAGAGAAGAAACAGATGACAGATGAATGTAAACACTGAAGTTCAACTTGGTGAATCAATGAGTTTAGTGGAGTTGCTCACAGAAGTATGGCTTAGTGGTTGCTTAAAGGTGCAAGAATGACCAAAGGTAGGTGCATTATTGAAAGCCCACCCCCAAATGTGTGTGGACTCCAAGCTGCAAACCTGGAGTTCTCTGAATGACTTGCAAGCAAGTTGTCTGCTTATATAACCTTGGGGAGGAATGATCCTTGTGCACTTGCTAAGTTTCAGGAACTTCCTCAGACTTTGAATTGTTATTTCCTGACTCTTAATGGGTCCCTCTTTAGAGTCAGGCAGTGAGGTAGCTCAGCAGGCAAGGACATTTGCTGCCAAGCCAAGCACTGGGGATCGATCCCTTGGGGGGGGGGATAGAGGAAAGAGGAGAGAAGAGAAGGCTGGCATATAGAACTTCCTGAGTCCAGCTGATTCAATTGTGTTGTTTCAACTGAGAGAAAATTACTTTGCAATAGCAGACTACACAGTCAGGGGTTTTCTATTTTGTTTGCTTGTTTTACATCACTGGGGATGAAACCCAGGGTTTCAAGAACGCTAGGCAATCACTCAACCACTTAGATAGCCAACATTTTATTACTCTTTTAAGTTTAGAGAAAGTCTCATTAAGTTCCCAGGATGACTTTGAATTTGCCATCTTTCTACTTCAGTTTCAATCATACATGGGATGACAGGCCTGCCCTACAAAGCAAAGTAATATTGAAAAAGAATAAGAATAATCTATGTTGTAAAAAGGGCAGAAACAAACGTGTCTTTTATTTTCTTTTAAGACAGGGTCTCACAATATAATCGTGGCTGGTTTGGAACTCGCTATATAGACCAAGCTCTTTCAGATTCACAGATATCTTACTTCTGTCTCCTGAGTGATGGAACTAAAGGCCTGTGCCACCATGCTCTCTGCTCAAATATATTAATTTTTTATTAGTTTATTAAATATTGTGATCTGATTACAAAGTCTCATTGTGTGGCTGGATTCCTGCTGGGATACACCTGGCCTGGCTCCAGAGAGTAGCACCTAGCCTTAATCCATCATTGTTTAATGGATAGCTTTAGTTTCTCTAGCCACCCTATGTGAATCTTGTCTGAGGGTCTCCCAAGGATCAAAGGCCTATGCAAAACTTGGCTCAGGAAATCCGGAAAACCTCAGTCCTGAGAAATCGAGGAATTTGCACTTGGCATTGTATCTTTGGGAGTTCCTTTCAGGTTGTTTTGAGCATATGGAAATTGACTGGCTAAACTGTAAATACAGAGAAAATAAAAATGCCCGAGGCAGAGGGAAAGTGCTTCAGTCCTTCGAGGCTAGAGCCCCCTGCAGCCATGAAAGGCTAGATTCATTCTTAAGATGCCTCTGAGTTTTTTTCCTGCACCCACGTGAACCCACACACCTGTGCCTCGACCACATGCAACATCATTGTGTTTAGTTCTCATTTTTGTTGGGAGGTTGCTTGTTTGGCTGGTTGGTTTTGTTGCTGTTGTTGTTATTGTTGTTGTCTTGTTTTGAGACAGGGTTTCTCTGTGTAGCCCTGGCTGTCCTGGCTCTTGCTCTGTAGACCAGGCTGGCCTTAAACTCAAAGAGATCCACCTTTTTGCTGGGATTAAATGTGTGTGCCACCACCACCTGGATATTTCTCCTTTTATAAAGTCTTATATTTAAGTTCCATAAGAACACCCCACATGGGACTAGAGCAATGGTCCAGTGGTTAAGAGCACTTTGCAGATGACCCAGGTTTGGTTCCTAGTGCACACATGGTGACTAACACCTGAATGTAATTTCAATTCCAAAGGATTTGACTCCCCCTTCTGGCCTCTGAAGGCACTGCATGATCTGATGGACAGATACACATAAAAAGAATATGCAAAAATATAATCTACAACATTTAATTATGCAATAAATAACTGAAAATTTTCATAGAAATCTCTATGTGGTGGCCCACACCTGTAATCTCAGCATAGGGAAGTTGAGGCAAGAGGACCAGGATTTCAAGGCCAGTTTCCACTACATAGTGAGTTTGAGTCAATCTTGGGCTCCATGAGACTTTGTCTCAAAAACAAAACAAACAATAACTGGAAGTATTCAAATAAAATGTTGTAGCACAGTGACAGGGCTCAGGGTCAAATAAAATGTTGTAGCACAGTGACAGGGCTCAGGGTGTAAAGGTACTTGCCATCAATCCTGATGATCTATCTAGTGGAAGGAGAGAGCCAATTCCAGTGAGCTAATCTTTGACTTTCACATGTGTGTCACACACATAAATAGAATGTAATATATTTTTAAGATATTTTCTCACACATACTAATTATTACATAATTAGCAATAATCAAAAATCCTATTATGGGTGCTAGAGAAAGGGCTCAGTGATTAGGAATGCTTGCTGCTCTTTCAGCAGACCAGAGATCGGTTCCAAATACCCAAGTGGGGCAACTCACAACTAACTGTAATGCCAACTCCAGGGTTCAGACGCCCTCTTAGGGCCCCTGTGGGAGCTGCACACAGGTGGCATACACACACAGAGATACACAAATACATACTTAACATTTTTTCTACATCTTCAAAAATCCTATTATGTGTTCAAATAACAGCATTTGTACAAAATAGTTGAATAACAGAGTAAAATACATTTCATACAAATATCAAATTTTCCATTTCTTATGTTAATGTGGCTATTTTGTGTAATTATTACAGTATGGCTTGCATGGACAAGCCACTCTAACCGCTACCTTTCGAAAGCTCCATCCTCTTGCCAGACCCCGCCCTCAAAAGGCCCCACCTCCTAAAGCCTTTGTCTTTGGATTGGCTTTTCTCCGCTCCACGTGACTGACAGCCTGGAGTGAGAAGCGTCTGGCTCTTCCGTTTCAGGTTGTCTTGGTCCCGTCAAGCCCNCCCTGCCAGTCTAGTCTTTTCCGGTCTTAGGCGTGGCAGCCTTGCCTGCTGATTTGGACCTTTGATTCCTTCTTTGTCATGGCAACGCCCTTACTCTCCTTCCAGCCACAGTCTGTCATGGTAGCGACCTGAGCGGGCACTTCCTGGCCCATCTACATCTTTCCATAGGCGCTTCCTATTCCTAAAGCCATTCATGGTGGCTCTCCGGCCTCACCGGAAGTCATTTACAGGATGAGGCGGTGCTTCTGCCGGAAGCTATCGCCGCGCTGGGAAAGATGGCGCCGGTGGGCAACGCGGTTCCTTGTGGGGCCCGGGCTGNCGGGGCCCGGGACAACGGGTCTCCGCAATCGGGGCCGCCACCGCGGCCGGTGCTGGCCGCTGGACCAGCGCTCGTAGCGAGTGGCGACGAACTGGTGGCCGCCGTGTGGCCGTACCGGCGGCTGGCACTTCTGCGGCGCCTCACGGTGCTGCCGTTCGCCGGGATGCTGTACCCAGCCTGGCTGGGCGCCGCCGCCAGCGGTTGCTGGGGCTGGGGCAGCAGCTGGACCCAGATCCCCGAGGCCGCTCTGCTAGCGCTCGCCACCATCTGCCTCGCGCACGCACTCACTGTCCTGTCAGGGCATTGGTCTGTGCACGCGCACTGCGCGCTCACCTGCACCCCGGTAAGTGCGCGCGCACGATCCCGACCCGGACCCGGGCACGATGGGTCCTGGAAGGGGTCCCGTGCTGCAGCGGGCTTACGAATCCCCAGTCCCGTCTGCAGCCTTCGGATTGTAAGGCCCAAGTCTCCAGAGGCGCCCTCTGCCCTGTGGCGTAGGCCTAATTCTGACCCCGCTGTGACTTGCGACTGTGCTGTGGTCATTTTGATTCACAGGAAACACATGTAACAGACTTAGCGCAGAACCCATATGTTACTGTTTGTGTGAATTGTTATCTTAGTTCCCATATGGCGTGTTGTTCTTGGAACGGTCTTACCTTCCTTCTCCGTCGTCTCCTACCTTGGTTTTTCCTGTTTTTAATAAGACCAAGTCTTATTATGCAGCTCTGGCTCATCTGGTATTCACAGATATCTGCCTACCTCTGTCTCCAGCGTGTTGGGATTAAAAACCTGTGCCACCATTTCTGGCTCCTACTTTTTTCTTCCAAGGTATATAGACCTGTGNGGTGATTTCCCTAATCTATGTTCAGCCTCTGTCCCTTGCCAGACCCAAAGGAGCATGTACCTGGTGCTTAAGATGAGCAGGAGCTAGTTGCAAGTTGTAAGGTGTAACTAACACCTTGGAGTCTCATAGTATCTGTCTATAAAATAAGGGTGGTTAATAAGATGGTTTGTCAGGGTATGCAGCAAGACGGTGCAGTGATCCAAGTTCAGAATTCTAAATACAGTACCACTACAGGAAGCAGTGAGCACAAGGTAACATCCAGTGACCACACTACAGATCACACTAAATTTGAAGCCTGTGGCACTGATATCTGCTCAAGCCAGCTTCCTTTCTAATCCCAGCTCTGAGTTGGTCCTCAGGAAAGGGAGGAAGTGTCAAGGACTGCAGGAAAAACCAGAATACTCTTACATACCTTCTCTGGCTCTGTGTGCATTGACTCCTCAGTCCCAAGAGAGTGCAGCCCATTATCCTGCAGAGGGGCCCAAATTTCTGAGCTTAGCACCAAGGGTTGGTAGTAGAGTTGTGGGAGGTGAGTGTGGGACACTCAGTCCCTAGCAGTCTAGCTGCCTTTTGGACTGTAGCTAAACATTTGTAGCCCACAACTTCCTCTGCTAGGATGGAGAAGTGAGTGGGAGGAGCTAAGCAGCCTTGGGTGAGGAGAGAGATCAGGATTTGCTTCTCCCTGGATTTCAATTTCACCCTGCTGTGAAGTGAAAGCAGAAGCACCTCCCTCCAGGGTCACTGAGGGAGTCTAAGGTGACCTGTAAAGTGCCTTCCTCAGGTCCAACACCCTCCATAGCACCTTGTGCTTGCCTTCTGTGTTATTTAAGCTCATCATTGTGTGTTTGTTTCTATTTTCTCTATTGTTCTACGGCCATGCAGTCCCTTAGGAGTGAGTGGCATTCCTTCAGGGTTACCACTGTGTGTCCCCCCTCTACCTTCAGTCATTGCAAGGTCTAGCAGAACAGCTCATGGGGAAGTGTTTCTTGTGTCAGGAAAGTAGCATGGAGAAAACCCTTGGAAGAAGGTGGAGTCTTTGTTATTGCAGAAGACAGATAATACTAATAGAGTCCCAGGGAACTTTAGATGGGGCCATCTGGGGAGGGCTCCACAGTAGGTGACATTTAAGCAAAGGCCTAGACCAGAGGAGCTGGCTGTCTCAGTGTGTGTGTTTCCTGCAAAGAAAATGGTGTAGAGGAAGGAGGCATGACCAGCGTCTTGACATCACCTCACAGTGTATTCATCAACATAATTCCCTCTAGGAATTCACAATTAAGTTACCAAGAAAANAATCCCATAGTGTTGTAAGTATGCTTCTGGTTTGTGTCACATTCATAGTTGTCTTTGGTTGCCTGTACCCACAGGCTGTAGGTGGGACATGCTTGGATACCAAGACTTTTAGCTCAGACACAGGCAAGCCTGAGTGTCCAGTGTACTAGGGAGCAGTAAGCAAGCCAGAGAAAGCCAATGTGGCAGCAAGTGGGCTATGGCAAGACATGGGTCGTATGAATGGAGACCAAACTAGATGTTCCATATGGATTTCAGTTCATGTTCAGAACCTGGGTGATGAGTATGCTTGTGACCTCAGCTTTCTAATACAGGACCAGTGATCAAGTAGAGTATGGCCAAGCCAGCACTAGAGCCTAGGGATATATTCACAACTTTCTGTGGCATCCACACTCCTCTGCCCATGTGAGGGCATCACTTTGGGTTAAGAAGGGCTCAATAACAATCTTTGGCTTTTGACAGGAGTATGATCCAAGCAGAGCAACCTTTGTGAAGGTGGTGCCAACCCCCAACAATGGCTCCACTGAGCTGGTGGCCCTGCACCGTGACAAGGTAGGTAGGGATGTCCTGCAGGGTGACTGAAATAGGCATTTGTGTGGTATTCCTGAGCACTGATGTCCCCACCACCACCACCACCCAGGGTGAAGATGGGCTAGAGGTGCTGTCATTTGAATTCCAGAAGATCAAATATTCCTATGATGCCCTGGAGAAAAAGCAGTTCCTCCCAGTGGCCTTCCCAGTGGGGAATGCCTTTTCCTATTATCAAAGCAACAGAGGCTTCCAGGAAGACTCAGAGATCCGAGCTGCGGAGAAGAAGTTTGGGAGCAACAAGTGAGTCCTTGTCTTCCCCGTGGGCCCCTGTGCCCTGCTGCTCTGCTCTGCTGCTGGTCAGGGAGAGCCCTGGCCATAGGGCAGAGGCTCTGCTTTTAAGCCAAAAATGCTAGGTGACAGTGGCCCCATTTGAGAAAGCTGCTCTGCTCTAGTTTACTCCAAACTTGTCTGCCAACAAGGCCCTTAGAAGGCCAGGAGCCTCTGCTTTGTGGTCTGAGACCTTGGTTGGGAGGGTTGCCCTCTACTGAGTGACCATTCTCCATTTGTCTGTTGTGACTCTTGTAATTCCACACTTGACTGTGTGTGGTAGTGGGTGGGTTTGCATGTATATGCAAATATATGTGGACGCTAGAGGTCAGCTTCAGGTGTCATCCCAGCAACCATCTACCTTATTTTTTAAGACTGCGTCTCTGAATTGGAGCTCACTAAATAGGCTTACTAAGTAGCAACACCAGCAATCCTCCTGTCCTTACCTCCCCAGTGCTGTGATTAAAAGTTCATGCCACTACACTTGGTTTTTCTACATGGAGTCTGGGACTTGAACTTAGGTCCTCATGATTATAAGGCAAGCACTTTATCAAATAAGCCATCTACTTGGCCTGCCCTCCCCAACAAACGTGGAATTAGATTTTTTCTTGACAGGATTTCTCTGTGTAGCCCCTGACTGTCCTGAAACTCACTCTGTAGGGATTAAAGTTGTGTGCACCACTGAACAGCATGAAATTAGATTCTATCTTGAAATTTCTGTTCAGCTATTTGTGCTCATACGCATCTCAACACACTGGAAATGGTGATGACGCACCCTCCGTGGGGTTGGAGTACAACTAAGTGGTTGAGTGCTTGCCTAATGAGCTAGACTGGATTCCACCTCCAACACTGCAAAAGGAAAACAAAACAAAATACATTGATGCCTCTGATACTGGGTAGGATGACAGATATTCCATGCAGACTTTCTCCTTTAATCTTACTAAAACTAAGGAGCTGATAGGTGTCTGGGAGAGGACAGCCCAAAGCTGGGTACCAAACACCATCATTTGGCATCACAGCCCCCATGGTATCCACCCTGACAATGGTGCTTAGTCAGGAAGCCTGTGGAGGGAGATCTTAGGAGATTGTTTTTCCTCCTGTGGTGCTATCCATGAACCTGGTGCCTGGCACTGAGCCACACCCCTAGCTGTCCGTGAGGTTCTTTTCATGGCTCAGTTGCTTTTTGGAAAATGTAAGTATTACCACATCCAGTACCAAGTGAGAAGAGTCATTTGGTGGTCTCTGTGGCCCTGGTGTTGGCCACATTAATGGCCTGGGACACATATTTATGCTGCCACATTATGTGGTTTCTACTTCTCAAACCCCGCCATGTCTGGGGAAGTCCATGAGTGCCCTTGCATTCTGAGAGCAGAGCAAAGGAGACCGGAGTCAGACTGGGGAACCACATGCTGCTGCAGGAGACATGCTAGGGACAAGGTGCTTGAACCCTAGGGCTTATTCAGGAAAATATAGCTCAGTGGGTAAGGGCCCTTGACACCAAGCCTGACAACCTGAGTTTGATCCCAGGAACCACACAGCGTAAGGAGAAAACTAACTTCTACAAGTTGTCCCCTGACTGCCACACACACTGTATCACATGCATGCCACCCTCCCTTTTCATACAAAAGAGAAAAATAAAATTTTTTAAAGGATCATGTGTTGTTGTATACATCTTTAATCCTAGTCTCTGATCCTAGTACTCAGATGGCAGAAATAGTTGGGTCTCTGTGAGTTCCAGGCCAGCCACGGCTACATAGTGGGGACCTGTTTTAAACAAAAAGAAAGAAAAGAAAGGGGCTGGAGTGAGTTCCATCCTGACCATCACATGGTCATGGTGGCACACTCTTGTCATCCCGGCACTCAGAAGGTGGAGGCAGGGGTAGCAGGAGTTCAGACCTCTTCCTTGGCCCTGTGAGGAGTTGGAGGACAGCTAGGCTACATGAGAACCCATCTCAGAAAAAGAATATCCAGTTCCAGTGGGGATCCTGCTCTGTCACCAGGGTTCCCCTTCTCCCAGACACCCCTGTTCTGCTGCCTGTGTCACTGACCACATATTCTTATCTTGCCCTGGGGTAGATAGAATTGGGAAGAGCCTATCACAGGGTTCAGCAGAGCAAGCGGCTCAGTGGGTAAGGACAGCACATTGTCAGCCAGTCTGCGCTCTAATGTCGAGCACGAAAGGAGGAGCATGAGTGCAGCCTCCCACCTTGGGTAGCCTATGTCTTTGGAAACTGCAGAGGTTCTCAGTTGGAGGTGGCAGGGCCAGGGTCTCCTCTTCTTCAGCCTCATCTAGGAATTTAATGAGTATGGTCTCTTGCAGGGCTGAGATGGTGGTGCCTGACTTCTCTGAGCTTTTCAAGGAGAGAGCCACAGCCCCTTTCTTCGTGTTTCAGGTAACAACAACTCTGGCCCTTGCACCAGCTCCTTTGGGGCTGTTAGCCAGAGTAAGCCTGGCTGCCCTTGCAAACCCCAGAGCCTCTCCCTGCCCTCAAGGATCATTGGTGTTTGCTGGGGTTGCTGGGTACAGGACAGGTGGGCAAGGCCTGACAGGCTGCTGACTCACAGGTGTTCTGCGTTGGGCTCTGGTGCCTGGATGAGTATTGGTACTACAGCGTCTTCACTCTGTCTATGCTGGTGGCTTTTGAGGCTTCCCTAGTACAGCAGCAGATGAGGAACATGTCAGAGATCCGCAAGATGGGCAACAAACCCCACATGATACAGGTGTGGCTGATGGGACAGGTGGGCAGGACAGGTGGATGGTAGCCCTGCCCAGCCCTGGGTGAGCACATGATACAGGTGTGGCTGATGGGACAGGTGGGCAGGACAGGTGGATGGTAACCCTGCCCAGCCCTGGGTGAGCACCATGCATATTCTAGGTGACACGCTTCCCCTACTCAAACTTCCAGGTCTACCGCAGCCGAAAATGGAGGCCCATTGCCAGTGATGAGATTGTTCCTGGGGACATCGTGTCCATCGGTGAGGCAGGATTTCTCTCCCTCCAGACAGAAACCCTTACCTTAGTCTGTGGCTGATCCTCCTGCCTGCATGTTGCAGGCCGATCCCCCCAGGAGAACCTGGTGCCGTGCGATGTGCTGCTGCTGCGGGGCCGCTGCATCGTGGATGAGGCAATGCTCACAGGGGAATCGGTGCCACAAATGAAGGTGATGGCTGGAATCCACAGTTTACTAACCAGTTCATGAAGAAAGACATAGGGCAGGAGAGGCCAGTGAGCTGGAGTAATTTCCATAGATGTAGGTGAGCCGGGTGGAGAGAGCCAGGATATCCAGTCAGGATGGGCATAGAGGATCCAGGAGGATTCTCTGTATCATTGAGGAGGTCTAATGCAGATCACCGGGTATTAACTCCACAAGTCCTGTGGTGAGAAAGCAACGGCCAAGGAGCCCAGGTGGGTAGGATTTGCTGATCTAGGTAGGGGACACTCTTGGGAGTCAGACAAGTCCCTGGGGCCAGCCCTCCAGAGATGCAGCCTACTAATGTCTCGGCCCTGGAGAGCTGAAGCAAGGCAGTCATCCAGTTCTGATGTTTGCTTTTTCAGGAGCCCATTGAAGACCTGAGTCCAGACCGTGTCTTAGACCTGCAGGCCGATGCCCGGCTACATGTCATCTTTGGGGGCACCAAGGTGGTACAGCACATTCCCCCACAGAAGGCGACCTCTGGCCTGAAGTGTAGGTGCCTTGAGGGTATCTCGGGTGTCCCGAACCTGTTGTAGCATGGAGGTGAGTGAGGCAGGGGTGTTAGTGACACACGCCTCTGCTTGTCTCCTCAGCGGTTGACAATGGATGTGTGGCCTACGTCCTGAGGACTGGATTCAACACTTCCCAGGTATGGTCTTTGATCACATCTAGGAGGGCCCAAAGTATGTGATGGATCCTTCCAGAACATTCACCCTAAGGCTGGTGTGGGCCTTACCATCCTAGTGCTGCCTGCTTTCCCTGGCCTGAGATAACAGTGGGTGTGCCCAAGGCAGTCTGGCTGTTACCATCCTAGGAAAGGGGTGTTAAGTGAGGTGCTCTGGGAAATGCTTCAAGGTTCTGCCTGTAGGGGTAATGAAAACCTGGCTTCTTCCTTTGCACTTGCCGCCCCTCCCCTGTGGCCCTGTGGCAGGCATCTTTAACTCTTGTTGGAGCTCTTTGCCTGCCCACTTCATGGTCTGAGGTGGGCGTTGCTGTTTCCTAAAAAGAGAAGCCACCTCAGTGCTCTCAGGGAGGGGAGGCTACTGTCTCCCATAAACTTCCCAGGAAAGACTGTTCCCCCACCCCCATCCCTGCAGGGCAAACTGCTGCGTACAATTCTCTTTGGGGTGAAGAGGGTGACTGCGAACAACCTGGAGACCTTCATCTTCATCCTCTTCCTCCTGGTGTTTGCTATTGCTGCAGCTGCATATGTGTGGATCGAAGGTAAGCACCCTGATAGCTCCTGCTCCATGGCCCCATCCCTGCCCCAGGCTGCCAGGCCCTGTTTCCACAGGGACCAAAGACCCCAGTCGGAACCGTTACAAGCTCTTTCTTGAGTGTACCCTCATCCTCACCTCGGTTGTACCCCCTGAACTGCCTATTGAGCTGTCCCTGGCTGTCAACACCTCCCTCATAGCCCTGGCCAAGCTCTGTGAGTACTGAGTGATTGGTGGGGTGTGGCACGGAACAGGCAGGAGCCTGGAGGGACCCCCTGACTCCAGATCCCATACCCCGCCCCCAGACATGTACTGCACAGAGCCTTTCCGGATCCCCTTTGCTGGCAAGGTTGAAGTATGCTGCTTTGACAAGACGGGTACCTTGACCAGTGACAGCCTGGTGGTACGTGGTGTGGCAGGGCTGAGGTGAGTATAAAGGGACTCCCCACCACCATCACCCTCCCCACCCCCAGCAAACAGAACCAAGCTTGACCTGAGCCTACATTGAAGCCCTGCTTCTGAGGTTCCATTACAGAGGGTCTTATGTGGATATCAGTATGAGTGGTATCGGGAGTAGGGAGATTGGTTCAGGCCCAGGACAGCTAGCACAGATCTGGTGCCTCATCTGTTAGGATCTCAGGCCCAGGACAGCTAGCACAGATCTGGTGCCTCATCTGTTAGGATCTCAGGAGTCATCTTTGAGGCCAGTAGTCTCAGAAGGACCACTCCCCTCACCAAAGTATCCTTAGTGGCCATCACACAGCACTGGCAGCTCAGCAGGTGATCCCTGGAAGCACTCAACTGAAGATTCCCAGGTCCCTTCCCTGGTAAAGGTGCAGCTCACCCACCCTCCTCTATCCATCTTGTAACCAGCTGTCACCGTTTTTGCAGAGATGGGAAGGAGGTGACCCCGGTGTCGAGCATTCCCATAGAAACACACCGGGCCCTGGCTTCCTGCCACTCACTCATGCAGCTGGAGGATGGCACTCTAGTGGGTGACCCCCTGGAGAAGGCAATGCTGACAGCTGTGGACTGGACACTCACCAAAGGTGAGGGACTAGCATTCAAGGCCTGGCACGGGTGGCCTCTCTGTCCTGGGCAGGCTTGCCCATGATGGTGACATTCTTCCAGGCTAGTGCCAGGCTGGCCTCACATCGGTATCTTTTTGGGTCAGTGTCCAGTCTTCCATGACTGACCCACTAAAGCCTGCTGTGACCAGCAGGATTCTAGGGATGCTGGGGTGGGAAAGCTGGGGCAGAGTGTGGGGGGGGGCTTGGCTACCTCTCTGGAGCGAAGCCCCTCAGGACTCGTACTTATTTGTTTCCAGATGAGAAAGTATTCCCCCGAAGTATTAAAACTCAGGGGCTGAAAATTCACCAGCGCTTTCATTTTGCCAGTGCCCTAAAGCGAATGTCCGTGCTCGCCTCCTATGAGAAGCTCGGCTCCACTGACCTCTGCTACATCGCGGCTGTGAAGGGGGCCCCTGAAGCCCTGCACTCCATGGTGAGCCGGCCCCAACCCTGGGTTAAGGGGCAGTCAGGGATCAGGCAGTGACATGCCCCTGTGTTCCATGCAGTTTTCCCAGTGCCCACCTGACTACCACCACATCCACACTGAGATCTCTCGGGAAGGAGCCCGTGTCCTGGCTCTGGGGTACAAGGAACTAGGGCATCTCACGCATCAGCAGGTGAGGGCCTGCCACACTCAACAGCCTCTGCTACCCTGCCACATCAGTGGGAGTGAGCGCAATTTCATGTTACCTTCTCTGCTCTGGGATGTCCTGGGCACCTACCTCCTCAGGGAACGCCAGAAGNCATCTCAGATTCCACCATCTTTTTTCCTGTCACCTGGTGATCAGAAGGCCTTAGTGAATCCATACCCACCCTCTGCTTTCCTCCATCTATCCCTGCCATTCTTTGCCACCTCTGCTAGTGCAGCTGCCCTTTGACCTGCTTCTTGGTCCTGGTCCAGTCTGCTTACCCGCTACCGCCAAACATCCCCCTAGAGCTTACTGTCAGCTGACAGCCCTGACTGGAGACCCATTCAAGCCAGGACTCAAAGCCTCTGACCTCCTGCATTGTGCCTGCCTTGCTTCTGGGCCTGGAGAGCCCTCTTTGTCCCATACTGTCCCCCTGGTCCTATCCACCCTGACCCCCACCTTCACTCTTACTCTACTGTGTCTTCTGTGATCTTTATCACCTGCCTTCCCTGGTACTTTGTGGGTACCCTAAAGGTGGTGGCCTTGTACAGTCCCACTTTTGAATTGAGCCACAGAGGGCTCTGTGATGGTTCCATGCCCATAATCACAAGGTATAGGCACAGTTGGGTCTAGACCCCCTCACCATTAGCTGAACCCCTCTTGGCACCTACCTTGCCTCTCCCCTCCTGATGCTGACATTTCTCTTCTTAGGGGACTGGGCCTCTCCTCTCCCAGCGCCATCACAAACATGCAATGTGGCTGTAGTTGCTGAGGCACTTGTAATCTGCTTTCCTGACTGGGTTCCTCACTCAGGGAGGTTTGAAGAGGCTGGTGGGAAGGACAGATGGTGAAGGTATCCTGCATCTGTCCACAGGCCCGGGAGGTCAAGCGGGAGGCGCTGGAGTGTAGCCTCAAGTTCGTGGGCTTCATTGTGGTCTCCTGCCCGCTCAAGGCTGACTCAAAGGCTGTGATCCGAGAGATCCAGAACGCATCCCACAGGGTATGAACAAAGCAAGAAGTTGGAGCAGGGTCAGGGGGCTGGCAGCAGAGAACTGTGACAGCTCTAGTTCTCAATAGTGAGGGCACCACAGGTTTTAAGCTGGGTATAGATATGGCTGGCACTCTCAGGATTGGGTAGAGGATGCTCTGTAACATGACCCCCTCTTAAAGCATACATCACCTCCTCAGACTTTCTGTGACTATAAGAAGGAAGCAGAAGCTGGAGGTAAGGGATCTGGAGGCTATGCCTGTCCAGGTGAACAGTCTCAGAGAGAGGCAGATAACACAACTGGTCCCCAATGAGCCCTCATAGGTCATAGCCTACCTATCTGCTTTTCCCATCACTAAAATGTTCTCTATACAAGCAGGTACCAAGCCCTGAACACTGACAGCCAAGAGTTAATTCTTAAGTTGTGTTTTAAATAAAAGCAATAAGCTGAATGTGGTGACATGCATCACTCTAGCACTAGAGAGACAGAGGTCAGCGCGTCAATTTGAGTTTGAGGTCAATATGGTCTACACAGTGAGTCCAAGGCCAGCCAGGCCTTCATAGCTTTTTTGTCCCAAAAAGCAAAAAGTAGGATCCTAAGAATTGGCTCAGCAGTTAAGAGAACTTGGTGCTCAGTCATGAGGACCAAAGTTTGGATCCTGACACCCACAAAATACCTATAACTCCAGCTGTGAGAGATGGGACATTTCTTCTGGCCTTCATATCCAAAGGCACACACACCCATTCCTATAAACACATAGTGAAAAGTGAATTACTTTAAGAAGCAGTGCATTGAGGCTGAAGTGTGCTCAGTGTACAAGCAGCCCTGGTGCCAGCTCAGCACCAGGACTGTGGTGGCTGATGAATTAGCACAGCTGTGCCATTTGGATAGCACACCCTGGGTTAGTAGGCTCTGCTGTCCCATAGAGGTTGTGGCCTTTTCCCTCATATTTTCTTAGGAGGAGCTGTGAGGCCAAGGTAAGAATTGTGCCCAGCAAGTCTTCCCTGCTAAACCATGTCCCCTGTCCCGTAGGTGGTCATGATCACAGGGGACAACCCACTCACTGCCTGCCATGTGGCTCAGGAGCTGCACTTCATTGACAAGGCCCACACACTCATCTTGCATCCTCCCTCGGAGAAAGGTGAGGCTGGGTAGCTGGGGCCCTAGTCCAGGACCAGTGCCTTACCACTATTTACTGTTGATCATAGTTGATATTAGCCCCACTATGAGGAGGCCTCAGAACATAGACAGTGTGGTGTGTGAGTGTGTGGTAGAAGGGCACTCATTGGTTCCTACGTCTGCCTGGTTTGTTGACAACAGGCCTCATGCACACTGCCAGACAGAGGTACTCATTCCTCATCCTTGCCCACCTTAGGCTGGGCAGGTCACTCCTGTGCCACTGCCCAGGGATTGCTAGGTCCCCAACACCTGATGAGGGCACCAGTTGCCCAACACTGAGGATGGTAGATCCTGGGTAAAATGCGTGGCATGTTCTCAGCACATCTGTCTGCCCTACCCTGCACCGTGGGCAGCTTCTGTGCACACTGTAGGAGGAGGTAAACTGCTAAGCTGGCTATTGGCATCTTACTTGTAAGTGAGAAGGCTGGGACTCAGAAGTAAGTCCGCTCAGCTCGATGTGAGGGTGCACTCCTGTCAGCCCAGCACTTGAGGCAGGAAGATTGCTGTTAGTTCCAGGCCAGCCTGGGCTACACAGTGGCTTTCAGGCCAGTTTTTGCATACATATCTTCTGAAACCAGGCTTTAGAACCCTTCCTGCATAAGCAAGTGAACCCACTTCTTGCTCGGGGTCACTTAATGTCACTTAGTGCAGGACCTATATGAGGAACAGTGAGTAGCCCAATGCAGGATGGCAGAATAGAGGGTGGTAAGTGTACCCAGCTAGGAAGGCTTCTAGAAACTCCCACTGCTTCTCAGAGAACTCAGTCATCACTCTCAACTGTTGGCCCCAGGTCTCCCTCCATTCCAGCCCTGTATGCTATGTTCTTCTGGGACCTGAGGGTTGTGGGCAGGTGACCCTAAAAAGTGGGTCCCATGGGGCTTATAGCATGGGAGGGATCCTAACTCCAAGAGGGCTGGAGTTCAAGTTGGCAGTAGAGAGATCTGTTAGATGAGAATCAGTGTTCTGTAAATTCTAGAGGGAGGAGATGGCTTGACTGCTGAGACTAGCCTCCCATGTTTGATTCTAGCCCTATCCTGCAGTTACCGGAACAAGGCTCAGGTTCCTGAGCCCTCTGTTTCCTCACCTGTACCTGAGGGTCCTGTGTGTGTTCCCTGTGAAATGCTCAGGGCAGGGCCAGGTTCTGGGGGAGGCTGTGCTCTTGGCCCTTGAGTCCCAACCCTGACCGTAGATGTGATCCACAGGCCAGCCGTGTGAGTGGCGCTCCATTGATAGCAGCATCGTGCTGCCTCTGACCCTGGGCTCCCCTAAGGCGCTGGCCCTGGAGCATGCACTATGCCTCACAGGTGATGGCTTGGCTCACCTGCAGGCTGTGGACCCCCAGCAGCTGCTCCGCCTCATCCCTCATGTGCAGGTGTTTGCCCGTGTGGCCCCCAAGCAGAAGGTATGTGCAGAACCCTGGGGTTGGGCACTGGCGGCTTTGGGGATGGCTGCAGCCCTTTTATCTCATGTCTACCATGCAGGAATTTGTCATCACTAGCCTGAAAGAGCTGGGCTATGTGACCCTCATGTGTGGAGATGGCACCAATGACGTGGGCGCACTGAAGCATGCTGATGTGGGTGAGCTCCAATAGCTGGGGCTGTGTCTCCATCACTAGTGTAGGGACATCTCACCTGCCCTGTTGCTCATAGATAGTCGAGGTATTTGATTCTTATAATAGGAGCTGGGGGTGTGGCACTGTGGTAGAGCTCTTGCCTAGAATCCTCCAATGGAGAGGCCAGGGGTATGGCTCAGAGTAGAGGTCATCTTTATATGTACAAAGTCTTGGATTTCATCCCAAACACCAAAAAAAGAAATAATTTTAACTAATAACCTCCCTGGGCAGTGGTGCTCATCCAGGCATAGCTCAAGAGAATCAGGGGTTGAAGTTCTTTCTTGCCTATGCCTAGCAAGGCTAGCCTGGTTACATGGAACCCTGTCTTTTAAAAAGAAATCTTGAGGGGCTACAAGGTCACAGAAGGATAGAGGCATGAGGAGCAGAGGATAGGAGGAAAGAGGAAGTTGGGGGCATTATTGTGTGAATCCCACAACCAGGTATGGTTGCCACAGGTCACTGTCAAGACAAGTGTTGACAACCCTGGACTGCAGAGGCTGAGCTTTGGTCTTTGTTCTTCTCCATTTGACCTGCAGTTCTTACCCACATAGACTTTTCTCTCAAGGAATTAGTTTCTTTGGAGGACAGCAGTTTTCAGTTGCTCATTTTAGGTTCTGATGGCATTTTTGTGCTCATTTGAGCCTGATCGTGCTGTGTTGCCTGGCCTGGAATTCAGGCCCCTCCTGCCTCACAGGATCACAGCTGTGCCTGTGTCAGCATGGTTCTGACACCCCTGAATCGGTGTATTCTCCATTCGACTTCTTATGGCTTCTACTTTCTTTCTTTTTCTTTTTTAAATAACAAGTGTTCACATTCTCTCCTTACAAACTGAAAGTAATGCTTTTTTTAAAAATTGGTTCTGGCTGGGTAGTGGTAGAGCACACCTTTAATCCCAGCACTCAGGAGGCAGAAGCAGGTGAATCTCTGAGTTCAAGGACAGCCTGTTCTACAACTAGAGTTCCAGGACATACAGGACTACACCAAGAAACCCTGTCGAGGAAAAAAAAAAAGAAAGAAAATTGGTTCTGGGATTGAACTTGGGGACATGAGCATGGGTAGGCAGGCATTCTCCCACTGAGCACATCCCCACTCTTGCTTTCTTTTGTCATCTAGTGTTTTAAATACATTCATTAGTGTTGTGTGATGTATGTTCATGCTGCTGGAGGCGCATGCCTGCTTCCACATAGCTGTAAAAGTCAGAGGACAGCCTTGTGGAGTTGGTTCTCTTCATATCCACACAAATGCCAGGAATGTGTGGGAAGTGCTTTTATCTGCCAAGCCATTCTCCAGCAAAACAAGGTGACCAGTCTCTGAGGGCCTCATAGGGCAGTCAGGTGAAATGGGGATCTTGGAACTGGTGGGTGGTGAGCTCAGCCTGGGGTCTAGCTCTGCAGCTGGACACTGGTACCTGCTGCTGGGCTCCTTTCCATCAGTCCTTCCCAATACCTTCTCAGGTGTAGCCCTCCTGGCCAATGCCCCTGAGAGGGTTGTAGAACGGCGACGGCGGCCAAGGGACAGCCCAGTCCTGAGCAACAGTGGCCCTAGAGTCTCCTCCAGGTCGACCAAACAGAGGTCGGCACTCCTGTCCCCTGAGGAGCCACCAGCCTCCCACAGGGTGAGTGTTGAGATTGGAAATGCCCATAGCCCTTGCTAGCCAGGGCTGACCCCTGCTCCCCACCCCACAGGACCGCCTGAGCCAGGTGCTGCGAGACCTAGAGGAGGAGAGCACCCCCATTGTGAAGCTGGGGGATGCCAGCATTGCAGCGCCCTTCACCTCCAAGCTGTCCTCCATCCAATGCAGTGAGTCCCAAGTACCTAGCCCTGCCCATGCCTGGAGCCATGCTTACCCAGTGCCCTGTCCAGTCGTGCCCAGAACCATACCACACCCACCCAGCACCTTGCCTACTCATGCCCTGCTTCCCCACAGTCTGCCACGTGATCAAGCAGGGCCGTTGCACGTTGGTGACGACACTGCAGATGTTCAAGATCCTGGCCCTCAATGCCCTCATCCTGGCATATAGCCAAAGTGTCCTCTACCTGGAGGGTGTCAAGTTCAGCGACTTCCAGGCCACCCTGCAGGGGCTGCTGCTGGCCGGCTGCTTCCTCTTCATCTCCCGCTCCAAGGTGGGCCCTGGACTGCCTAGGGCTAGCCACAGGACATTTTAAGAGCTCTTGTGGATTGCAATTCTCATCCCCAAGTTCCAGACAGAGACCTAGAACCCAGAGGCAGGAGTGTCCCTGAGACTGCATAGGACATGCATACAGGGTTGGGTTTGTCAGTGATTATTACTAAGGGTGTACCACTGTCTGTGAGCTTGGGGTTCAGGCGGGTCACAGTCCCCAGGGCAAAGGAAATGATGAATGAGAGCAAGCAGAGGACACAGTATTGTGAGGGGGAAAGTGTGTCACAGGCTTTAGGGGCTGGCCTCAGGGACAGCCAGGGAGGCCTCCTGAGGAAAGGGCACTGCCACAACCAGGAGTCTGCACTGGTCGCTGATGTGTCGAAATAGAGGTCCCATTGGCCAGAGGATGTGTGTGTCAACTTCCCTTCAAGGTGAGGAAAGGCTGCACAGAACAACTAGAAACAAAAGTTCTGGCTTAGGCTTCCAGAAGTTTCAGGGCATATTCAGAGCGTCTCACCTCATAGCAGCTAAAAGAGGAAGGCCTGGGATTGTCCCCAAGGCTACACTCCCTTCATGCTGGCCCCACCACCTAAGCTTTCCTCAGTCCAGGCACAGGTCAGAGCCTTAGAGATTAGTCACTTTCTAAATCCCCTACTATAACATGTTCCTTGGGACTTCTGAGGACATTTCAGATCCTACCTTAATAGGGTGGGAAGCTAGCAATCTGGACCAGGCCCTAGGCTCTGACTGCCATCTTGAGAGTAGGGAAAGTAAATCTGTTTCCTGACAGAGACCTCCATTGCTACCATGGAGTACAGACTATTTTGGGCATAGGCAATCCCAAGATCAGGATGAAACAAGATGCCTGAGGAGACAGGAGTGTCATCTCACTACCTGTTGAGTGAGTAAGCTGGTTATGACTGTCAGTCCTGCCCCACAGCCTCTCAAGACTCTCTCCCGAGAGCGGCCCCTGCCCAACATCTTCAACCTGTACACCATCCTCACAGTGATGCTGCAATTCTCTGTCCACTTTCTGAGCCTTGTCTACCTGTACCGTGAGGCCCAGGCACGCAGCCCTGAGAAGTAAGTGGGGTTCCAGGAGGAGAGGAGGGAGGGGCAGCCAGCCAGGCCCTGGCTCTGTGTCAGGGCAGTGAGAAGCCACAAAGGGTGCCTGAGCAGGAGATGGGTACTGACACCCATATACTCCTGTAGGCAGGAACAGTTTGTAGACCTATACAAGGAGTTTGAGCCAACCCTGGTCAACAGCACTGTGTACATCATGGCCATGGCCATGCAGATGGCTACCTTCGCCATCAACTACAAGGTGAGGCCCCACAATCCTCCCCATTCCCACCCAGCCTACCCCCTGCTCAGCCCTCCCCTAGGCAGCTGTCTCTTTTCATTACAGGGCCCACCCTTCATGGAGAGCCTGCCTGAGAACAAGCCCCTGGTGTGGAGTCTGGCAGTGTCACTGCTGGCCATCATTGGCTTGCTCCTTGGTTCCTCACCGGACTTCAACAGCCAGTTTGGCCTTGTGGACATCCCTGTGGAGGTGAGTGTCCCTGAGCAATGGCCCCTGGCTTAGCCCAGTCCGACCCAGCCATTGGCCCAGCTCACCTGTCTCCTCCTTGACAGTTCAAGCTGGTCATTGGCCAGGTCCTGGCCTTGGACTTCTGCCTGGCACTCCTGGCTGACCGTGTCCTACAGTTCTTTTTGGGGACTCCGAAGCTGAAAGTGCCTTCCTGAGACGATGGTGCTGGTATCCACCACCTACCCTGGCTGCCACTGGGCAGGAGCACCGCGCCCCATTGCTCCAGAAGGGAACACTGCTCCCATCTCCACAGTGAGGCAGCCCCGCCTTGCCCTTGGAAGACTGAGCTGGGATCCTTGTGGGCAACCACTGGCCAGGCTAGTGGAAGCAGTCCTGGCTAGCGCCTTTGGTAAATAAATTGGCGTCTGCAATTTTATGAAGTCTGCCTCCACTTGTCTGTGCCACACAGGGCCCCTGGGAATTGGAGGGTCCAGGTGGTCACCAAAGAAGGGCCTGGTATCACAAGCCCAGGGAGGAGAGTGACACCCTTTGTGGGCATTCAGCACTTTGTAGGCCAAGCCTGGAGCTAGGGACCTCAGGTTTTCTAGTGTCATGCCCATCCTGTATTTGTTGGGCTTTTGGCATGTCAGGCCCTGGGAGAAGCAACAGTGTGCCTTCTTCAGTGCTATTGTCTCTGTGGTTAGATCTCACTCAGGGTCCTAGCCACCATCTCCTATCACAAATGCGGCTGCCACTGGCTGGGGCCCTCAGCCACCACTTGATAGTCTCCTTATTTTCAAAGGAAAACACGTGCAGGTGGGGGACTCCTGAGCCTGGGATAGTTCTTGGAGGTCCCAGTGCAAGGTGTTTGTGTCCCTGCCTGTCCCTAAGTACACTGACTGCACTGAAAGGGAACCGCCTCAAGAGCCTGACCCAACCAAACATTTAATCCCAGCACTCAGCTGACAGAGGCAGGGGGATCTCTTGTGTTTGAGGCTAACCTGGTTTACACACGGAATTCAGGCCAGCCAGGCTAAATAGTGAGACACCNAAAAAAAAAAAGGAATCTGACCCATGAAAGCCACAGGGTGCTGGGGACTTAAGGTTCGCTGCAGTCTTCATAGGGGGCGCCCTGGATCTAAAATCTTGGGCCGGGCGTTCGGTCCAGTCACTGGGCGGGGCAGGGTTCCGGAGCGGGAAACCCAGGCTTGCTTGAAGGGAGTACTGCCAGGCATTGGGGTGACGTACAAATCT
Source organism: Neotoma lepida (assembly GCA_001675575.1). Classification (NCBI taxonomy): domain Eukaryota; kingdom Metazoa; phylum Chordata; class Mammalia; order Rodentia; family Cricetidae; genus Neotoma; species Neotoma lepida. Next base: position 485,748 of record LZPO01116606.1, on the reverse strand, counting down.
ACAGAAGGGACCCCTGGCCCACTGAGGCTCAGCTACAAGGAGCCTGGGATGAGCACTGGAAGCTGGTCAGAAGTCCGATGGCGGCTTCCGGGAGGGGCGTGTCGTCTCGGGGCGTGGCAGAGGCGGGGCGGGGCGACACCACGGGCCCTCGGAGGCAGGAAATCGGGGCTGGTCCCGGGCGGTGCGCAGCCCGCAGCCCTGTCCCTATCTCGGCTCCGCTGTGCGTTCCCCACCCCACCCCCTTACCCCGGGCCTCGCCATGGACGCTATGGAGACAGGTAGGGGGTGGGGGCCGGGGGGCCTCCCTTCACCGCTCCTCAGCTCCTAACCCAGGGAGCCCCACTTACCCCTGAGCTACTTTACAGCCGAGAAAGAAGTACTGGCACGGGAAGGACGTGGGGAGGTTCGCGCACCTTGGAGACCCCCAAAGCGCACAGGGCACACGACTCTAGCCCCCAGCCCTCCGATTGCTCTGCAGAACCCGCACCCCGGATGCCTGGGGGAAGGGGCCCAGGAAGGGGAAGTGGCCGCTTCTGCTTCTGAATATACGATGGATGGGGGCAGGGTGTCACAGCCAGGATCCCTGCAGGGCTCCTGGAGGCTAGCGGGGGAGGGGGCGGGCATCAGGCCAGGGGGTGGCGGCAGAATTGTGACCAGGTTTGGGTTATGTTTTCGGCTGTCTTTGTGTGTGTCGAGGGTCATTCAGTCCTGTTTCTCGTGGTTTCAGCCGTACCGGCGTGTGTTTATGCCGCAGGCTAAGTGTCTGTGCGTCCCACGTGTGTTTCCATCTGTCTGCCCTGGGGTCCATGTGGCTCCATTGTCAAGCTAGTCCTCTACTCCGGCAATCGTGTGTCAGCTGCATCTGTTTTCTTGCTTTGCTTATGTGTCCGTGACTGTGAGCAACCGCTTCTCTGATTTGGTCCAAAGCTCACTGACCCACCAAAGCTCACTGTCCCATCCCACACTAGTCTTAGACCAAGACTCATTCAGGTCTCTGTTTCTATCTCTCTTCCACCTCTGGATGAGGTGCATGTGGATTGCTTTGCCACCACCGTGGGTGGAAACAGACAGTGGTTGGCTCATGTTTTCTTACACTTCCCTCCCCCAGAGTTAACCCCAGCTCCCGAGGGCAGGAAGAGGTACAGTGACATCTTCCAGAGCCTGGACAACCTCGAGATATCATTGGGGAACGTGTGAGTCTGAGCCTGTCACCACATCTAGCCAAGCTCCCTAACTATCTGCTGCCCCACATCTGGACACACTGACTTCCAACCTCCTGAGCCTAAGATAGGACCCTCCCAAACACCTGTGTGCCTTCTGGCATTCTAATTACACAGGTGTTTGGGTATATCTCAAAAGTGGTCCTGAGACACACCACACACACATACACAACCTCATAATCCCTTGAAATGGTTGAAATAGCTATAATCCCACTCTGTGAACCCCTAAATTACCTAAGGCCTTTCAAACCCTTTCTCAAGTCATGTTTATAGGAAAAGACCTCACCTGGGGATGTGGCTGAGTAGTAGGTCAGGTGCATAAAATCCACAAGGTCCAGCATTTAATCCTGCCTGTATCACAGAAGGAAAAGGGGGGTTAGGAGTTCAATTGATAAAATGCTTGTCTGGCATACACAAAGCCTAGATTCCATCCATAGTACTGCACACACCNACCAGTGTGGTGGTGCATCCATGTAATTCTCACACTTGCAGTGGAGGCAGAGAATCAGGCTGACACAGTGAGTTGAAGGCCTGCCAGGATACATGAGCTTCTGTCTCAAAACAAGCAAACCACAGCCTCACCTGGCTCCCTTAAATCGTCAGATCACACCTTCTAAATCACAGATAATACCAAAGACTGTATCTCTCCCTTCTCCTTCAACTGTCCTAGCATCCCCAGGACTCTTTCCCAATAAAGGACAGTCTGGGCAGAAATGGCTTCCTCATACCCTTATACTTCTACTCCACTCCCCAGGGCTTTTGACCCCCTGGCTGGAGACCTTGTACTCAGAGAAGACCTGGAGCCCGAGAAGACTGCCACAGTCACAGTGGTGAGTGAGGAGGTAGGGACAGGATCAGGGTCCTCAGTGAGGCAAACCCCTGTCTTGCTTGCTCCTGAATGCTGTCTCTCATCCTCTTACCCCAGAGCACTGAAGCCAGCTGTTGGAGTGATCCCTCCCCTGAGGGTCCTCTACCCCTCACAGGTAGGGGAGGATTTCAGACAAGGATCGGGGTGGGGCATAGAGGAGGTCATTTCTTTACCAAGGTATCACAAACCCTGTTCTGTGCCAGGTTCAGTGGACAGGGCAGAGCCCACAGTGCCTCTGTCCTAAAGGATTCCCCAGTCTTGAGTAGAGAATCTGTAAATTATGATACTGACTGATCCCAAAAGGGGCTTTAGGGATCCGTGAAGGTGTGGAACAGAAACCATGAGTCTGGTCTTGGGGTGCAGGGAAGCTTCCTTCCCTGGAGGGCTGGGCTCAGGGCTTTCCCTATGTCCCAGAGGAAGAACTAGATTTGCGACTCATTCGGACCAAGGGCGGCGTGGATGCTGCCCTGGAGTATGCCAAGGCATGGAGCCGATATGCCAAGGAGCTACTGGCCTGGACAGACAAGAGAGCCAACTATGGTGAGGCTTCCTTTCGCCCAGCCCCTGATGGCAAGCAGGACCCAAACCTCAGCTGCCTGTAGATCCCCACTGTCTCCTCCCCTTAGAGCTCGAGTTTGCTAAGAGTGTCATGAAGATTGCTGAGGCTGGCAAGGTGTCCATTCTCCAACAGGTACCAGCCCTTCCCAGAGCCCAGTTTCCCCCCCCCCCATCCTCCATCCCTCTCTGTTCAGTTCCTGAGCCAGCCCTGTACTCCACCTCAGAGCCAAATGCCACTCCAGTATATCTACACCTTGTTTCTGGAGCATGACCTCAGCCT
>LZPO01116606.1:462535-474941 GCA_001675575.1 Neotoma lepida | reverse complement strand
GGTCAGAGGACAATTTTCAGAATCAACCCTTTTTCCAAAGTCTCATTTCTGCCATGCTTTATACTCCAGTATAGCTGACCAGTGGGTGCTTCCCACCTCACCATAGAAGAACTGGTGTTGTGGGTGTTTACCCCCAATCCAGTTTTTTCAAAAAAACCTATTTATGTATTTAGTGGGAGAGTCACACGGGCATAAGTGTGAGGTCAGAGGAAAGCTTGCAGGAACCAGTTCTTTCCTTCTACCAAATAGGATGTGGAAAGCAAACTCATTGTCAGGTCTGGTGGCAGTTACCTTCACCCATGGAGCCATCTCACCAGTCCTACCTCTGGCTCTTTGGCTTTGTGATTGTTAACCAGAATGGCTCAGTTAGTGCTTTTACCCACTGAGCCATTGCACCTCTCCCCCTCCTTTTAAAATTTCCTCCACTCACTCCAGTTTGACTTGTGCTAGCTTTAGAGGTAAAACATGGGTAGTAGAATAATGGCTGGGCCAGCTTTGTCTAGCACAGTCAGCACCATGCATTTCAGATCTATCAGTGAAATAGATTGATATTCAAAGACCTCCTCTTGGTGTTTGAGCCAAGAGGAAAAAGACCAAAGATAAATATGCAACATTACGTGGTCCTGTGAAGAAAAGAGAACAGAATAAGGGATGCCCCAAGGTGAGGTCTAGAGGACTTTGTAGCAGGGAATATAAGATGGGCAAGTCTTATGGAAAGGTGGATTTGAGCAGACTACCATGACATGGGGGTGGAAAGAGGCATGGGCAAATGGGGCAGGGTGTACCAGGCAGTGGAACAGCGGGTACAAAGGCCTTGGGGTGGAAGCATGCATGTTGTATGCAGTCCTGTATTGTAATTAGTGAGTAAGGGAAACAGGAAGGAAGCAAGGACCAGGCTGCAAATGATTCTCAGTGGCAAAGTGCTTGTCTACCATGTGTAAAGTTTGGGTTTGGTTCCCAGCACTAGAAAAGAAGGTTAGCCAGATGGCTCTGCCAGCTGCCATGAGCACAGGGTGTGAGCAACAGATGAGTACTGGCTTTGTGCAGACAGTGTGTATTGAGACAGGATCACTCACTGAACTTGCAGCATACTATTTCAGCTAGGCTGGCATGCCAATGAGCTCCCAGGACCCCTGCCTCCACCCTATAATATAGTAGTTACAAGCACTCCCAGCCGTGCTTAGCCTTTTACAAGGATGCCAGATACTCAAACTTGAGTACTCATGCTTGCACAGCAAATCCTCTGATCCATTGAGCCACCCCCACAGACCTCGAAACAGGGATTTTACTGTTGGGCGTCACATTCTGGGTTTCTTCCTGCAGATCGCAACTCTGCAGAGCGACCAAAGGGAGGAGAAGGAGGTGGAAAACACCAAAGATGGGGCAGGGGAAGGTGAGTGTCCTGGGGAGCTCTCTCTTTGCCCCAGAGGTGCTTGACTGACAGGTCACTTCTGGGGGTACATCATGAGATCTTGGGGATGCTTAGCATTCATCACTCCACAGGGTCCAGCCACAACCCTGAGGATTTGCTCCTGGGAACACAATCCCGGGGCCACTTCAGCCGCCAGCCAGTGAAGTATTCCCGGGGAGGTGTACGACCAGTCACTCATCAACTGTCCAGCTTGGCTCTGGTGGCTTCCAAGCTGTGTGAGGAGACTCCTGTCAGTGTCTCAACAGTGAACAGAGGTAGTTTGAGGGGACGAAGCCTGGGTCCTGCTGCTGCCTCCCCTGAAGGCAGCCCCTTGCGCCGGAACCCTCTGCCCAAGCACTTTGAGATCACCCAGGAGACGGCCCGGCTACTCTCCAAGCTGGACAGTGAGGCTGTGTCCAGGGCCACCTGTTGTGCTGATGCTGAACCTGAGGAATCTGAGGAGCATCTCTGATCACCCACCAGCCTGTGGGACCCAGGACTGAGTTGATGGCCCTATATGTCTTTCTGTCTGCCCTATCTGGTGACCAAACCAAGTCAGTGGTTTGTGGGGAGAGATGAGGTTACCAGAGAGTTGGGTAAGGGAGACCACCCATCTTGAGGAAGTCCTAAAACACTTGGTTGCAGTGTCTCAACATCTCTCTGCCAGAGAAGGTTAAAACAGCAAGGCAACACAGGTGCACAGGCGATTCAGGATCAATACTCAATGGTCAAAACAGGTCCAAAGATCCTTGGGGTCTACCCCAGTCTTTGACCTCTGAGACAGATGTCTGACTACTTTGATCAAATGGCTCCTGGCCCTGCTGCCGCTTGCCTCCTTGACAAATTCCAAGTGAATAGGTGGGTGTAGTTCAGCCCTGTCACCTTATATTACATCTTTCATTGTTTTGGTTTGTTTGTTTTGAGACTCGGTCTCATGTAGCTCTGGCTGGTCTGGAACTCCCTATGTAAACCAGGTTATAGAACTCAGAAATTCTCTGCCTCCCAAGTGCTGTCCAAGTCAGGATTCTTACAACGTCTGAACAAACCCATGTCCTGCCGCCGGTGAGATGGCTGAGCACAATGGTGCTTGCTGCAAAACCTGACCCATCTTAGCTGGATCTTCCAGTCCCACTTGGTGGAAGGAGGGACCCAATCACTGCAAAATGTCTGACCTCTGCACATAAACATGCACATGCACAAATAAAATCCACCAGTCAGTGGTAGTGTGCACCTTTAATCTCAGCACTCTGAGTTCAAGGCCAGCCTGGTCTGTAGAGTTAGTTCCAGGACAGCCAGAACCACAGAGAAACTCTGCTCAAAAAATTTAAAAAAAAAAAATCCTATTATGTTCTTGCACATCTGTCTTTGCAAGGGAAGGATGACAAAGATGAAGTCACCAGTAAGAGCAGTGTCTTTTACTCCATTATTTCCCCTTTATTACTGAACTGATGAACCAAAGCCTCTAAAAACCACCCTGTGAAACTCACAGGCAATTAGCTCAGGGCCTGGAGCCCTAGATGAGTCACTCAGGCCCTGTCAGAGAGCTCTGTGTCCCTGATCCGGTTCTACATAATCAAATACAACCCGATGCAGATAATCAGGACAATGGGGCTGTGTGCTACAGACTGGGGGAGGCCAAGGGAGGAGGCTGCAGGCCAGAACCAGCAGCAGGCTGAGGGGAGCCACGGGAAGCCAGGGTGGCCACAGGGTCTGGGTCGCGTGCAGCAGTAGGGCGGGGGTCCAGCCGCAAGCTTGACTACGACGGGGCGGGGCTTACAGCTCGGTACAGGATTGGACAGGAACAGGGGGGCGCCCCAGAGGCCACCGCTGCAGATCTTTCAAGCTGCCAGGTGACTCAGCCCCAAAGGCGCGAAAGGGCAAGCACGTGAGGTGCGCGAGGGACGGAGTGGAAGTGGTGTCCCACGTGGGAAAACGGGGCTGTTAGGAGGAGGTGGGATTACCGCAGTTTCAGTAGACTATGCTTCGACGTGGGGGTGGTACATTCCAGGGGGCGGGACAACCCCCAAAGGCCAAGAGCTGGGGCAGGTAGGGGCGTGGCCTTAGGGCCCCGCCTCTCCCGCCTCCTCAGCCTGGGGCTCCAAGCGCACCAGGCGCAGCTGCGCAACCGCCCTATTGCAGGGCCATGGGTTTCAGTCCTGCCTCGACCCCCCGCGAGCCCGCCCCATCTGCCGCTTGACTAGAGACCCAGGTAAGATGAGCACCAACCAGACCAAGGGTGGGTGCAGGCTTCCAGAGAGAGTGAGGCGCGCCCCTTCTCCGCAACCCTTCCTCTAGCCCAGAGTCGTCTGCAACACCCTCTTTTGTCCCGGAGGCCTCTTGGTCCTCCGTCCCACCCCGGAGTGGCCTGCTTCCAGAGCTCTTGAACGGAATCCTGCCTCTAACTCAACTTATAGGGCGGTCTCTCTGTCTACTCTGCTCACGCTAAGTCACCTCTGTGCCTTGGCATTGCTCACCGGGTGCTGACTAGGACCCTTGCTCTGGTGTGCAAACGCCCCCTGGCCTCTGCACTGTGCAAGGACCCTGGCTGCCCTGCAGCTCACGCAGCCACTGCCGCAGCGAACCCTCCCATACCCCTCGGAAACCACAGGTGTCCACCTGGTCTCAGATTGGAGGCACGAGGCCTCGAATTGCAATGTAGATGCATTTGCTGTGGGTCCTTCAGATTTAAAAAAAAGCAAAAAACAAAAACAAACAAAAACGATTAGAGATCCTTTTAAAACTTGTCATAGCAGCATTAAGCAGAGGCAAGCGGATCTCTGTGATTTTGAGGCCATCCTGGTCTCACAGGGAGTTCTAGACCAAGTGGGATACGTAGTGAGACCCTGCTTTATGAGTAGATAAACAGAGCTTGTGTTTTTTAGGTCACTCTGGCTCTCACCACAGACACCTTGCTCAGAGGGCCTCTGAGTCTGTGGGTTGCACTCACCCAATCTTGATTCTTGTCTCTGGCCACTGCCTGTTCATGCCTCCTTTGACTTCTCTTTTTCATATCCACAGGTGGTCATCATGGGTCAGTGCTACTACAATGAGACCATCGGCTTTTTCTATAATAACAGTGGCAAGGAGCTCAGCCTTCATTGGCGTCCCAAGGATGTGGTAGTGGTGGCTCTGGGGCTGACAGTCAGTGTACTGGTGTTGCTCACCAATCTGCTGGTTATTGCAGCCATCGCCTCCAATCGACGATTCCACCAACCCATATACTATCTGCTGGGCAACTTGGCTGCCGCTGACCTCTTCGCTGGCATGGCCTACCTCTTCCTCATGTTCCACACTGGCCCACGAACCGCCAGGCTATCCATCAAAGGCTGGTTCTTGCGACAGGGCCTGCTGGACACCAGCCTGACAGCATCAGTAGCCACACTGCTGGCCATCGCTGTAGAGCGGCACCGTAGTGTGATGGCTGTGCAGCTACACAGCCGCCTGCCCCGGGGCCGTGTGGTCACTCTCATTGTGGGTGTGTGGATGGCTGCACTGGGCCTGGGGTTGCTGCCTGCACACTTCTGGCACTGCCTCTGTGACTTGGACAGTTGCTCACGAATGGTGCCCCTGTTCAGCCGCTCCTACCTAGCTGTGTGGGCCCTGTCCAGCCTGCTCGTCTTCCTGCTCATGGTAGCCGTCTACACACGCATTTTCTTCTATGTGCGTAGACGGGTGGAACGCATGGCGGAGCATGTCAGCTGCCATCCCCGCTACCGAGAGACGACACTCAGCCTAGTCAAGACTGTTGTCATCATCCTGGGTGAGTGGGTACTCTGACAGCAGCTTCGGGGATCTAACCTCCATAGGACCCTGGGAAACCAAGGAAGTGTCCTGATATTGCAGGAAGGGAGGAGATGTTCTCCAGGGAGGTGGTATTCTCAATGTAGGGGAAAGGAAAAGAGAACAAAAGATGAAACCCCCATGGCAGGACCAGGCAGAGCCTCCAAAGAGGAAAAGATGCCCTTCAGCCAGCCTACACAGAGGTTTTGTTTTTGTTTTTTAAGACAAGGTCTCTCTACATAGTCCTGGCTGTCCTGGAACTCACTCTGTAGACCAGGCTGGCCTCCAACTCACAGAGATCCGCCTGCCTCTGCCTCCCAAGTGCTGGAATTAAAGGTGTACTCCACCACCACCCAGCTGGTTAATTTTTTTAATGCAGGGTTTCATGGAGTCCAGGCTGACCTTAACTCTATATGTAGCTAAGGAAGGCCCTGAAGCCCTGACCCTCCTGTGTCTATTTCCCTGGGTTGATGGGCATGTGCCACCATACCTGGCTCCCCTTTGGAGTTTAATTCTTCTTTTTGGGAGCTAGAAAATGGCTTGGTGATTACGAGCACTTCCTGTTCTTCCAGAGGACCCAAGTTCAATTCCCAATACCCATATTAGACAGCTCATAACCACCTGCAACTCTAGCTCCAGGAGATCTGAGGTCCTTTTCTAGCCTTCAGGACAGAACCCATATGCATCCGGCTTACAGTCATACACATGTACACACACAAGTAAAAAAAAATTTTTTTTTGACATTTATTTTGTGTATGTGTGCACAGATGTGTGTACACATACGCTTCAGTTCATTTGTGGAGGTCTGAGGACAATGTCTGGGAATTAGTTTTCTCCTTACTCCACATGGGCCCTGGGAATTGAATTTGTCCTCAGTCTTAGCAGTAAGCCCCTCCTTGGGGCTTTTAGCATAGGAGAAAATCTATTCCTGGTCCAGGATTGATTCTCCCCAGTGATTCCTGGCCCACTGCTCTGTAACCAGCCTGTCCCATGATGAATTCCTGTCCCATCCTTTAGTGAACAAATCTCCTATAGAAGGTTCCAGGGCCCTGGGCTACTTTGTCCCAGGTAGGAAAGGTATCCTCTGGTAAATGGAGAAAAATGTCTATCCCTCCTAGTGGTTCTGCCCCTACAGGGACCTTGTGTGGTATATGCCTGAGCACAAAGCAGTTCAGGCAAGTCTCCTGGTAGCTCACCATCATCAACCCCACTCCCACCCCACCACCCCACTTCCTGCCTCTGTCCTGCAGGGGCATTCGTGGTGTGCTGGACGCCAGGCCAAGTGGTGCTGCTCCTGGATGGTCTGGACTGTAAATCCTGCAATGTCCTGGCTGTGGAGAAGTACTTCCTGCTCCTGGCTGAGGCCAACTCACTGGTCAACGCAGTGGTATACTCCTGCCGAGATGCTGAGATGCGCCGCACCTTCCGCCGCCTCCTCTGCTGCATGTGCCTCCGCTGGGCCAACCACAAATCTGCCCGTTACTCATCTTCTGCCCAGATGGGTGCCAGCACCCGAATCATGCTTCCTGAGAATGGCCACCCACTGATGGACTCCACCCTTTAGCTTCCTCGGACTGAGTCAGGAGACGGGCAGCAAGAGCATCGTCTGTCTGCACCCCACAGCCGCTTGCAGTTCTCCTGACCCCATCCAGCCCAGCAGATGCATGGTCTCTCCATAATCCTCAGGCGCACAGATCTGCCTGCCTCTGGACACAGGGATTTGGGGACGTCTCTATGAACCTGGAAGAGCATCCAGAGGGGCTTGGCAATCTGGCTCTCAGTCATCTCAGGTTTTAATTGTTCTTTTAACAGACATTTTCATAGTTTTGCTGTGTGTCTCTGGGATGTCCTGTGGACTGGTTCCTCCTATGTGGTGCTGTAGGTGTTCAGGGTAGAAGAGGTGAGAGCTGTCCCAGGTTACACCACCCACTGTTACAGGCTAGACTATAGGTGTACTGTCTTCCTGAGGCTAGTTTGTTTTTGTTTTTTTTTTTTTTGAGACAGGATCTCATGTAGCCTAGGCTGGCCTTGAACTCACTGTGTTGCTGAGGATGGCCTTGAACTCCACCTCCCAAGTGGTACTGAAGCTGACTCCTTAGGAGTGTTGAGCAGCCTCTGAAGGCTCACCTGGCTCCATTAGTGTGGAGGGACCACACAGTACAGGGCAAGCCTTTCCACTCGGAGGCTGCCAAGGTTGTTTGGTTGGTTGGGTTTTTTTTTGTCATTAATCTGCCCCTGTGTCCTGGAATTATCTAGCATGGCTCAGAGCTGTCGAGAATCCTTCAACATGGAATCCCCTGACCCTGATCTAGATGTGTATAAGAGACAGGATTAGAGCTCTGTACTACCATCCCCGGCTTCTGTCTCTTCCTGGAATCTTGCATCTATTTCCTTCTGCCTACTGTCCTTTTTACCGTCTCCCTCTTCAAGAACCCAGGGTGAGTTCTGGTTTTTGTGAACCTTTTCCTTCGACCTGTCACCTCCCAGTATTATTATTATTATTACTATTATTATTATTTTAAGACACAAAATCTCACAACATAGCTCAGGCCATCCTAGAACTCACTATATAGCTCAGGCTAACTTCCAGTTCTCAGCTGTCTTCCTACCTCAGCTTCCTGAGTGCTGGGATGACGAGCCTGAGACACCATATTGAGATGTAGCCGGTGTCTGACTACACAGCTTGGAAATGACACAGACATGCCAAGAGGGACCAGAAAACTCTCTGAGGAAGGGGCTTCCATGTCCCATGGAGCCTGGAATTAAGTCACAAGTTTACCTGGATTTTCTATTCCTTAAGTCCCCCAAGGCCTCAGATATGCCAGGCCTGAGATGAGCCCTATCTCTGCCCAGAGAAGCCCCTGGCAGTCAGTGTGGACCATGAGCATGGTTCCTGCTCCACCTCACCAGAGAAGTCAGAGTTCTATTCTCACTTGGGATCCACATGCCAAGCAAGGGCAGGAATTTGAACCTCTGTCTTATCTAAGGCCAAATTCTTCAGGCATTAGAGCATCTGTTTCCAAAGAACTGAAAATGTCTCTATCTCTACAGTAAATGTTCTCTATTTTCCCACTGCTGGGACCTTGCACATAGTAGGCAGTTCCCCACCACAGAGCTCTGTCACAGGAACCATTTCCAAAGGGAAAACACCCATCCCTGCCTCTGTGAGGACTAAGCTGAGAGGCTGGGTAGTTCTTGACCCAATGTGGCTAGTGTGCACCTACAGCCAGAGTCTCTCAAGGTGACAACCCAGGAACTGCCAGGTGTCCATATAGGACCCTGTCCCTACTTCTGTGAAGCTCCGGGCCTGCTGGACCTGTGTCACTTTGGGTATTGAAGTAGCAAACCAAGTCCTAAATCTCGACCCCCTGATGGCCTCCAAAGGTCAGCTATCTCACCTGTACTTAGTCTGTCCTGCAGCATCCTTGTCCAGGTTCTGCTTTTTTCTTTCTTTTTTCCACTTTATAAGTGTTATGGGGTTTTTTCTTTTTGTTTTTTTTGTTGTTGTTGTTTGTTTGTTTGTTTTGTTGTTGTTTTTTTTTTTTGAGACAGGGTTTCTCTGTGTAGCAGAAGGATCTCTGTGAGTCTGTGAGTTCAAGGCCAGCCTGGTCTACAGATTGAGTTCCATCACAGCCAGGGCTACACAGAGAAACCCTGCCTCTGCCTTCTGAGAGCTAGAATTAGAGAGTGCCTAGCTGTGTGCATATTTTTGTATGAATGTGGATGTTCTTGTACTTTTGTGTGCATGTGGAGGCCGGAGGTTCATGTCAGGAGTATCGCTGGAGGCTCAATAAAGCAGGGCCTCTCAGTCAAACCCAGAGCTCACCAAAACAGCTAGTCTCACTGACCAGCTGTTCTGGGGAATCCTTTGTCACTGCCCTCCAAGGCTGAATTATAGTCACTCCACCCCTACATTTATGTAGATTTTTGAGGTTCTGAATTCTAGTCTTCACACTTGAGTGGCAAGCACTTTAACTGCTGAGCCTTCCCCTCCCCCAGCCCAGCTTGATCTCTCCTCTGCCAGGTGGCATCAAGTTTTTGTCTTTTTAGACCATTGGAATTTCTACCACCAAATCAGGCCTGTGTAGTGCTGTGCCACTGGCTGATATTTTGTACAGGGCACCACTCTCACCCCCTTCTAGGGTTCTGATACTTCCTGTTGCTGGGGCCAAGCCTATGGTTTCCTTCATCAGAGGGTTTCCCCTGGTTCTTACACATTTGCTTTTCTTGCGGGGTGCCTCTGAGGTCTCCCTATTCCCCCACCAGCTGCTTGAGTTTCCTCTTCAGTAACAGAACAAAGATGGGCTTCCCAGTCATGCTAACCCTCATTGAGCCTTCATCTGAATTCTGTCTCAGATCAAACAGATTCTAGGAGGTTCTGTGACTTTGGAGAGAGATTTGTGTCCCTTTTTCTCTTAGGAGCCTGTTGTCATGTCATGAATCCCAAACAAAAGACAAAAGGCCCGTGAGAGTTCTGTCTGACTTGAGGTATGCCCAAGAGTAGGCATTCATTTTTTAGACACATGCTAGCATTTGCTGGACCTGGAACGCTGGGGTTGGAAGGAATGGACAGGCCTAAGATAAGCAGGTAAACGTGCCAAGCCTGACAACATGAGTTTGATCTCTGGGCCTATATGGTAGGAGAGAACCAAGTCCTGAGAGTTGTTCTCTGACCTCCACACATGCCATGGTACGTCTGCACTGACACCGACACACCACACACACACACACACACACACACACACACACACACACACACACAGAATATTTAAAAGAAAAGAACAAACAGGTTGAGGTCATTCCTAAACTGGATCTTGCTAAAACAATATATAGAGCTGACTTTTTCTCCAGTGGAGAAAAGTGCTCAGTTCTAGCTTCCTTCCTGCATATCTACATCCTTCCACATATCTACACCTCTCATCTGGCCCCTCAGGCAGGTATAAGGGGAAATAGAGGAAATAGGGTTCTGGGGACTAGCCAGAAGGGACTATGCCTGAGGAGCACAGTAAGGGGCCCCAGAGGGGCTCAGGATTGTGGGGAACAGTTGTATAGCGATTCCTCCAAGGTTGGATATGGCCACTGCCATGTTGACTCAGCAGCTGTGTTCATTCACACAGGACCTCACAAGATTGGACCACTAACGTGCTCTTGTAGAAGGAGAGGACATATGGGGCTGCTCTCCTCACAATGATGAGGGTGGGTGACACACTTCAGTGCTGTAACTGCCCATGCTCCTGTAACCTCAATAAAGTCCCGGGTTCACAAAAGTGGACTTGAGTGAAATTGTTTCTTCGGTCAGGCTACCCTCTTATCAGGGGTGCCCCCCCAGAAACAGTCACATGACAGGGACATTGAGGCTCTGAGGTCTGAAGAGTTCTGAAAAAGGTATATTAAGAAGAGTGGAGGACTCTCGGGACTGGTGGAGAGGACTCAAGATGGGAGGGACTGTGAAAAGGAGCCAGAATTTAGAGGAGCCTAGTACTCAAGTATGGGAGGCCCTGAGGAAGGGGCAGGACTGAGGAGTGGGGATTCTGAGGAGTTGTGGGGAACTCTGGAGAGGAGCCAGAGTTCTAAGGATCTAGCTGAGGTGGTGAGGGAGGTGGGAGGGGTGGCAGGAGTTCAAGGGCATTCTCAGCTACTAGTAAATTTGATGTCAGCTTGGGCTATACGAGACCATGTCTCAACAAGCTGGAAAACTAGGAAACAGGTGTAGTTCAGTTGTTATAGTGGTTACCTGGTATGCATGAAGCCCTGGATTCCATCTCTAACACCACACAAATAGGATACTGTAGCGAGCACCACCACCCCAGCACTTAGGAGGCAGAAAACCAGAAGGTTGAATCAAGTTCCAGCAGCAAATTCAGTCAATTTTCATTACATAACAAATTTGAGGCCAGGCTGGGCTGCATGAGACTCTGTCTCAAGTTATTTGTTTTTGAGACAAGATCTCTGTACATAGCCCAGATTGTACTGAAACTCACTATGTAGACCAAGCTGGCCTCGAACTCACAGAAATCTGCTTCTCTAAATGCTGGGATTATAAGCCATGTACTACCATGTCCAGCCACAAATTTTTGAAAAGTTCTGAGGAAGGGAGGTATGCAAGTGGAGGCAGGCCTCTGAGGAAGGAAACTCAGAGATGTGGGGGGCTGCGAAGAATCTGGGCCCTGTGAAGAAGTGGGAACCTGAGCCGACCCAGGGACCAGAGAGAAGGCAGAAGCGCTGGAACGAACACCCAAGGGGTGTGGGCCTTTGATGGGGACTGGAGCCAAAAAGTGCACCAGACTTAAGCAAATGCAAGTGGTCGTCGTTACCACGGCAACCCTCAACCGGGTCTTGATGGCAGTTGAGAAGGCAAGTTTCTAACCAGTCGCTGGGAAAGGGGAACAGTGTGTCTCGCTGATTGGTGACGGCGCCCGCGGGGGGGCCTGTCCTGGGGGGAGGATGCAGAAGAGAATCGCTGTTTCCTAGACAACCCTCAACGGGTTCCTCAGCATCCGTTGAAAAGACTGTTTAGGGCGCGTCAGGCGAGAGAGGGCGGTGCACTGCGCCGATTGGTGAAAGGCGCCTGCAGGGCGTTTCCGTGGGCGGTGCGCAGCAGCGATTGGCTAGTGGGCGCGAAGGGGGCGTGGCGCCTGGGTCTGCGGCGGTTGGCTGCTGCGCACGCGCGAGAACTCCGGGCAGGACCTGTCCCTCAGCGCTGCTCGACCCATCGCCCATGGCCGCCCCGCTGCGTCCCGTGCCGCCGCAGCCCGCCCCGCGCCGCCGGGCGCCCGCAGCTCCACTGGGCCGTGACACGAGCGACGTCCTGCAGCAGATCATGGCCATCACCGACCAGAGCCTGGACGAGGCTCAGGCCAGGTGCGGCGCCCAGGCAGGGAGGGAACGGGCGGAGGCGGGATGAGGATGGGGACAGGTGCGGCAGAGCTTGGAGTGATGGACAGGCGGGGCAGCCTCTGGCCAGAGGTCGTGAAGGATGGCTTCGGGAGGAAAGGGGGCGTCGGAGCCCTGGGAACACGAGACGTTGGAAGGGTAAGTGATCTAGTCATCCGTTATTGGCTAGGGCGAGTACCGCAAGTTTGCAAGGCACACAGTTGACTATAAGCGACTTAAGAGCTGAACTATTTGATGAAGGACCCGCTGAGAACTTTCAGAAACGATTACGGGGAGCTGTGTGTACGTAAGAGGGCACCCTTCTCCTCCGCCGCCTTGCCT
>LZPO01116606.1:430720-445520 GCA_001675575.1 Neotoma lepida | reverse complement strand
TTGATCCCCAAGATTCAGATTGTGGGAGGAGACAAATTGTCTTCTGCCTTCCACACAAATGACAGAAATAAATAAATAAATTTAATTTTAAAAAAATTAACATGTTGCACACACCTCACACACACACAGCAGCAGCAGCACACACCACTTCATTTGTTAGTGTCCTTGTCTGGATTGTTTTGGTTTTGGTTTTTTGAGACAGTCTCACTGTGTAGTCCTGACTGTCCTGAACTCATTCTGTAGACCAGGCTGGGCAGGAACTCACAGAGATCTGCCTGCCTCTGCCTCCTGAGTGCTGGGATCAAAGGTGTGTGCCCGGCTGAATATTATTTATAAAGATTTATTTTAGGCCTGGTGGTAGTGTTGAACGCCTTTAATCCCAGCACTCAGGAGGCAGCCTGGTCTACAGAGGAAGTTCTGGAACAGTCAGAGCAGTTACGAAGAGAAACTCTGTCTTGGGGGGAAAATGTTTTGTTTTATTGCTGGGTGTTGGTGGCGCACACCTTTAATCCCAGCGCTCAAAAGCAGAGGCAGGTGGATCTTTGAGTTTGAGGCCAGCCTGGTCTACAGAGTGAGTTTTAGGACAGCCAGGGCAACACATAGAAACCTTGTCTGCAAAAACACCAAAAAAAGAAAGATTTATTTCATTGTATATTTATGTGCATATGTGTGTCCTTTCTCTGTGGGGGTGTATACAATTGTGAGTGCTTTGTTCCCAGAGGTCAGAAGAGGGTATCTGATCCCCTGGAGCTAGAGTTATAAGTGGTTATGAGTCGCCCAGCATGGGGGCTGGCAACCAAACTTCTGTTGTCCTCTGCAAGAGTAGTACAGGCTCTTAGCTGCTGAGCCATCTCTTCAGCTCCACCCTGACTGGATGTGAAACAGATTTATTTGAATTAAGTGTGGCAGGATGACACACATGGAGACACGCACTTTTGAAAGAAAAGTTTGCTCACTGCTCCCAGGAGGGAGGGGCGCACCATACCATGCACAGCCATGGCCATAGGTGAGTGGTGTGTGTGTGGTGGGGGTGTGTCTGTCTGTCTGTCTGTCTGTCTGTCTGTCTGTCTGTCTGTCTAGGCAGTGGCCCAGACCTTTGGTAGGATTTTCTCCAGATTGAACTGGATGGGCTGGGCAGGCCAGTTTGAGCCAGCCTGGAGCTGGATGGAGTTGATCCCTGCTCTACTCTGGGTCATAGGGCATGTCTCTATTTGTCTAGGACCTGGAACATGGTGACTGAGGACAGGGAAAGCCTTGGTGATGTGCGAGATGAGAGTTGTTGGGGGAGGATTTTGGAGTAGCTGATGTGCTTGTGGAAGGCAGTTTTGCTCTGGCTAGGAGTTAGCTGGCCCCAGGTTGGCCAACCCTCTTAAAACAGTAGAAACCCAGCAGCCTCCACACTTCATGTTGGCAACTGCTACATTTCTGCTTTCCTTCATGACAAGATGGCTGAGTTATAGCTGCTGTTTCTGCTTCCTCACACCTCCACCTTCCCCATGCTCTGTGCTCCACCCTCACTGAGTCACCCTGGAACTCTAGAAAGTCCCCTTCTCCTGGCATGTTTTTCCTTGGTTCCTCCTCACTGCCACTTGGGCTCCACTGCCTTCCATGTGACCTCTGAAAGGCTCTGAGCTTCAGTCTGGGTCCCCTGTCCCCTTCTATGGAAATTTCCTCAAATCTCCAGGCCAGTGATTACCCAGCCCTATGCTAGTGCTGCTCCAGCCTCAAGCTGCTGGCCTGCCTACGTGCTCAGGGGCTGCACCTGTGAGCTGCTGAGGCCTGCATCTGCGCCTGCGCAGTCTCTGATCTAGGTCTGGCATCCATGCAGAGCCCAGACAAGAAATGCTGCTTGCTTCAGCATTTTCTTTTCCCCAAAAATCTTTCACCACTTTACATGAAGGTCCTTCAGATCTACTCCCCAAATTAAAGGTCTGTTGTTATGTCTATGCTGAGACCCCGGGCTAGCTGCAGCTCAGTCCTGTTCAGGCTTGGTGGCTTCCATGGTTGGTCCCCTGGCTCTTCCTTCCTGAAATCTAGCCTCTAAAGCACAAACACTGCTATGGGTTTTTTTGTTTCTGTTTTTTGTTTGTTTGTTTGTTTGTTTGTTTGTTTGTTTTTATTTTCTGAGACAGGGTCTCTCTGTAGCCCTGACTGTCCTGAGGCTCTCTATGTAGACCAGGCTGGCCTTGAACTCACAGAAATCTACCTGCCTCTGCCTCCTGCTTGAGTACTGGGATTATAGGTGTGTGCTACCACATTCAGCCCACAAAATACATTTTTAAAATGTGTTTCAGGGGCTGGAGAGGTGGCTCAGAGGTTAAGAGCACTGTCTGCTCTTCCAGAGGTCCTGAGTTCAATTCCCAGCAACCACATGGTGGCTCACAACCACCTGTAATGAGATCTGGCGCCCTCTTTAAAAAAAAAATGTGTTTCAGACTGGCTGTGGTGGTGCATGCCCCTAACCCCAGCAGGTAGGGGACTGAGAGAGATGAGTCAAGAGTTCAAGGCCAGCCTAGGCAATTTAGCAACATGCTGTCTCAAATTGAAAGTCAAAAGTAAAGAGGACTCCCTGTGAAGCTCAATGTAGGGGTTTGCCCAGTGCTGGAGGCCCTGGGTTTCATTCCAGCATACACACAAAATTAAAATATAAATATTTCACATAGCCTGATGTGGTTCATGCTTATAATCAAGCATTCAGGAGTGGGAGGCAGAAGAAAGGGAGGGTCAAGCCTAGCCTGAGCTACAGGTCTCAAAAGAACTAAAAGTTTGAAAAAGAAATTATGTTCCAGCCCAGCATATGGCACATACCTGCAGCTCCAGCTCCTCAGGGGGCTGAGCCCAGATCCCTTAAGCCTGGGAGTTTGAGGCCAGCTCAGGCTACATCACAAGACCTCATCTGAAAACAATAAATAAATGTATTTCACTTAAGGCTAGGCAAACAGGTCAAAGGAATAGAATTGAGACAGGGTCTCATGTCACCACATATCCCAGGATGACCTTAAACTTCTGACTCACCTGCTTCTATCCTCTCTAAATTCTGGATCACAGATGTACACCACCACACCTGGCTCAAGTGGTGCTGGGGCTCAAACCTACGGCTTCATGCACACTAGGTAAACTACTGGTTAAGCTGTATCAACTTGTGTGCAAGCAAGTGGTGTTTGACAGGTGTGTACCAACACTTTTGGTGGGGAAAAGATGAACTCTCGAGCGGCACTGGAGTGTGTCTCCACTGGATTTCTGTTGCTGTGATAAACACCCCGACAAAAAGCAACTTGGAGAGGACAGGGTTTATGTCAGCTCACAGCTCAGTCAGTCATGGAAGGAAGTCATGGCAGGAGCTGCAGCAGAGGCCATGGAGAACTGCAGCTTCCTTCCTTGTTCCCCAGGGCTTACTCAGCCTACTTTTCCAGGCAGCCCTATAGCACCTGGCCAGGGGTGACACTGCCCACAGTGAGAGTGTGGGATACAGCCCACACTGGGCCATATCAGTCATTAATCACACAATGCCCTTCAAGCTTACCTACAGATCACTCTGATGGAGGCATCTTCTCAACTGAGCATCCTCTTCACAGAAGATGCTAGCCTGACCAAGACAGAAGACTGACTAGAACAGCTCCCCATCTCATCTCAGACACTGGGCTGCAGATGAGGCTCCATGGTAGAACACTGGCATTACATACTGGGGAGTCTGGCTTCAATTGCCAGCAACACAAACACACACAGATCAGACGTCTAAATATAAGAGCTAACCTTGAATAATTTAACTGTCTTTGTGTTTTCAGACATCTTAGCTCAGGCTCTCCTGACACTTACAGTGGCCTGTCTGCCACCTGAGTGCCAGAATCACAGGCGTGAGCCACCATACCTAGCTAACTTGTAAAACACTTTGAAGAAAATGTTGATACATACACATCTTAACCTGAAATTAAGCAACGATTTATTAGAAATGAAACTTAGTTGGGCCATGGTGACATACATCTTTAATCCTAGCACTTGGGAGGCAGAGGTAGGAAGATCTCTGAGTTCAAGACCAGCCTGGTCTATACAGTAAGTTCCAGGACAGCAGAAAAAGAAAACAAAACAAGCAGAAGAAATAATACTTAAACCCCAATCAAAAAACCAAAATAAGTCAGTTAGATTTCATCTAAATGGAAAACTCTGGATCCATTTAGTATGTATGTATGTCCTGTGATCCCAGCACCAGAAGGCTTAGTTGCAGGATTGGGAGTTAGAGCAGCCAAATGATATCTAAAAATGGTTAAAGTAGACTCCCTAAAGCTGTCCTCTGACCTCCATACATGTAGCTGTACTTTCTCATACACAAACACATATAATTGTGATAAAATTAAAATAAGTAGGGGCTGGAAAGATGGCTCAGTGTTAAGAGCACTGGCCCCTCTTCCAGAGGACCCAGGTTCAGTTCCTAGCACCCACTTGACAACTTACAACTCTAGTCCTAGGACATCCAGCAAACACCTCCCACAGGTACCAGGCACATTCGTGATGTATAGACATACATGCAGGCCAAATACCCATATACTTAAAATAATAAAATTTAAATAAATAAATAAACAAACAAAACCCTATTCAGAAAGTAAAAAAGACCCCAGAAAGGGGGTTCACATAGCTGACAAGCTGAAGCCAATAGATATTCCTGCCCATTTTTCTTACAGCTCACCAGGGAGATATCACCCTGTTAGGATCCTGGAAAGTCTCACAAAAGACCATCATCCACATATGCAATCAGCAAGAGCATTTATTATCTTGAGAAATATTCCAGCATGCTAGGGCAGTCCATCCACACAAAGGCAAAATGGCAATGACCCCCGAGAGGAGCTCGCAGGCAAATAGCTAAGAGGAGTTAGGTCATCTCAGATATGACTGGCTTTAGCAAGTAGCAATCATATTAGTAAGTTCTAATTGACTAGGGCAAGTCAGGGGCTGGTTAAGGCTACAGCTTTCCCAGTTTGGGGCAAGCTGGACAAGTCCCAGGCTTTGTCCTTGAGCTGCTGTGGAGGATGGCTCAAGCCTGGTACTATATGTACCAGGCCTCCTTATCCTTGCTGTCGGATGGGTGGGGGGGGTGTTGGAGATTGATTGTCCTTTGTTTGTGGCTTCCTCAAAAACTGCTTGTTTGGTTCCAAGAAGCAGGGACCGAAGCCTAGTTCTTTTTTTTGTTTGTTTGTTTGGTTTTTCAAGACATGTTTTCTCTGTGTAGCTTTGGAGCCTGTCCTGGAACTCGCTCCAGGACAGACCAGACTGGCCTCAAACTCACAGAGATCTACCTGCCTCTGCCTCCCGAGTGCTGGGATTAAAGGTGTGCGCCACCACCGCCCAGCCCGAGGCCTGGTTCTTAACTGAGTTATTAGGACAGGCTGTCATGATATTTGCCTGGCCCTCTCAACCCCAACTGAGAAATGGGGAAGACTGGGACAAGGGCTTTAAGCCCTCTTTTGGCCTCCATGAGCGCTGCACAGACATGATGCATAGACATACATACGGACAAAACACTCACACACATTAAAAAACAAAAAAACAAAAAAACACAATTTAAAGAGTGAAGTTAAGCCAAGCTTGGTAACTCATGCCTTTAATCTTAGCATTCAGGAGGCAGAAGCAGTTGGGATTTTGTGAGTTCAAGGCCAAGCCTAGTCTACAAAGTGAGTTCCAGAACAGCCAGGGATACACAAAGAAACTCTGTCTCAAAAATACCAAGAAAAAGAAAGAAAAAAAGAAAACCAAAAAATGTGACAAAATTAACCATGGCGTTACTGTGTGCCCTGCAGCTGTATTGCAGCATATGGTCACAGTCTTGTGCAGTGTTTACAGCCACATTGCTCATAAAATGGAAACAAAGCTCCATCAAGATAAGTGATGGCTGGGCAGTTCATGTGGTAGAACACTTAACAGAGCACCTCATAAACTGGGGTGCATACCTGTCACCCAGAACTCAAGTTAGAGGGAGAAGGATTGGGAATACAAGGTTATCTTTGGTTGCATAGGGAGTTGAAAGCCAGCCTGTACTTGGGGAAAGGCTAAAAAGGCTGTAGAAATGACTCAGTCATTAAGAGTGCTTAGCAGGTGTGGTGGCACAGACCTGAAATTCCAGAATTCAGAAGATAGAGGAGGGATCAGAAATTCAAGGTCATTCTCAACTATATAAAGAGTTTGGAGCCAGCCTGGACTAGATGAGAGTCTCAAAAAAGGGTGGGTGAGACTCGAGAGATGGCTCAGTGGTTAAGCTCAATGACCAACCATGAGAAAGGACCTGGGTTCAGATCTCAGCACCATTGTAACAAGCCAAGTATGGTCTCAAATGTGTTAGTGATTCTAACTCTGTGGGGCTGAGAAAAGGGGGTTGCTAGGGCTTGACGGCTACTACCTAAGTGGGTGAGGGTTTCTCTCTCTCTCTCTCTCTCTCTCTCTCTCTCTCTCTCTCTCTCTCTCTCTCNCNCNCNCNCNCNCACACACACACACACACACACACACACACACTTACAGACTCACATACACAAGAGTTAGAGAATGGGTGTGGGAATGCTTGAATGGTGAGCAAACTGTCCCATAGAAAGTACTAGTCAGCCAGGACAAGGAGTAAAGTACTTAGCCATGCCATATTCCAGAAGGCCATGTGTTGTATGATTCCACTTGTGCAAAAAGTCCAAAAGAAGCATAAAAAGAGAAACAGGAAGATCGATGGTTGTTGGATGCAGGGAGAGCATGGACCAGCAGCCAGTGAGCACAGGCTGTCTTGGGAGAACGACTGTGGTGTGAAGTTAATGGCAATCATTGCACAATGAACGCACTACAAACCATAGAATTGGACACTTCAGAAGAGCAAATTAGGGGTTGGGGAGATGGCTCAGTGGGTGAGAACGCCTGTGGTGCAAACATGAGGACCTGACTGAAGCCCCCATGTGATAATAGAAAGCTGTGCAGCCATGGCAGGTGCTGAGCACCCTCTAGGACACTGGGGAAATGAGACTCCTGTTCATGCCTATTCCTTGGGTGGACCACTAGGTAGAGGATGGTGAGAGCATTGCTTACAGATCTTCTGACCTTGAAGTTGGTGTTCTATTTTCCTTTTTAAATAAAATTTTAGATCTGTTTTATAATTTTGTGTGTATGAATGCACCACATGAGTGTCTGGTGCCTGAGGAGATGAACCTCCATGTGGATGTTGAGAATTGGACCCAGGTCTTTTGCAAGAATAAGTGCTCTTAACCACTGAGCCAACTCCCCAGCTCTGACGTTGGTGTTATTTTTTTTTTTTAGATTTATTTTTATGTGGTATATTGCCTGCATGTCTGCATGAGGATGCCAGGTCCCCTGGGAGTGAAGTTACAGACAGTTGTGAGCTGCCATATGGGTGCTGGGAATTGAACCCAGGTCCTCTGGAAGAGCAGCCAGTGCTCTTAATCACTGAGCCAACTCTCCAGCTCTGAAGTTGGTCTTCTTGATGAGCTGCTGGCAGTATGCAAAATTCCATGTATAAAGGAAAATTTTTTGAATATGTGTAAAGCATCCCTCAGTATCCAACCAGAACTAGTTCCAGGACTGACTGCCCCCAATGCAGAAGAGGTAAAAGGCACAGGTACTAGGTTCCTTATGAGCTCTGGGACATCTGTGTGGAACCTGCACATCCTGGGGGGGTGCTGGATGAGTCACAACACCTGAAGCTAGGCAGATGTTTTGTTAGCAGGTTTTGTTATTTTTTAAATTACATCTACTTATTTATTTGTGTGTAGAGGTCAGAGAAGAGCTTCCAGGAGTCAGTTCTCTCCTTCCACCTGTGGTCCTGAGGATGGAACTCAAGTCATTAGACTTAATGTCAAGTGCCTTTACCCACTGACCCATCTCCCCTGCCCTGTAAATAGTTAGTGTGGTGATTATATTGTGTCCCCCAAAATATTGTGTACCCTAATAAAACTTATTTGGGGTCAGAGAACAGAACAGCCACTAGATTAAACATAGAAGTTAGGCAGTGGTAGCACATGCCTTTAATCCTAGCATTCCCGAGGCAGAGATCCATCCAGATCTCTGTGAGTTCAAGGCCACACTGGAAACAGCCAGGCATGGTGGCACACACCTTTAATTCCAGTGGCACACACCTTTAATTCCAGCACCTGAGATCTCATGTCTTTGCTTGTGAAAGACACATGCCTTTAATCCCAGAAAGTAGTGACAGGAAGCAGAAAGGTATATAAGGTGTGGAAACCAGAAGCTAGAGGGCCTCTTAAGCTTTCAGGCTTTGAACAGAGTTCAGCTGAGATTCATTTGGGTGAAGACTCAGAAGCCTGCAGTCTGAGGAAACAAGATCAGCTGAGGAGTTGGCAAGGTGAGGTTGGCTGTGGCTTGTTCTGTCTCTCTGATCATTCAGAATTTACCTCAATACCTGGCCTGGTGTTTTCAATTAATAAGACCGTTTAAGATTCGCTCTACAAGTTAGTACACCATTTACTATTTATATCATATTACTATTTATTATACTATATGTTATTTAAGAATGCTGATGCAGGCCTGGAAAGATGGCTCAGTGAGTAAGAGCAGTGGCCACTCTTCCAGAGAACTCAGGTTCGATTCCCAGCACCCACATGGTTTCTCACAACCATCTCTAATCCAGTTCCAGGGTATCCAACACCTTCTGGTCTCTATAGACACTAGGCATACACATGGTACACAGGCATACATGCAGGCAAAACACCACACATATAAATTTAAAAGAAAAATAATGATGAGGAGGGAAAAGCCTGTATAGCCTTTTAGAAAACCAAATTACTTTTTTATTGTTTTCCATCCAAGATTGAAATTGGTTTGGTTAGTTAGTTAGTTTGTTTGCTGGGGATGGGACCCAGGGCCTGGAGCATGCTGGACAGGCACTCCCACTAAGCCACACCTCTGCCTCCTTGTTTGGTGTGAGGCATGGAAGCCAAGCCCTCAGATCTGGTATATTAGTTACTTTTCTCAAGGCTCTGAGGAAATGCTTGTTGTCAGGTTGCACAACAATGGCCTTTACCTGCCAAGACATCTCTGCTGTCCTGTTTTCTGTGGAGTCTTTACTTTGGGGCAGGATCTCATGGATCCCAGGTTAGCTCAAACTCAAACCTCACTATATAGCTGAGACTGGCTTTGACCTCC
Source organism: Neotoma lepida (assembly GCA_001675575.1). Lineage (NCBI taxonomy): Eukaryota > Metazoa > Chordata > Mammalia > Rodentia > Cricetidae > Neotoma > Neotoma lepida. The sequence continues at coordinate 436,379 of LZPO01116606.1, read as the reverse complement.
TTCTTGGTCCTGGGATGACAGGTGTGCACCATGGCATTTCTTTCCAATTTTGTTTGTTGAGACAAGGTCTCACTATGCAGCCCTGGCTTGCCTGAACTCATTTGTCAACCGTGCTGGCCTCAAACTCACAGAAAACCACTCCTAACATTTCTGTTGTTGTTGTAGCCCTGGCTAGCTTGGAACTCTCTGTGTAGGCTAGGCAGGCTGTGAACTAGGAGATCCACCAGGCTTTGCCTCCAGAATGCTGGGATTAAAGGCTCATGCAACCATGTCCAGCTCTGAACATTTCTTGATCCAGTCAAGTTGATAATCAAAGTTCACCATCCCAGATTGCACACTTCTGTTTTGATTTTGTATGAATCAAAGTGAAGTGGAATACTTTGTCCTGTCTTTACAGGGTGTGACCAGTGTCATCACATTGGCTGCCCAAGCCTAGCTTCTTGAGAAGGAGGCCCCCTGTTCCCTATGAGCTAATTTTCTCATCNTGTCTCTGCTGCCTCTTTCAGAAAGCATGCCCTGAACTGCCATCGAATGAAATCTGCTCTCTTCAGCGTGCTCTGTGAGATCAAGGGAAAGACAGGTAGGCAATTCTAAGACTGCCTGGCTCCCACCTCGTGTGCTGCACCTGTCGGCCCCTCACAACACATGGTTCTGCCATCTTTCAAAATTCAAACAACAAAATTTTATTATAATTCACGTGTCCAAGGTTATCCCCATGGAAGTCTTCTGCCTCTGCATATACTTGTATTTAAGAAGGGGGTGGTACATGGGGCCATCGTGTCGTCCAGGCCCAGGCTGCTGCATAGGGCCATGTCTGGGTCTGTGGCCTAGCAGCAGCCAGGGTCTGAGTTGATGTCCGTGACTCCTGTTGCCACTGAGGGCTGTGCAGATGCCTGTCCAAGACCTTGCTGCTGCTGGGGCCATACTGATCTGGATGGCCTTTGCTGCCACTAGGGCCATGATGATGTCCGGGCCTAGGCTGCTGCCAAGGGCCATGTCTGGGTCTGTGGTCCTGCTGTAGCTGGAGTCTATGATGATGTCCATGACCCTGTTGCCACAGGGGGCCATAGGAACCATGCATGTTGAAATCCAAGGGCCATGCTGAGCCAGCCACGCCCTTCATTGGCCCTGGAAGAGCTGGTCCTGCCCCTCGCTGGTCACTGCAGCAGGAGAACTGCTCCCTCACCCCTGAACTCGGGAGAGATGGCCCCACCCCTCACCGTGGATGTGGAAGAGCTGGCCATGATGGCTTGGGCCTAGGAGAGCTGGCTCTGCCCCTCACCTGAGGGGGATGATGGCTCAGACCGACTAGCTCAGCTACCACCCAGGCCCACATCCTGGGCCTTGGGTTGGACTACTCTATCATCTACCTCATCTACAACCTGCTGGAGTGAGTGAAGGGACTGGTTCTGCAGAATGGTAACTTCAGGATATCCGAGAGGAGTTTTGGTGAGGGTCCAGTGATGACGGTGTGCCAGAGGCCTTGAACCAGACCAGTGACTCATTGCACTGAACATTTTGTGGGTGAGGCTGTTTGGACAAAAGGGGTGACTGCATGACACACCACAGCATCCAATGCCGCTAGGATGAATGAAGAGATGTTGGAAAGATGGAGAATTGAAGTTGTTTTTTGTTTGTTTGTTTTGTTTTGTGGATAATTGATTTGGTGGGAGGTTCTTTAGGGGAGGATGCTGCAGGGGTGAGGGGAGGATATGGAGGGACTGGGAGGTGGGCGGGATTGGGGTGCATGATGTGAAATTCCCAAAAAATCAATAAAGAATTATGTTATTTAAAAAAAAGAAAGAAGAAAAGGGGTGGTATGGGCTAGCCAAATAGCTCAGTAGATAACGGCACTTGCCACTCTCTGTGACTGACCTGAGTTCTGTCCCCAGGACCCACATGATGGAAAAAGAGAATTGACTCTGACCTCCATATATGTGTTATGGCACATGCCCTCATCTTACAAATAAAGGAGTATAGTTAAAATAAATTAAATTTAAAAATTAACAATAATAAGGGAGGAATCCCAGCACCTCAGAGGAGAGAGGGAGAGCGGAAGTTACAGCTCAGGGTCTAGACCAGTCTGGAAAACATGAGATCCTGTCTCAGAAACAAACAAATGAAAAGAGGTGTGGTTGAGGACATAGCTTAGTGGTTAAGTCACTTGCCCTGCAAGCATGAGGACTAGATCAGATTCCCAGATCTATGTAAATAAGAGGTGGGCCTGGTAGTTGCCTGTAGTCCTAATAAGATAGGGTCCAGGGTCAAGCTGCCTGTTCGGACTAGTCAGATCAGTGAGTTCTGGGTTCAAGTGAAAGGCCTTAACTCAGTATGTAAGGAAGAGGGGCTGGAGAGATGGCTCAGTATGTAAGGGTATGGGCTGCAGAGATGGCTCAGTGGTTGAGAGCATTGGCTGTTCTTACAGAGGACCCAGGTTCGATTCCCAGCCCCCATGTGGTGGCTCACAACCATCTGTAACTCCAGTTCCAAGGGATATGAAGCTGCCTTCTCACTTTGCAAGCAGGCAGATGTCATGTGCACAGACATGCATGTAGGTGAAACACCAATACACATATAAACCAAGGGAAGCATTGATGCCAACCATGGACCTACACAGACACGAAGGTATATCTACACACATTGTACACCCACACATACGTGCAAAGAAAAAGCCAAGCCTGGTAGCACAGTCCTATCATCACTCAGGAAGCTGAGGCAGGAGATTGCAAGCTCAAGGTGAACCTGGCCTTCCTTACAAGATCTTATAGGGAGGACCTTGTAAAGCCAGGCATGGTGACTCACACCTTTAATCACAGCACTCAGGAGAGGCAGGCATAGCTCTTCAGTTCAAGGCCAGCCTGGTATACATAGTGAGTTCCTGGACTTCCAAGGCTACAGAGTGAGACCCTGTCTCAAAAACCAGAACCTCAAACTTTTTAAAAATAGTTTATTTTTTGTGCATTGGTGTTTTGCCTGCATGCATGTCTGTGTGAGGGGGTCAGATCTTAGAGTCACAGACAGTTGTGAGCTGCCATGTGGGTGCTGGGAATTGAACCCGGATTCTCTGGAAGAGCAGTCAGTGCTCTTAACCGTTGAGCCATCTCTCCATCACAAACCTCAAACTTTTGATCCTCCTGCCTCAATCTTGTGAGTGCTGAGATATCTGCTTCCATCAGTCTGATGGCTCCAGGGAGGGACTTCCTGTGAGGGACTGCGCACTGCTGGCACTTTTTGCTTCTGTCTGTTTCATGGAGGGGAAAGGCTACAAGTGGATCTATTGTAGCTTATGCCATACTTTCATACTTATTGAGAGGCTGAATGGTGTTCTACTGTGTGCTTTTTCTTTCTTGTTTTATTTGAGACAGAGTCTCATATCCCAGGCTAGCCTCAAACTATGTAAGCAAGGCTGGCCTTGAACTTGTGATCCTCCTGCCTTTGCCTCCCCAGTGCTCAGGTGCCAGGTGTGCTCCACTGACTGAGACACAGCCCCAGGCTCCATTGTATGCATGGAGCACATTTTGTGTATCCGTTCCTCTGACAGATGCATGAGTGTGTCCTTCTTAGCTTCTGTGAACAATGCTGTGATCCAGGCGTGCACAGAATCTGTCCAGAGTCCCTGCTCTTATTTTTGCCTTGTTCTTTTTGGCAGTGCCAGGAGGGACCCAGGAGCTCATACATACTGTGCTGGTTTAGTTCCTTCTCTTGCTGCTGTGATAAAAACACCCGGCTAAAGCAACGTGAAGAGGAAGGGTTTGTTTTGGGCCCTGGGTTCAAGGGACACAGTCTATCATGGTGGGAAAGCTTGGTGGTGGCAACAGCTGCTCTGCGCTGTAGAGAGGGAATGGGAAGCAGCTGGTTCTCCTTCCTCCTGTCTGCTACCTCCCAAATCAGCTGGTTCTCCTTCTTCCTGTCTACCAACTCCCAAATCAGCTGGTTCTCCTTCTTCCTGTCTACCAACTCCCAAATCAGCTGGTTCTCCTTCTTCCTGTCTACCAACTCCCAAATCAGCTGGTTCTCCTTCNTCCTGTCTGCCAACTCCCAAATCAGCACTACCAGCTGGGAATTTTGTGCTCAGACACAACAGCCTGGACCAAGCAGTGGTGGCTCACGCTTTTAATCCTGGCACTTGGGAGGTAGAGGCAGGTGGATCTTTGTGAGTTGTAGGCCAGCTTTGTCCATAGTCTTGAGTCTAGATCAGTTAAGGCTACATAGTGAGACCCTCTCCCATAAAATAGAAATAAGAAAAGAAGAGAAGAGAAGGGAGAGACAGGACTGGAGAGGTGGCTCAGCATTTAAGAGCGCGGCTGCTCTTCCAGAAGTCCTGAGTTCAATTCCCAGCAGCCACATGGTAGCTCACAACCATCTGTAATGAGATCTGGTGCCCTCTTCTGGCATGCAGGTGTACATGCAGATAGAACAATGTATACATACTAAATAAATATTTTAAAAAAAGAGAGAGAAGGGGAGACAATTCTGTCTTAATGGCAGTTGATTTGCAATACCATATTAATTCATGGACTAACTCACTCTGGCACTTCCTGGGCTGGGCCTTAGCTGCAGTGGGCGCCAGCATCACTTGCTCTCAGCACACTCGCTGGCCTGTGCTGTGCCCTGCTGTCTTCTCACGTGCTTGTAACCCAGAAGGCCGCGTCCACCTGCTTTCCAGTGCCAGTGTCGTTTCCTTGGTTTACACTTATTTTCTCAGTTTCCTTTAATTTCGGTTTTTAAGTTTGTAAATTAAAAATTTTAATTTTTTTAGTTTGTTTGGTTTTTTGGTTTGTTCTGTTTTGGTTTTTTGTTGTTGTTTTCAAGACAGGGTTTCTCTGTGTAGCCCTGGCTGTCCTGGAACTTGCTCTGTAGACCAGGCTGGCCTCAACTTGTAGATATTCTTCTGCCTCTGCCTCTTGAGTGCTGGGATTAAAGGTGTGCACCACCACCACAGCCAGCAAATTTTTAATTTTTTAAAATAAAATGTAATTACATCATTTTTCCCTCCCTCTCTTCCAACTCTTCCTATGTACTCCCTCCCTCTCCCCCTCTCAAATTCATGACCTCTTTTTAATTATTGTTATACACACACACACACACACACACACAGAGTTAGGGAGAGAGAAATACAATCTGCTGAGGTCATTTAGCTTTGCCTGTATGTATATGTTTGCAAGGCTGACCACTTGCTGTTGGGTAAAAATCAGGGAACTCATCCCTGGGAAAGACTGATTATCTGTCTGTCTGTCTGTCTGTCTATCTATCTATCTATCTATCTATCTATCTATCTATCATCTATCTATCCATCTATCATCTATCTATCTATCTATCTATCATCTATCTACCTGCCTTCCTTCCTATCTCTCTCAACAGCCAACTGCCTGTAGCTCTTCTTCTAGGGCTTGGACCCTGTGAGATTTCTCTACTCACGTTAGCACATTTATTGGTGTAGTCCTTATTCAGGTCCTGTTTAAGCAGCCACATTGTCAAGGTTTCATGGGTGTGGCTTCTCTGTCATTTGTAGGAGACACATTCTACTGGTTTCTACACTTCCTGGTTTCCTGGCTCTTACAGTCTGCCCTTGTTCTTTAGTGTGGGGTTGTGTATCAGCTAGGGCTGGGCACCTCTCAATCGGTGTTCTCTGCATTTGACGAGCTTTTTGTAATGTTCT
>LZPO01116606.1:403555-414977 GCA_001675575.1 Neotoma lepida | reverse complement strand
CGAGACAGGGTTTCTCTGTAGCTTTGCGCCTTTCCTGGAACTCACTCGGTAGTCCAGGCTGGCCTCGAACTCACGAGATCTGCCTGCCTCTGCCTCCCGAGTGCTGGGATTAAAGGCGTGCGCCACCACCGCCCGGCTGCAGCCAGTGTTCTTAACCAGTGAGCCATCCTTCCATTTCCCAGAGCCTCACTCTTTTTCACAGCTGAGTAATATACCATTGAGGAAGGTGCCGTTCTAGACAAACACCCAGCTGAGGTGCAGGGAAGCTGAAGGCAGTGGTCACCGCCACCTTTCACATCCTTTGGGTACACAGCCTTGGATTGAGCACCTTCCCAGCCAACTCTCAGGCTGCATAGAAAAAGCTTCAGATTCTGTAAGTTTCTCTGTGTGAAGTGATGCACATGAATAGGTGGAGAAGGGTGCTGCCCCAGAAGCCTGGCAAGACTAGCATCACCCTAGAGCTGTTGACAGCCCTCCCTCCATTTGAGGCTCCCACAGTCCCCGTGAACTCTGTCGGGATCATACGTTTTCTTGGTCTCTCAGCAGAGAACTGAGTGAGATAGAATTCCTCAGGAAAACCGGCTCAGGGAGGGAGACCTAAGAAGAACCATGCAAGTAAATGCAAATAGGATGTAAATAAGGGGAATCATGCAAATGGTATGGAAAGAGCACAGAAATGGGCTTAGGGAGAAGTGAGCTGCAGGACAAAATACTAACTGCATTCCTTATGAGGACCAGCTCGGGGACCTCCAGCCACACAGGCCTGTCGACAAGGGCAATCTCTGGTGGATGGAGTCAGACAGCAGCTGACCTGTCACCCTTCTCTTACAATTCCCCAAGCATGGTCTGACCTCTTCAGAGGATCCCCTCAGGTGAAACCCCTGACCTCCACTCCCAGCCTCAGGCTGTTGTGGGGGATAATAAAGGAATAGGACTGGCTGAGGGAAGGGGTCAAAAGTTCAGAGGTTCCCACTTCTCTTCCTACACCACATTTTTTGGTATGTTACCTAAGGACTTATGCCTCCAGCCCCTCCCTGGAGGATTCTAGGCAGAGACCTGAAGAGGCAAGGGCTTCTAACAGTGGTTAGTCCTGCTGGGGGAACTGAGACAGCAAGAATGAGTAGGGGTAGGGCCTGGGTCTTACTGGAGAGGGCAAGTTTTACCTTCAAGAATTTCATGACCCATCGTGGATGCATTCAAGCTCCATGCTGCCACTGAAGGGACTGTGGGAGCCGTGGCAGATGACACATGAGCCGGAGACTGAGTGACCAGAATCAAAGAATCAACCAAAAGCAGGAGGGGCTGTTGAAGACCTCACAGGGATCAGACTGCAGTTATGACTTTAGCCACAAGGGGGAGCAGTCAACCTAAAGAAAAAACAAAACAAAACACTAAATCCTGTCGCCAGACTCCACCAATATTCTAAAGACGGGAAGGAAACCCTCTGAGCCTCAGTTTCCCTATCTGTAATGTGGGGAGGTCACAGGAACAGCCTTCCGGGAGAGGTCAGTGATCGGAAGCCAGGAAAACGCTTCAGCAGCCCACACACAGATGGATGACTGTAAAGCATGACTGTTGGGCTGAGCCCGAAGGGGCTGAAGACTAACAGGCCCAGGTGTTGGAGGGAAGGGGAGCGTGGAGGTGAAACTGCCCTTCCTGCCCTAAGGTCAGCATGCCAGCGCTTCCTGGGGGAAGAAGACTTGGACTGCAAAGGGCGATGCAGACAGGTGGGGCGGGGGTGGGGGTGGGGTGCTCGGCGTGTTATCCCAGGACACCCAGGTCGCCGGTATCAGGCCCGGCTGCGGACGCCCCGCCCAGCAGCAGGTGGCCTGCCAGCGACATTCCTCGGTGCCCGGCGCCAGGCAGCCGCTCCTGCCGGATAAAACGAAGCTGGGTCTGGCTGCATGGGCCTCGTGTTTTTCCAATAGCTTCTTCAGCCACAGCCTGACCACAACCTAGATTCCGTAGGGCTAGCCACTTGGTGTTTGTGTTCAGCCTGGCCAGACAGTAGCGGGGCCAGGCTGGGGCCCGGGCCTCCCAGAAGGTCTGGCTGCCCAGCCTGAGACAGGCTCTCCTCCCACAAGAAGCCCTCGTTATAGTTACCTAGCTGTTATTTCTTTTTCTAATAGTTTTTGTTTTGAGACAGGGTCTCTCTATATAGTTCTGGCTGGCCTCGAACTCACTATAATAGCCATGGATGACGGAGAATTCCTGATCCTTCTGCCTCCACCATCAAGTGCTGGAATGACAGGCATGTGCCAACCTGCTAGGCTTGGCTTTTAAGCCTTAGAGTCAGTTTGAGATGGGGTGGTAGCCATTGCTGGAGGTGCAGCCCAGGGTTGTGGTCCACTTGTCTGTGAGACCAGTTTCTGTGTCTGAGCTGTCCCAGCCTCGGTCTCCCCAGCTGGGAATAGGAATCCATTAGGACACAGGCACACATCTTTAATCCCACACTGGTGATGTTGAAGCAGGTGGCTCTCAAGTTCCAGGACAGCCTGAGCCACATAAAAGACCCTGTCCCAGTTGATGTCAAGCAAGCAGTGAATAGCTTATGTTTAAGTGTTGGCAAGGTCTAACCCAGTAGAGTGCTGGCTTGAGCATTGAGGTCATGTCCGCGCACCCAGGAAGTTCCTGCTGAGCATGGCTTTGCCTCATGCTCCAGATGTGAAGCTCCTGGGAGCAGAGGCTGGTCCTCCAGATGTGAAGCTCTTGGGGGCAGAGGCTGGTCCTCCAGATGTGAGGCTCCTGGGAGCAGAGGCTGGTCCTCCAGATGTGAGGCTCCTGGGGGCAGAGGCTGGTCCTCCAGATGTGAGGCTCCTGGGGGCAGAGGCTGGTCCTTGGTTCATCTACACCCCTACTCCTGTGCTTGAAACCCTCACAAAGAAAAGGAAAACTAAACTCAAGACTTCAGTCTTCTGAATCTAGTCTGGAAAACTCCTATTCACCCTTGAAAGCCCATATTGAAAATTCTCTATCCTTCAGACCCTGACCCTACGAGAAGTTTTTTGTGCCTGTTTTGCTTTGACTGGGGATCCTAGGGGTCATTATCTAAGCATAGCTGTACATGTTGGGAGTAAGGTTGTTCTGTGAGTGTGCCTATGTATATCTGTGTTCACACAGGATCCTCACAAGACTGAGCTAACCTATACACTTCATGAAACAGACTGGGATAGCCTGGCCCTCTGGGGATTGTCTCCAGAAACCCTCAGGCAGGAAGAGGAGTGGAATCTGTGGCCTCACCTCTGCCTGGCTGGTCCTCAGCCTGGCTCAGCCATGCTCCAGCACCGTCTGGGGCCAGGCAGCCTTTGAGGACATAGCTGAGGTTTGGCGGTGCTGCCTGGTTGAGGGCTGAGTCAGCATAGGGAGGGAGTCAGGCCTCTACTGCAAAAGCAGCTGGGATCTTAGAGGCCTGGGCTTCCCCTAGCCCACTCCATCCTTGGGCTTCAAGGGGGTGAGATGTGCCCAGTGCACCCAGCTGTGGGCATCTGGACTCTGTAGGACATAATAGGAGAGACCCTGAGGCCACTAGTCCAGCATCCTAGGCTGAGGTGACTGTGGGGCACAGGCACAGGTGGCTGTGGCATGGCCTCAAGGCATGGGGCTCCATAGAGGTGACAATGCCCTGCCTAGTGCATCTGCAGGTGTCCTAGGATGCTAGACACTAGTTAGGTGTCCAGAAGGTGCAGGGGTGGGGGAGGGATAAGGGAGGGAATATCTGAATGTAAGGGACTGAGATAGGGCATGGCCAGGAAAGCCTGACCTCGGGCCTGATGACAGGCAGGCATGTTGGCTCTGACTGACACATTGGCTCTATGGCCTGGACAGTGGCCTTGGGAGAGGCCACGTCTGTCTCCCCATGTCTATGTCCAACAGCTGAGAGTTCCCTCTCCCCAGGCTGGGGCCTGGGCCTGGTCTCTGTTCCCACCCCAAGGCACCATCCCACAGTGGTGTCCCTGCATCCCCCACTAACTGGAGCCAATGCCTGCCAAGCCAGCTTCATCNCTCGGGGTCTGAGACCAGGACAGACCCATCCCTGCAGCTGATGAGAGAGACAGACAGTGGGGAAGTGGTGGGTGGCTGCGCCAGGCCCACGAGGCCCCTACAGAAGAGCCAGAGATGTTCTGCCAGGACTGAGCTTTGGAGAGGGGTTGCTGGGCCGTGTGGGAAGAACAGACCCCCGTGCCACCAGAGAAGCATGTCCTAAAAGTGAAGTCAGGGGCAGGGATGTCTGTCCTGAGAAATTGTGTAACTTAGGCTGGGCCAACAAGATGCCTCAGCAGGGAAAGGTGCTTGACGCACAAGCCTGGAACCCACATGAAGGAGGAAAGAGAAAAACAACTCCACAAAGTTGTCCTCTGACCTCCATACTCTTGTGACATAAACATGTCCACACATGCACAGACTGCACAGAAAGAAAGATGACTTGACCTCTAGAGGTCTCTCCTTCTAGAAGCTGCTCCCCTCTCTCCCTCTGTGTCTCTTGCTCACTTGTCCCTCCAGGCTTTGCACACTGGACACCCACCTGCCATGCCCTTCCTACCTCACCTCCCCACCAAACCCTTACACATCCTTCAGGACCCAGTTCCTAGCTGGGCATGGTAGCTCACACCTATTCTGCAGTGCTCAGGGTAGAAGCAGAAAGATCAGAAGTTCAAGGCTGCATAGTGAATTTGAGGCCAGCCTGATCTACATGAGGCCCTATCTCTAAACAGAAATGACCAGTGGCTCTGTCCCCCAGGTTACAGTGTCCACACCAGCTGAGGCTTTCAGCTATGAAGAAGACCCAGTCATTCTCCCTAAAAGCAAGGCTTAGGGCCCCAATACACTACGCATACATTAAGCTCCCTTAAAGCAAGTCTAGTCTCTAGGGCACATCTGGCAGCCCTGGGTGCATGTCTATATTGCCAGCCTTCTTCCAGGATTCCACTGTTTTCAGACTTGTTTTAAGTATTTTACTGGTCCAAGATTTTTCTCTACACCACAGTGTGAGGAATTTTAAGAACCCCTGGTTCTAAAATTATAAAATCTAAATGTCGGGGGTGGGACATTGGGCCTCCTATGCCCTGAGCTGACCTCAGGGTGGCAGGACCCGGGTCTCTGAGGGGTCTTGGCCCTGATCCCTCCCCGCCCAGGGGCGAGTCCTGGCAGCTTTGCTGGGGGTGGAGGGGGTGATGGATTTTCCAGAAGCTGTGGCTGAAGTTCCAAGAGGGAGGCTGGGTCTGAGCACCAGGGTAGAATGAAGGAGGGACAGCTGCCAGCACAGAGCAGCACTCCCTTCTCTTGGAGTCTCCATTTCCTTATGTGGAAATTGGGGGTGAATGCTGTCCTGTAAGTGAACAGAGAGGGGAAGAGGTCCACAATCCTCTGGGCCCAGCCCCACACTAACAAAGGGACCAGGGCCAGGCCAGTCACCCCCCTAAAACCCAGCTGGCAGCTAAAGAAGCCCCAACACTTTCTCAAGGAAAGGTATTTGGCAAGAGGGCGGGACACCTCATTAGAGGCCTGGACTCTGCAGCAGGCTCCCCCTCCTGCTGCTGGGGAGCTGCAGTGGAGAGTTACCCTTGGGCTCCCCCAGGCAGCTCTGATCACAGCTCTGGGTCTTAGAGACAGCTCTAAGCTCCCTGTCTAGTTCCAGCAGAGCCCTGGGGCCACCTGACAGGCCAGGGTCTGGACTTACCAGCTTTTTACTGGCCCTCTGGAACCCACATCCCCCAGGGTACAGGAAGGTGTTCCTGCTGTGGGTGAAAATGACCCCTGCCAGGGGGTGCTTGCCGCACAGGGGAGCATGTGAGCGGCCAGGCCAAATCAGAGTCTGGGAATTAGCTGAAGTGGAAACATCTGTGGGGTGGCCACATGGGGAGGAACTGGGGTCCACAGAAGCTGACCCTAAAGGGGGTCCTGTGTGCTTTGGCCCTCATGGGCTCACACAGCTAATCATCTGCTGCCAAAACTTGGATGGAGGGTAAAAAAGAAGGGGTATGTAGGCCCTAGGTGAGGAGGAGCCCCATGCCCCACTTCTTCCCAGGACCCTGCTTCCAGGACGGTAGGCAGGCATAGGACTATTTCATGGGGCTGGGGATGTGGCTCAGTGGGTAGAGTGCTTGCCTAGCATACACAAAGCCTTGGGCTCCATCCCTGCTACCACATAAACTGGGCAAACACCTGTCATCCCAGTACTGGGAAATGGAGGCAGGAGGATCAGGAATTCAAGGTTATCTTGACTATATAGTGAGGTGGAGATCTCAAACCAAAATGACCCTTCTCTCAGAGCCCCACTGTCTCCAGGCTGGGAGTTGCAGGGCTCACCAGGGGCCTCTGGGGAGCCCCACTCCTGTTGGGACTCACAACTCAGACATCAGTTTCTCTGGAAAATGGGGCATGATCAGCACACCTGTGTTGTGGAGTCAGCCTGCCTATCCACTGGAGTTTTTTTTTTTTTTTAATATTTATTTTATGTATGAGTACTCTATCTGCATATATGCCTTTATGCCAGAAGAGGGCATCAGATCCCTCTGGGATGGTTGTGAGCTACCATATGGTTGCTGGGTCCTCTGCAAGAGCAGCCACTGCTCTTAACTGCTGAGCCGTCTCTCCAGCCCCCCAGTGGAGTTTTGAGCAGGTCCAGATTCTGCTATGCCCTGACTGCCCATCACCCTGAGGCTAGGAGGGCACCAATGGTGCCTTTCACCGCTGTAGTTGGCCAAGATACGGTCCTCAGCATGAAGGTATCCAGGCCAGCACAGTGTTGAGGAGGTCCAGGGCAGTAGTGGTGGTGGTAATGGCTACTACCTGTCCCAGGGGATTCCCCAACAGGGCCCTTCCTTGTCCTATAGCTCTGGGCCCCTAGCCAGGCACAGCTGTCAGGAGGCCACCAGGCCCAGCCAGCAGCTGTTATGTAGCTACTGTGTTTTCTGGTCAGGGCCTTGGCTCACAGCCATATCCTTTGCGGCCAGGTGCCTGACACAGGTGTGCCATGCCACTTGGGAGTCGCTGAGCTGCTGACACAGGATTCTGTGTGCCTCCAAGCCTTGTTTGCTGGGTTTTGGTTTTCTGAGACATGTTGGCTCTGTAGCCCAGGCTGGGTATCAGACTCCTACTGCCTCAGCTGCTCAGTGCTGGCATCACAGCCCACTCAGCCTCAGTCCTGTGAGTCGCATTCAGCCCCACTCAGCCTCATCCTTTTCAAAAGGCACAACAGGTTGGGAATATAGCATTTTTAATTGAGCCCCATAGCACCTGCCCCCAAGCCAAGGGCATTCCCAAGCACCATGGAATCATCCCCCTACAGCCCTAGTTTCCACTGCTTGGGGACCCCAAAGCACCCTTTCCCCACATTCCATGGGGCCAACCTGGACCCCCACTCACACCCACCCACTGGGACTTTATTTCAATAAATATGACCTCAGAACCAAAACTGGGGCAGAGAGTCCTATAAAGCTTACAAACAGGCTGCGACCCAGGGCATCTGAAATCAAGGACAGGGCATGGGAGTAAGCCAGAACCTGCCTCAGCTGGAGTGAGGCCCAGGCCGCAGGTGAACAACCATGTCCCCCAGCCCTGACTTCAACCACAGCCGGACATTCTTTCTGGTCACAGAACCACAGCTGCCTCCACCAACTCCCGTAGTTTTTATCTTGACCAAATTCTGGGCAGGAAAGGGGAAAAGGGACCCAGAAGCCTGGGAACAAATGGGGCAAGGCTTTCTGAAGACACCGGAGTCTAAAGCAAGGCAGAGGAGTGAGGTCATGGACTAGGTCACTGTCCGGGGCGCACGCCAAAGCGGTCGGTATCTCCGGCTTGGGTTTGGGCAACCGGGGAATCGCGGGTGGCCTGCCCCATCTCCCTACGGATGTCACCAAGTGCGGATTCTGGGTTCTCCAGCAGCCGCTGGAAGAGGCTGGGCCTGGCGGGGGGCTCACGGCACTGGAAGGAGACAGCGGTGCCCGCGTCCGCCTTCATCTCCCGGGAGAAGCCGTCGGAGGAGCCGTCGAAACAGCGGCCGATGGCTATCTCCTTGGCCAGCCGCGGGCTCTGGTCAGTGACCGTATAGACGCCGTAGTTGTGGCCCAACGCGTCGAGCGGAGCGAGCATAGCGAAGGCGGCCGGGTCGTCGTCGTTGGGAGCGAGCGGAGGGTGCCGGGCTAGGTAGTCCTGAAGGAGCGTGTTGACGGCCACACGGCGGCAGCTGCCCTGCGGGGTCACAGTCACCAGCGTCCTGTCCACCTGGCGCTGGTCAAACAGCATGCCGCCGCACTTGAACTCCACGCAGGCGGCCGACACTCCCGGGCGCTCGGGGTGGCGCACGCTGCGGGTGTCACGAAGGCCGTAGAGGCGCCCGCGCGTGGCCGCGTGGGTGCCGCCCGCGTTGTGCGAGCGCACCATGTACTCCTGCGGGCCCTGCAGTCGCACCTTCAGGAAACACGCGCGGAACTCCTGCGGGTTGGGCCACCAGGCCAGCAGGTCTCCAGTCCACGAGGCGGGCGCCCCTTCACGGAACGGCACTACGTCGTACTCGTACTTGTCGGCTTCCACGCGCGAGAATCGGAAGTGGCTGTCGGTGACCGGCGCGTCCTCACAGTCGCGCAGGCGGCGCCACGGATACACGGGCCCGCGCGCTTCGGACTCGTGGCCCGCGCGTGGACGCGCAAGGTTCACGCGGAAGCCGGTGCGCTTGAGCGCCGGGTCATTGTGGTCGGTGCGTTGGTAGCCGAGGCGCTCCAGGTAAGGCTGCGCTACGCCCACGGTGGCCGCGGTCGCGCGTGGCCGCGACGGCGCGGCCTCCAGCTCCTCGCCGCCCAGAGTCGCGGTCACCAAAGCCGTGTAGGCGTCGGGCTGCTCGGCGTCGCAGAAGGCGGGCACGCATGCGCCGTTGGGCCCAGTGACCACGCTGTCGAAGCGGCCCCACGCGCGAGGGTTGCCCGTGAAGCCGGGCGCGGGCTCCAGGTTGAGCAGCGTCACCACCACGCCCTGCACCTGCTCGGCGGGCGCGAAGCGGTCGGTGCCGTAGGCGCGGACCTTCACGAAGCAGCGACGCCGCTCGGGCACGTCCAGGTTGAAGAGGCGGCGCTCGCGCACGGTGAGCGCGCCCACGAGGAACGCACGCTCCTCCCTGCGCACGCGCGCCGCCGCCTCCTCCCGCCGGAAGCCCCCCCCTCCCTGCTCAACCCCCTCCACCTTCCACAGGCCGGTCTCCGGCTCCAGCGACCAGAGTGCTAGCGCCTCGGCGTGGCCCGGCATGCGCACGTGTTCGGCGTCCACGCGCACGGCCGCGCGCGCCGCGTGCAGCTGCTCCGCGGAGCCAGGCGCACGCAGGTCCACCGCGAACATGCCGTAGGTGCGCAGTGGCGCCAGCTCGCCGGAGCTGTCCAGGAAGCGCAGGTCGCTGGACGCCGCGGATGCCGACGTCAGGTCACGAGGGTCCACGAAGGTGACACGCGCCTCTACTGGTCCGGCGTAGGGACGGCCGTCGGGGTAGCGGAAGGTCCCGGGCGGCAAGACTAGCTCGCCTAGCGCTGGCGCCGCCGCCGCCTCCTCCGCGCCGCCCAGAGGGATTGCACCCCCGCGCTCCGCGTCCAGCAACACTGCGGCCGCCTTGCGTAGCGCACGGACCTCGTGGTACACGCCGGCACCGCGGGGGTCGAAGGGCAGCACGCGGACGCTGTCCACGAACTCGCCACTCGGATCCACGAAGGTCACCACGAGGCGCTCGGTGGCCGGCGGCACCTCGATGGTGAAGTCGCCCTGGTAAGAGGTGAAGCCGATGGGAGCGCGGCCCAGCAAGATTCCGGCGAAGCGCAGGGGCTCCCCGGAGTCCGCAGCCACCACGCGGCCCCTCACTAGCCCCCGACGGGGCAGGCACTTGCGACAGCCACACTCAGCCACCACCTTCACCGGGAGCACGTAGCCGGAGCAGCGGATTTCCTTGCTCTCCAGACGCAGCACTGAGCAGCAGCGAGAGCCCGCGTCCCCACAGCGAGGGCCGGAGTCCACGGGGCCCGGGCAGCGCGTGTCCGCGCACAGGCCCACGTCTAGGTAAGCGGGGCTGCCGCCGGGCTGGCCGCAGTCGTCCGGAAGCTTGATCAAGTGTTCCTGAGGTCGGGGGTCGCAGGCCGGCTGGCTGGGAGCTGGGAACCCACACAAGCGGGTCAAGGAGGGGGGGACTGAGGTTGGGGGCGTGGGCTGGGCACAGGTGGGGCGGGACCGGGCCGCTCACCGAGCACCGTGAGCTGGGCGGCACGGGAGCGCACGGCGCCAGCCTCGTTCCAGGCCTTGCAGTGGTACTCCCCTGCCTGGTCCTCGCGAAGCCCCCGGAGCTCCAGGTGCGGCCCAGACCCGTGCTGGCGCCGGTCCAGCAGGGTCCCGTTGTGGAACCTGAAGAAGGCAGTAGATGGATGACACTGTGGGGACCTTAGGGATGGTGGCCCGACTACTCTGTTGCTAGGGCTAGAGAGTGGCTTTCTGGAGCCTTCTCCCTGGCATCTCTGCACTCTGCACAAAGGAGAAACTGAGGCGGGCATACTCTCCTAGGAGGTTTTTGTTTTGTTGAGACAGGGCTGTGTACCCCAGGCTGACTTTGAACTCTTGATCCTCGAGCCTCTACAGGTGTGCCCCACCAGGCCTGCTTTGTTTTTTCTTCTGACACATGATCCCACCACTATGTGGCCCACACTACTGCAAGCTCACAACAATCCTCCTGCCTCAGCGCTGGGATCATGTGTTCATCACCGCACCTTGGGTTTTAGAGGTACTGTACACAGGGTTACAGGAACTCCTTCCAACCCAAAGCTGGCCCCGTTCCCTGAGTTCGTGTCGACACTCACCAGGAATATTTCTTAGGCATGGGGGTCCCCGAAGCCTTGCAGCAGAAGGTGACCTTCTGACCTGCCTCTTGCACTCGGGACTCAGGGTGCTTTACCAGGTATGGCTTCCCTGAGGGGACAGGAAATGGCCCAAGTTCATACCCTAGAGACCCCTTTTTCTTCCCATTCTCTCAGGGACAGCCTGCCTCACCCTGTACTGTCAACAAGTGAGTCACATCTTATTTTTTTTCCCTTGGCCTGGAACATCCTCCTCTGTCACCCCCATGTTCTTGGCTGTGAGGACACTCACCTAACTCTTTAAGGATGATGGTGACCACGGCTGAGTTGGAGCTGTTGGCATGAGCCTGAGCTGTACCAGCAGAGAAGCCATTCATCTGGGCACTGACATTGACCTGGCTGCCAGCGCAGACTCCAGGCACCCGGAAGGTTCCATGGGTATCACTGGTGGCTACGGTGCCAGGTCGGGCTCGAAGGAAGACCCTGGCTCCTGACAGCTGTTGCCCAGATGGGGTGATCACTGAGCCCAAGAGGATGTGGTCAGGGCACCCGCAGGTGTCAGAGCTACACCCTAGGGGAACACGAGTATCAAGGGCAGAGAGAAC